>VZDJ01006585.1:10508536-10533432 GCA_008694505.1 Cyanoderma ruficeps | reverse complement strand
CCTCTCCTCTCCTCTCCTCTCCTCTCCTCTCCTCTCCTCTCCTCTCCTCTCCTCTCCTCTCCTCTCCAATTACGTGAAGAGGAATTCTCCTTCCATATCTTCCTTTGAATTTGTTGGATGCCACTCTGAAAGAGTCAAGAGTTCAAGATTTAATGTTCCAATAAAAGTATGCATCCCGAAGTGAGACATCTGAAATGATACTGCATCATCAGTAAAGTGAATCCAACAGATATCCTATACATTACAGTGAACAATTTCATATCTCATCTTCCTACAGCACTCAAAGTGAAATGAAGCTGAATAGAACAAATCCTGATTTTTCACATTTGCCGTTATTAAAGAATGGAACAAATAGTGCCAAGGGGAATAGGAGAATAAAGCTATGGCTATTCAGTTGTGAAGAAAGTAAATTAATAATACTAACCTCATTTCTTTTGTACATGATTTCAGTTAATGCCCTGGAGAACAATTCCTTTATGGGAAAAAAAGGGTGGGGAATGGACAATGGAAGCTATTGCTGTGTCTTGCCTCAGTGCTATTGACAAATTGTATATCAGCATCAGATTATAGGACGTCACATTTTTTATTTGAGCTACACTTTTATGTATCTTCAGCTAAGTCCTCCTGAGATTTTTTTCCTCATTGCTTTTCCATAATGTTTGATGGAAACTTTTGTAGTTTGTTTTGTGAAACAAGGTTTAAACCCTGGAAGGGAGGCAATGTTCATGATGTAACAGAAACCATGCAAGGCAGATTATTTTTATAAACTAATGTTCCAACACATTATGTTTTAGATTCACATGAAATATGATGTCTGTCTTCATTTTTCCTGGGCATATGTTAACATCATTGTACTTCAAAAAACCCCTATGTACTTTGAAAAACTGAGCTGTCTGAGGATGGCCTTCTTCCACAAATCTCCTTCTTCATTGAGGTGACCGAGTGATACCTGGGCAAATATTATGCATTTGTCCTTCTTGGTGTCTTTAGACTGAATTTAATTTATTATGGGGTAGGTTTTTATTAGGTATTTAGAACTTGATACAGGCATTCCTGGAATTCATTAAGATCTGTGTTACCTCAGCAGCCTTTCTTGAAAACTATAAAAGAAAATGGAAAAGCATCCTCAGCAGTGAAAATACAGCAATTATGTTAAGATGAATGGTTGATTTCAAATACTATAAAGAGAGAAAAAATAAGCAAACTTTACATACATGTGAATAAACTGGTTCAGTCTAATTTTTTTCTATACAAATGTGTAGAATACAGAAGAAAAGCAAGCAAAGAACCACATCCTGAGTTTTGGTAAAGGTAGCAGACTAACAACTGAGAATTACTGAGCATCTGTATATATCTTGACATATATATATATATCTATATCTTGATATATAGCAAAGTATAAATTTTTTTAAGAATATATTAAATCCATATTATCTAGCTTGATTGTGCTAAGGCCTTAAGCCTGAATCACAACCAGACAAAATGGGAAAGGAAGTATGCTTTACTTCTTTACTGGTACAGAGAAACCATAATATTCAGGGCCATAAATATACTGAATAAAAATACAGTCTTTACATATTAGATTTTTTTTCTTTTTGTGTAAAGAAAAGGTAAATCTTTTCTAACAGAAAATCTTTATCTATGTGCAGTGGACAATATCATAAGTATATTCTATAACTCTTCAGGACCAGGAGATCTAAAAGTACTGTTCAATAAATATGCCTATATTTTGTCTGTAAAAATGTTCTTTCTTCCTTTTACTTCAAAAATTTCTATGCATAATGTAATGCAATTAGACAAGTGTGTACTCTTCCATTTTCCCTTCATTAATAGATTCATTTCTGTTTGTGTTTCCTTCCTCAACAAATATTCTTCTTTGTAAAAAAATGAACAGTAGAGTGAACCAGAGAGAAAGCAAAATCATTTGAGATACTTTTATAACTTATCTTTGGAATTTGCCACTATAACCTGAATTTCAAATAGTCATCTTTCAATTGCTAAGAACTCATTATAATAAAAAAATATTTTCTCCCAGGTTTTGACCTCAGCCTCACTGGTCAATTTACTTCAACTTTACATTAGTTGTCTGTCATTAGATAAGTGGATGCCTGTCACAGAAAAGAACAAGGTAAGAGGAAAAGCACTTGAATGTAATAAATAACTTTATATACATTGCTAACTACTATGTATTGGGAAGGAAAGTAATTGGGAAACTATTGGGAGATATTTAAAACACAAAAAAATTGAATATGTGATGCAATAATAATTCATATTACTAACTAAAGTAGCATAAAAGATGTTCCAACTGTATTATTTAAATAAAAAGGTAAAAACCTCAGCTCTCCGGCACACTGGATTAAAATAAAACGTCCTTATGAAATTACCATGAAATTGAGTTGAAGCACATGCAGAACTAAACAGATTGCTTGGAAAGCATTCAGCTACAAATCAGTTCTTTTTTTCAGGCCTCCTGAAATCTCAGCTGATTTCAATGTAAGTAGTTTTAATTATTTGCTCTGCTGTTTAAGCAAACATGTCGAAGGCCACAATGGTCTATACCTACAAGAGTGACTTGTTGACTCGTGAAACATGGGATATCAGCATTTCTCATGGGAAAAAGGGAAAAAGGGAAAAAGGAAAGAAGGAGAATCTAGATTAGCTAAAGAACAAATCCTAAAAGAGGAAAGTAAACTTAAAAAAGGTTCACTGACAGTGTTGAATAGTACAGTCAAATGGTTGTAGCCTTCACATAAATCAGTACCATAAAAATGTTCTTGATATGTTCTAAGCCTGTCTTTTCTAAGACAGGTTATATGGAGTCTGTTTTTACTTTTTTCTCTGCCCAAAGGAAAACCATAATGGGGGACTGTAATCAGAACAAGAGCTATCGCAGATGTTTTTTCTCCTGAATCATAAGTATGCATGTAAATTTAGTTTAATCATACACTATTTATAGGGAGTCCGCTTTGGAAATGGTGGAGTCATGACTCCTGGAAGTACTGAAGAAATTACTCAACATGTCAAAGGGCTACGGTTTAGTTCACATGGTGGTGTTTAAAGTTAGATTTTATGGTCTTGAAAGTTCTTTCCAATGCTTGCTGAAGTTGACTTCTAATGATGACCACAATGATTCAATGACTTGTGATATTCCTGGTTAGGTTTATGACTTGCATTTACTTTTGGAGAGCAGATAATGAAAGACAGCAAAAATTTTCTGTAGTCAACATGCATTTCAGATTTACAGTATGAAAGAGAGGAAAAAATTTACATATATAATGTAATTGAACCGATAGATGTGCTGAAGCATTATGTTTATTACTAAAATGTTTACAATTTTCCAGCTTCAATATGTATATTGTGCACATACTTAACATCTCATCGTGACAACCTTGGTCACAGGAAAATGTTCAAACAAAAATTAAGAGTGTATGTAGATATCTTCCGATCCTCTGTACTGCTCTGTCACTATTTCTTCAGCCTTTGATGAGGCATGAGCCTCACTTCTTTCAGGGTTGTGCATTTCAGAAAAGAATGCTAGCTGGACCCACTCTGATCATATCAAGAAGTACTTTGAAATCTGTATTTGGGACTTTCTTCAGCATTTACTGTTATCTGTGAGCTGCAGGAGTTCCATTTGGATAAGATAGATACAGTACTCCTGAAAAGGTTATAAAGGATATGCTAATACAACTCACAATTCAAATGGAAAACCAGTGGTGGAGGAGGGACGATTGGGGTAAGAAGAAATGCTTTTAGAAAATAAGTATAAAGCAGTGAGAGAACTGAACAGATCAAAGCAATATTTTCTGGTAGTGGAAGGACTAGGTGAATAGAGGTGGAAGCCCTACAGGCCTTTCATAAAGCAATTAAGTATGATATTTTCATAGGGGAAAGGATCACCTTTTATAGGGTTTTTACACCCAAATATCTGCTGTAGGCTCTGTGGGAACCATTACAGAGAGAGAAAAAAAAGGAAGTTGAAGTCTTTGAAAATAACCTTTTGGCAGAATACACTGAATATTCTAACTGTTCTATACTCCTTGGGTGAAATTCTGGCTTTATTGTTATAGTGATAGAAGGGATCATTGACTATTGTAAAGCTGAGAATTTTCTGCTAGAAAAAACAACTTAGGAAAACTCTGAATGTCTCCCTGAAGATAAATACAACACTCTTACTTTGAACTTTACTCCTCCATGCAAATTATTTCTCCAGCATTACTGAATATCTTATCCATTAATTGTGTCACTTTTGTCAGCAAACACTGTTTGCAGAGATGTCCCACAGTCTCAGCGTTCTCAGAGATATCCCAAGAGAAATTTCTCTGTTTTTTTCACATAGAAAAGTTTCAGGAGGGAAGGTTAGAAAATATTTTAATCAACATTATAACAGGAGTCTTCACCTGGAGTCTTCACTTCACTCTGTTCTTCTCTAAATAGGTCATATTGATTTCTTCAGATTTTCTGCCTATACTTAAATTAACACTAAAAAGGACAAAAGCTGGATTGCAGTTCCAGGCACCTGTTTTGAAGGTTTCAATATTAAGAGTTAAATGTAGAATTTATCTATAAATGCCTGTCTGTTTTTTCCTCCATTTTTTCTTCCATCACTAACTGTTCTAATTACAATTGTAATGTTATCAGTTATCTCCTAGTGTACTAGAATTCTTTTTTTTTTTCTTGGCATATAATTCTTCAAGACATTGTTGCGACAGATGCCAAGCACCTCCTGAGGACAATCAATTAATTCCCTCTTGAAGGGAATAGGAAGTCAACATCCTGTGAACCTCCTATGAACTTTATTCCTAATAAAGATAAACACACAGAAGGCAATCAGCATGAGGATCAATCGAGCCACTGCTTATGTGCTTTGAATTTCTTGCCCCATGATTTTGGTGAAACAACTTGTACTTGCCTGATAAAAAACTCCAAAGGAAATCTACTATTGGCTCTGATATTGGCTTTGGACAGGAAGGTCTTTGTTTGTATTAAGCTCAAAGAACACAGACCTGAGGATTGCAGTGTCAGAAAACAAAGAGAAGGATGCATCTTCTCAGCTTCTGCCTGTCAGACACACACTTCTGAAATATTTATGGGCTTCATTGTTCTGTCAAGTATAAGGCATTCTTGTTAACATTTGGACATAATTTAGGGCATATTTCATAAGTGCAACTGTTAAATATTTATAACTAACACTCATTACTTAAAAAGCACTTCACATATACATACTTCTTTAATTATTAATAAAGAAAGTTTGGACAGGCCTTGTTTTTATTGCCCTGCACTTCTGGAAATTAACTTTTCATGTATTTCTGTATTAATGTCCTGAGGGTCTTTTTTTTAATACATGAACATTGAAATGCCTCTTTTCTTTTAAACTATCATGTGCAAGACTACTGTTATAGAATATGTAAGTAGAAAAAAACTGATTTAGTTGAAGATGTTCCTGCTCATTACAGTGGAGTTGAACTTGATGACCTTTAAAGGCCCCTTTCAACCTGACCTATTCTATGATTCAATGAAATTCAACGATCTGAGAGAATCTCCATATTTGTACTCTTTTGCTGCCAGAGTAGGCACCTACACTATTTCCACTTGTGTGCTTCATAGATGCTACATTACAAACATGCAGGTACAGAGATTTATAGTCCCTACTATTTTGAAGAACAACTAATTTGCTAATAAATCTCACTGTAAAGTTCATTACAATTATAAACCAAAGAAAATTTTATGTGTCTACTCTAAATTTTCTATTTTCAATCAATTTTCCAATTTTTGTTGGAAAGTTACATAGGTATTGCTTCAAATCTCTAATATCAGCAGAAAAAAAATATGCTTACTGCACTCATCATTGAATTATTTCTGGAAATAGATATCTACATTTAGCTGACTGTTAAACATTTTCAAATAATATCTCTAATTAAATTTCATTTGAAATTTATAATTTAATATGTTATCTTCGTGTTAGGCTTTCAGGTAGAAAAAAACAATGGAAAAATTACTTAAAATTCAGGTATGAAGCATTATCATAGAATGGTATCAAAAAATTTATTTTGAGAAATCTAATGAAAAGAGCCATCTGAATTGTTAGGTGAAAAAACCCATAGATTTCTGATCTTAAGTTGTCTGAATTTACAGTGAAACAAACCTCTATATCAGGCTATATTACTTTATTCCAAAGTATAAAACCAGAAAATATCCTGGTGTGAACAGCTGTTTATTTTTTTTTTCTTCTCTTTTGCACCATTTTCATAACTCCTGCTTTTCTGATGTAAGATACTTCCCAGTGTTTTTACAATTAGATACATTAATATTACAGCATATATTTTGCAAGGATGAATATCTTTAATTACATTAGCATTATACTGACAAGCCAGGAAATAGAAGCCACTGATTAAAGCACTGGCATACAAAAACCCAACAGAAGGTAATGGAAGCATTACAACTTTTTTTTAATGAAGANAAAAAAAGGAAGGGTGAACATTCAGAAGTTGCTTATCTGAAAGCTTGAAATGAAAAAATAAAGTCCTGACTTTGCACTATTTCTTGCCAACATCATCTTCAGATCTTTAGCAGTTTTTTTAGCTGAGCTGTTATCTGTTCCAAAGAGGTAGAGATGTACAGAGATACAAAGGATAACCCATAAATAAGGTAGTTTAGGTATCAAAAGCATGTTACCTGCAGCAGCAGTAACTGTAATGTTGACTAATTTGCTATACTTTTCAGTGCATTATCAAATTAGATTTTTCCAAATACACCAGATAGGTTTGTTTGCATCTAATCCTTGTCTGTTTACCCTGACTTATAACATAGATACAGCTATATGAACATAAATTCTTAACAACTTCAGCAGTGGTCTGAATTTTCACACATATTTTGTGAAGGTTCAATAAGCCCAGAAGTATGTTATAACCAGTAAATATCAAAATGTGGTCTACTAGCAAATATCAACGTCAAGACTTCTAAACCTTGTATTTACAACTCTAAGGTACCTTTCTAAAATTCTTGCTTGTCCTAAAGGTTTCAAAATGGAACAAACCAATATTGTATAGACTTCCATGGTGTATCTCTAAAGAGTTACTCAACTGTGAAGTAAAGCAGGCTTTTAAAAGGAAAGATATCTTGCAGAACAATCTGCAGTAGTCGAGGTGAAGGTAGTGGTACAACTCCTGGTGCTTCAGTGAGGATGTCTGCCATTGCCTCAGATGGCTGTGTAGCACATGTTTGACAGACTACATAGACATATCTGTGCCAAAGATAACTGGGGAACAGAATTCTTTTTCAACAAAAAAAGTGTCAAAATTTCTGGATGGGGGGAAAAAAAATCCTCATCATGGTAGAAATAACAATTTCTCAAAAAAAATCCAGTTCTGGATTTCTTTGAAATCATAGACTTCCATCTTGTTTTATAGAGACACAGTAATTTTGATTAGTGCCTTTGAACAATGATCTTTTGAAAGCTGGACACTCAGAGTTACAAAATGAACTGATTCTCAGGCTTAGTCAGGAAGTCAGGTTAAGTAATGAAAACTTGGGCCATTCTGCCTTTCTGTTTTCTCTCATACACTTCCCTGTATACCATTAAATCAATTTTTTTTAAAAAAATTATTTATGAATCAATAACTTCCAGCTGATTTTCCTCTTTTTTTTAAAAGAAAAATGCCTCTGTTTACAACTCAGGGATTCACAGTATAAATGATGGTGTTGTAAAGTCAGAAGTAACATATCCTGTCACTAACTTTGTTGAAGGCTACTGACAGGAAGGCTGAAATAAATGAAAAATTAAAATGCATGGAAAAATCCAAACTAGGTGCAATTAAATTTTGGCTGTACCTCAGTCAATTACAAAGATAAACTGAAATGTCCCAATCTGTTTTTAATTTCAGTAATAAAATAAAAAAAAAATTGTACCTAAATGTATTTTTATGAATGAATTTTAAAACCACAGTTGAGTTTTCAATCTTGTTTCTTGAATGAGATTTTTAGGTACTTTTTTTCTCGATAGCAATATCATTCAATGTATTGTTGCACAGAAAGATCAGCTGTAGTTATTGGTCCAAAATCTACCAATAAACTTCGATTTTGAAGATTGCTGTTGATAGAAACTGCTATTCTGCTCCTACCAGTGAACATACATACAAGGCTGCTGGCTGCAATGAACACTAGTTGATCTAAACTGAGTAGCAATAAATCAATTATTATTTTATTTTAATGGTGAAAAAAAATAAAAATAAGGGGAAAAAAGATAACAGACCCACATTACCAGCACTCAAGGGGACTGCTCTACTTTTTATTTTTTATCTATACTGTCAATATTTCATATTCTCCATGAATCTGAACACAGGTGTCTAAAAGGCTAAAAACAGTAACTATGTGACGTCTGAAAATGTAATTTGGATTTAGGCACATGACAGGACTGCAGTCCTCCTGTTAATCTGTAGCACCAGAAATCAGCAACACAAAGCAAAGGAATGAAAAATGACAAATCCACGTGTTTCTTGTTCAGCATTCTGCAGGATATAAGCACTTGCTTTTAATCATAATGAACTCTCATTGAAGAATAGACTAGTGTACTTCTGTTGTCCTCCAAATACCTAAGAAATATCATAGTAGCACAATTACAGAAATAGTATGTAATTTTCTTTCTCTGACTTGAAGTTAAACAAACAAAACAAAACCCAAACCCCATGCATCAATTAAGAAATTGGCTATGTACTTAACCCTGAGAGCCAACACATATCGGCTCAAATATTCACGCGTGACCTTCTCATTTTTTACCTTTGTGTCAGTGCACTTGTATGCAAATGTTAAACTGTTATGAGTTTATCCTCTAATTGGGTCTTAGGCAGGTTAATCTGCTGTGATTTAGCACAATTTTCCTGCCTTGTTAAACCTTGTGTTCCATACACTAATGTCTTTAACATGGATGTGAGAATGCTGCCCTCTGTGTACATGTTGAGACTGTATTTTCCCTCTGGTCAGCAAAAATCTGATTGCTTTCTCTACCAATTGATCATATATACTTTTGTTCATATCATTCCAAAACTGAAAGATGTCTACCTGTCTGCTTTTTGCCATTGACCTGACCAATCTCTTCATGACTTTTGTGTGCAACAAATAGTGTGGACCACGAGCAGCAGAGTTTCTGATTTGTGTCAAGGTTTTCTGACCCTTGGAACATAGTTCATAAAATTCATCTCAGTGAGATATCTAGTCTATAATAATAACTTGAAAACCTTTCAGAGATAATGCATCATCAATTTTGCTGCTGCTTCTTAAATGCTATCTATGTATTTATGCTCTCTCAGGAATGTCTTTTACAAGCCAAGCTGCCAGTTCAAAAGGTATTTGGTCTGGCTGTGAGTAGCAAGACCTTCTCAAATCCTTGGTCTTTAATGCCCTAATTCCTTTCTTCTGTGACTTCTGATCCAGAAAGCAAAGCTCAGACTATTGTGTTTTGGATCTGATGATTTGCAGTGGTTGCAATTTTTCTCCCTCTTTTGGGTTCTGCTGTGTTTTCCAATTGATCTTTTGATAATGAATCTCATTCCCAATCCAGAACACAGGCATATGGTCTTGTTAATGGTTTTAAAACTGCAGTTGCATTCTTTGCTTAGGAAATTAAAATTATGACAGTACTTAAAAACCTCCTGTCTGCCCCCTTAAAATCTCTCATTTCCACAAACTTTTACAATATATGAATAAAACATATTTAATTCAAAGTGAGAATTATAATTAACATTGAACTGAATAAATTTTCAAAGTACTCAGGAAAGAATTTATAATCATTTTAAAAGTGCAGAAACTTGATAACATGCTTTTAATGTTTCCATTGTATAAAAGCATCATTCTCTGAAGGAAAACATCCCGGAAAGTATGTGCCACCACTTGAAAAAGAAAAAAAACCCCACATTTTATTACTTTGTATCAATTCTTCACATGCAAAAGTTCAAAATTTGAATGCAAGGTTAAAAAGTATTCTTCAATAACGTCTATTTTTTTTTATTATAAGCAATTTACAAATGCCCATTCTTAAAAAAGTGGGCTAAAAAGCATAAAAAGATAAAAGTGGTTAGAAGTAGTGCAGTCAAATGTGGCTGTTAAAAGGAAGACTAGTTACTAATTTTGTTAATTTATTTTATTGATGGTATTATACAAGCATCATATATGAAATAGGTAATTTTCATTGAAGACAGATTACATAGGTAAGTATAAAATATAGGTCAATACACACCTTATAGACTTTTAAATGGGAATTCATAATGTGGTATCTTTGTTAACTCTAAGTATGTTTTTTAACAACATACTGATACAGAAATAGCATTACAAAGCTACAAAAACATAATAAAGACATGTTTTTCTCACTTTGAATTCTATTATGTGTCTACTGAGATTTGTGAGTTTAAATAGTCTGTTTGAAAGAGTAGCAAAGCAGGTGACATCCATGTTGAACCGTATATGAACAAGTGCCAGTGATGGTGAAATACACAAACCACTGGAATATTTGATACTTTATTTTTACTCACATATTATATATGTGAGCCTGTTATAAAAAACTTCCCTTAGCAACACAGGTTTCCACCATGATCACTTTTTTAATAGAGGAAGAAACAAAACTCAGGCTCATCATAGTAGAAATAATTGCTACAAGCTAAAATATCTGGGCATTGCATTAACATTCAAAAAAGGCCTTCTCATGAGATCTAAACATAGCATTCAAAACATGGTACCTTCCAATAGTTTGCAGGTGCAGGGACCATCTGCCCAGAAAAATTCACTGGCTGTGGGCCATTACAATGTTACCATACAGTATCTGTCACCAAATTATAATGTCATGTTGGTAATATATTTTCCCCACATTTGTGAACTTTTAATTGTCTGTTTGATTTCATATGGTAATATTTTACAAGGAAACACAACCATGAGAGCATGTACTGCAGATGCATAAGTAATTTAAACAGTCAAGCTGGATTGTTTTTAATGTTCAGAATTTAAATTTTGGTTGTTTGCAACTTTACAGATAAAAACCAGTATGCATAAAGCTCTAAGGGTTAGAATATAATGTATTCAGTGTTCATTCATTCCAAGAATAATAATTGTTGTGAGCAGACAAATAAACAGTATCTCAAATAAACAAATAGACAATAAAAAGCACACTGTTCTGACTTCCAAAGTTGCCTGATGTGCAGAACAGGTTTGGGTTTTTTATGTCTAAAAAACCGAAAATACTAAAGAACTGATATTGCTACAAGAAACACTTCAGTACACTTTCAAGTAACTGTTCAGAAGATGATGCAGTTCTGCTAGGATAAATGCAATCATTGAGCTCAGTACTGACTCATTATTTCAGCTTATCATGTATAAATCATAATAGGTATGCGCATCTTGTTCAATAAATAGCACCAAAGAGACAAGACTTCTCATTCATTTTCTACAATACAGATTCCTTTCTCTGAAACTCTGAAAACCATCTTTACTCATGATTCACTCATGAGGAGTTTATTCTGTAGTTACAAACCAGCCATTTCAATATGGTTCAATGCTTATGACTTCAATTTTCTCTGTTCCCAAAAATCTGTATTTATCTCAGCTTCAAAGCAATAGACACCGGTCAAAGTTTTGACAGTGTGCCAAGACATGTATGCAATCACATATGCAACTATGTAGGCATCCCTGCCCATAAATGTCTAAATTTTAGCTATATTTTGCCATTTTAATACTCTACCCCTAGAGTCATCACTAGGAGAAACTACACATAAACAAACCAACAAACAAAAAGGCCCTACAAACACATAACCAAGAGAAAAAAATAAAAGGAAAACCCAAAAAGATAAAGGAAAGACAAAAAAATTAATTTTCAGTAGGTAGCACTAGGATATGGAGTGCAAAATTCTGTGTCTTACTCATAATCTGGCAGAAGCTCAGCTCATGTTCATAGATACTCATCACAGCTGGTGTACGTGGCATCAGTAATTGCAAGGTCAGAGTTGCAACACTATAATCAACTGTCATCACTTCCAATGTGGAGTGGTATTTTTAAGGTTTGTAATCTTTATAAAATTAAAATGTTATCTAGAATTATTATGATGTAAATGTCTCCAGCATAGAAGTTTGAGCTTTTCTATTTTGGAATTTAAAAAAAACCAAAAAAACTCGTCCATTCTGTTTCTGTATGAGAACAGGAATCCTTTCTAATTTTAGGCAATATTTCTCCTCACACTCCTGTCTTCCCTTACCTTGAAGATTTTATAATAATGAAATGTGGCAAGTACTTTATCATCATTATGCATTTAAAAATGCAAAAAACAGAAAAAAAAAACCAACCCACCCAAACAAAACTCAAATGAAAACTAAAATCTTGAAAATATGTTCCCACTGCTTTCAGTTTCTGAGAATTTATTAAATCAACTGATTAAATTGTTGGTTCATAATAATCAATATTATGGTATTACAGAAGTAATTTATCTTGTCTTTCTAAAATATGTGACTTCCTGGGGAGATAAGGTACAGATCCTGAAAGGTGCCCAGATACATTTTGCCATAGAATATACAGGATATAGATAAAAATAGCTAGAAAAACACTTTAAAGTCCCAGGATAACTTGCTGTTCTTTCATTAAGACCCAAGATCTGTGTTCCAGCTAATTGAAAATTCGAAGAAAGGAATTCCTGCATGTGTTCCTAGACTCAAATTAAGTAAAATACATAAATGGTAAATAAAATAGATTACAATAAGATTCTCTGAATTCCTACAGAGAGACATTTGGTATTGTTGTTTATCATTTTTCTTCCAAGCAACATGACAAACTAGCTTCCTAGTCCTGTGCTTATTCTTCTAAGGGAAATAAACTGATACATCTTTGTATTTTATGAATGTTTTTGTGCTGACCTACATTGGGTAGAGAGTAACAAATACATTTCTTTATTGGGTAGAGAGTAGCAAAT
The DNA here is from genome assembly GCA_008694505.1 of Cyanoderma ruficeps. Classification (NCBI taxonomy): domain Eukaryota; kingdom Metazoa; phylum Chordata; class Aves; order Passeriformes; family Timaliidae; genus Cyanoderma; species Cyanoderma ruficeps. The sequence goes on along the minus strand of VZDJ01006585.1, from coordinate 10,520,491 downwards.
ACATTTCTTTATGCACCTTATAATGCCCTTATTTTCACATCTGAAAAAATTCCAACCTATTGTAAATCTATTATAGATAGAGTCAAAAGATTCTGTTTAATTCTTTTGGGATACATGCTTCATCTCAAGAAAGGCAGGTATCTTAATTTTCGCTTTCATTTAACAGGTCACTCATACAACAATTTCAAGTGGAAAGCTGTAAAAGCAATAAATGAGGAGTTTAGGGAGTCTATGCACCTTTAGCTATGTTACATGCAAGAGGGCCCAGATTTTTTTTTTAAATTGATTTAATGAGTGAAATTGTGACAGAAACTTAGGGACCATTCAAGAGAAAATCTTTATCTTTCCTGTTTAATTTTTTCTGTGTACTTTCTCTAAACATATATACTTTATACTGGCTCTGTTGCAGATTTGATGGCTTAAATGATTCTTGGCTCTGACACAACATTGGAGTTGCTATGTATTTATGTGTACATGGAGTATATAAACATACAATGAATGATGGTTACAATTATTTCATTATGCATGAAATACACATTTAAACTCAAGTAGTGATGACAGCATACCTCTAGGTCTATATATTTCAGTCAATTTTACGGTTAGTTGTACTCGTATGATTCTCTTTATTTTTAAGAAAATGTTATCAATTTTAATCTGTTTCTCTCAAAGGATTCTCTAAGAACCACAGACCGTACTAGACAAGTTACATGATAGATTGAGATTTAGATAAGCAAAGAATTATCTTTATTGATCATTAATAATATTAGGAATAATAATTTAATTGATAGAATAATATGTAGTAGAGTATGAAAGAGGAACAAATATTTTAAGGCAAGGGATGCATCTCAGGGACCTTCTTCACAAAATACATACTGTCTAAATCATGCAAACATATTAACCAATATATTGGTAAAATAAAGTAGCTCCTTGTGGATGCTGGCTTTGGAAGTAAAGAACTTTCGAACCAAATTTTTAGTGCCATTCTTTATTACATTGATTGTGTTACACTTATAAGAAGTTAAAAGACAACAGAGAGGAGGTCTCAAATTCTGACAAAACCCACAGCCAAACCCAGAATGTATCCTAATTCCTAATTACATATAAAGTCAAAGTAATTTTAGTGTGTTATAAATAGCTGTAGTTTATTACATATTCATCATTTTAGTTTTTTTCAAATACTAAGGACTTATTATTTTAATCAAATTAATGGAACATACTTTCACTATTTTTCATATTCATTTTAAATATTTTTCTGAGAAGGATGAAATATAGATGGAATTGTATTTTGAAAGTGAGAAAAATACAGGTAGATCTCAGATCAATGTAGAAAGTCATAAACCCTTTATTCAATGTACATATTGAGATTTTTTTTTTATTATTTTGTACCAATAAACACTCTGACCTGCAAAAAAAGGAGAGCTCTGCCTCATAATTCACACTTTTATCTGAGATATGTTCAGGGAAATTAATGAACTCAACACTGATTTAATTTGTTCTATTTTTAATAAAAAGAGCTTAATTTTGGAAGAAAAATATTACAATACTATTCAATTTTTATTATGTCTTAATTTTTTTATATACTATGAAGAAAAGGGAAAATGGAGGAGTCCTTCCCCTTGCTAACCTTTTGCCATTTAAATAAAATAAGCTAACATAGCATAACCACTACATAATAATGTCTGCATGCCATAATTAGGCAATACATTTGACTCTCAGCTACATCCTATTACAACCACATATTACAGCAACTGAAAAAATTTATTCTACAAAAGTCTTTTTTGCTATGGCAGGAATCTTAATTGAGCAAGAAATATTTATCTCTTCTGGGATTTAAAGAGTGAGAAGCATACTAAGTTTCTGATTTTCTCTGCAAGGCTCTGAAATATCACATTTATAGGCATTCCATGTCCAAATTTGATATTGCTCTGACAAGTCACTCTATACTTATTTCCTCAAAGATACGTTAGATTTTTAAGCCAAATCTCTGAATAAGCACTATTAACAAATGATTTTGATATAATTGCAAATTGTTTCAGGGACAGGATTGTATAAATGCAATAATTGCCAAATTGTAATACCTGTGATTCTACAGCAATTTAGCTTCAAGTCAAAATTTGTTTGCTGAGTCTAAAAAACCCCAACATTCAGAAAATTATATATATTCAAATAAAAAGACAATTTATACCTTTCTGGACTAAAGCAGCTTACATTGCCTCTAACCTCTCTGAAATATTGCCTGAGAAAGAATATAGTGTCAGTGTAAATATATCCTGAATGAAAACACAAAAACAGTATAGAACAATCCAGCATGCATCAAAGAAGAAAGAATTGTGTGGTTTGGTTTTATTTGGATTAGAACTGCATTATTTTCTTTTCACTTTCAAAATACTTTGCTTGTCTCATTCTTTTTTAGATAGAAGGAATATTTTACTTCTCCTGGAAATGCTACATTTTACTGATTTGCAAGGAAGGGATTGAGTTTGTTACATTGATTGATCTCTATCCAAGTACTTTGATGTTAGCTTTCAGAAAAAAAGAGGATTTGAGAAAATGTTCTGGAGTCAATACATTATTATTCTATTTCCACAGATCCATAGAATGACAGAATGAAAGAGGTTGGCGGAAGTTTGTGGAGATTGCCTAGTCCTAATCCTTCTTTTCATAGAGGGGGGAACTGGAATAGGTGGCTCAATTGTATCCACTCAGTTTTGAATACCTAAAGGATAGAGATTGCACAACCTCTCCAGGTGATCCTTTCAAGCATTTGGCAACCCTAACACAAAAAAAACCCAAGAAAAAAATAAAACCTTGACATTGAGACAGGATTTTCTGCACTTGAATTGTTTCCATTACCCTCTTCTTCATGATGAGAAGAGTCCAGCTCCATCGTCTTCAGACCTTCCCTTGGTTACCTGTATGTGTTGGTTCACACATCATCCCAAGGATATCTCAGACACAATATTGACATTATCTGCCTCCCAGGTACAATCATCTCTTGATGGGTAAGATGCATGACTAAAATCACACAAGCTTCACCTAAAAGTAAGGAAATACTACAAAAGTAAGTCAAGAATGTGGAAAAGTCAGGGAAGACTCCATTATAATTTCTGGCATGAGCCGATGGGCTGAACTGTCTTCTCTCCCATGGGTCACCTCTTGGGTAAGAACCACACTCCATGGGTGCTGAATGACTATCTTGAGCTAACTGTTGTTAAAGATTGTTAGTATATCACTTTGAATATGTTGTTGCAGCCAGATACTATCACCAGGGATCTTTGAACCGTAAACTGTCACAATTTTATTAATAAAGAGTTAGTTCCATAAACTGTTAGTGCTAGTCCTTCAAGGGTGCCAGTAGTGACAGACAGAGGGTGACATGCTCCAAGAAGTGTGTGGGGACCCATGAGGAGGTCTCTGTGTGTGTGTTCCCTAATAAGTCAGTCAAATTGCCCTTCAATCCTACAGGCTGTTCAGTAGAGCCTCCGTAGTGAGATGCTGACAGACTGGTTGGGCACAAGGATTTTGGCTTTCCTGGAGCACCAACAGAGTTATCAAACACAAGGGGTCTGAGGACATCAACCCTATTCACATGACACCAGCACAAAGCAGTATTTCACTGAAGACACACACAGGCATAAATACAACCTGCTATCATCAATTTTCATTTCAAGAAAACAGGTGAATCTGTTGAGAATTTAATTTCTATGGTTCCATAATTTAAAAACATAGGAAGTGGTTTGCTTTCAAACTTAAGTGCAAACTTCCCCTGGGATAGAAATTTAAATATCAAGCCAAATTTCATCAAACAAAGTGGTTATAAATGCTGTCAGGTGCTTAGCTATAGTGTCTGTGGGTTTAGTTGAGTTTCTTTTACTTGGTTGGTTGGTTTTGTTTCATGGTATTTTATTTTGTGTGGGGGGTTTTAATCCCACAGGAATATAACAGGAACTTTACAGTAAACATAATCGCAATTTTCATTTGCACTGAAAAACAAGCAGGGAAAAGACATTAGAAGACAATAGATTTTTCTAAGCACTTGGATGAGAAACAGTATTAGCTTAGATAAGAAATGGTAATAAATATGTAAATTATGTATTCAGAAGCAAACAAACATTTGAGTTGCAATGTTAGAAAATTTTTGAGAACACAGTACAGTAGAAATATACTCTGATTTCAAAACTGCTTGTTAACCTAACTTTACACCTTTTGCTTCCTATCCTATTTATCCTCTATCAGTATTTCTAGTATCTTTTTAAAACCCCCCAAAAAGTTCTCCAAATGTTTTATTGTTTGTTCTCTTCAAAAATGAACAGATTTCAATTCTTAGCCTTTTGATTCATCACAAAATGTTTTCAGCTGAAGCTCTGCAGATAAGGACATCTTTGTGAACCAAAAGCATTCATTACACTAAAATGTATTCACATAAAAGTACAGGCCCTACCTTGGAGACCCTTGGAAAATTTCATAAATATCAATGAGATCAATGGAGTTTCAATGAAACCTGTGTTTTAAAGCAGGACATAGATTCCCATGATTGTTTATCTTTAATAGTAGATACTAATTAAATCCACATTTTAAATCATCTGTACAGTATAGTATAGCATTTTTATTGCATAAAATAGGCATTGGTCTTACCACTTCATAACAAGATTAATGAGAGTTCACAGTGTAAAAGGTGAATATGTTGAGAATTGATTCAAACGTAGGAATAATCAAGGTTAAATAATAAAAATATCTTTCTGGATTTCCAGTGTTTAGTTCTTTCATTTTAGGGCCTTGACTTCTGAATGTGTCTACATTCTAGAGTCCTGAAGAAAAAAAGTTCCTTCCAAATCTGATGAGACAGTTCTTGTGAAGTGTCTGCTGACTTTTCTTGCAAATGAGCAGTTTATGTCTACTTGTTATAATCACTGTATTACATGGGCTAAAGGACCCATCCTCCTTTTCTCTCCATCTTGCTGCTGGCAAGAAACAATGCAGTCCTTTGCTGTTAGCCTGGATGGAGACATGAGGCTGTTGTAAATGACTAATCAGCATCCAACAGCAATCAAAACAAACTATGTTGGCACACATAAATGCTGACAAAGCAGCACTCAATTTTAGAAAGTTAAATTAGCATTTATGTTGAGATAACAATACAAATTTAAAAAAAAAAAAGTTTTAACAATTGTTTCACACAGAGAATTCACTTCCAACACAGAGGATGATTTTCTGTATCCTAAGATAGGTAAGGTCAACTGTTTTGCAGAGGTATAAAGTCTGATTTCTAAAGGATTCCACAGGCTAGTTTAGACTAAATGCCAAAGTTTTGGATACATTGTGAAGTGAGATCACTCCTACTTTGATAATAAAAGCAATCAAAATTACATGAAAAATGTGTTGCATACTATTATAAGGAAAATTAATTGAAGGAAAACAGAAAAAAATATCATATAAAACACTTCAGAACAAAAATAGTTAAGAACCATTGTGGTAGCAAGCTGAAAAATTTAGTTCCTGTTTCTAATTTATTTACTTCCTGGCTTCTTGCACACCCTTTTCTGGTTCATTCCTTTCTAGTAGCATTTTCCCTTGTCATAGGAATATTCATGTGCAAATTCCCTTCTGATTTTATCATTGCTGCCACTTCTCAAATAATTATCCTTGTTCTGGCTTGGTGTGTTGTTTTCTTTTCTGAGAATGTACAGTGGGGCACAGTTATTATTTTTATTAGTTATTTGTTAAGCTTTGACAATAGTATCAAAATAATAGAAAATCTTAATACATAATTTTTATGCTTAGGGACTCAGCTATTGCCTAAGAAGGGAAATCCAGGCTCAAAATGTTCCAGATGAGTCCCAGAGTGTATGTTGCAACATTCCTTTAGTTCTTATTCTGCATTGATAATGGTTTTTAGGCACATCATAGTCATGACACAGGAAGTTAATTTTATCCATCATAATAAGCCAATGTATGGCATGTAAAACCTTCACCACATCAGGTTTCTCCACAACCTTTCTTCCTATGACATTAAAGCGGTAAAACCAATGCTAATAATTCTTTCAGAATATAGGCTTTCTGAATAAATGGCAAAACTATGAAAACTGGAATTTCATGGTTTTCAGAGTACCATAGAGTTTTAAATGGATTTCTGTAAATCATTTTAAAAAAGTATAAAAGATTTTTTCACACTTTTTCCCCCAAAAGGAAACCCACTGTGAAATTTGGTTGTAGCTGTTGATGAAGCTTTCCTTGATCATGTGAAAGCATACTCCTCAAACAAATATGCTTGTCAATTATTTTGAAAATGAATGCTGATTTTTCATTTAAATTATGGTCTAATTTTAAAGAATTAACCATACTTAAAAATAAAGAATATATACTTATTTAAAATTTACAATAATAGGTAATAATATTTCAGTTAGAAGGATTGTAGATGGGTTTCAGCTCTTTTACCACAGCACTGTGTGCTTGAAATTGATGGCAACAATTTTTCTTTTTTGACTTCCATTTCATATACTGAAGGAAAAACATGTGTGTCATACTATCTATTTAGCCTCTGTATTTTCAGTCATATACTATAACTCTTTGAGTGATTAGATCAGATGTAAGTCACCGAAAAATAATGGCAGTTGTGTTTGGTTTCAGAGCATCAGATATAATCTGATGGCAAAATAGGTTTAGAGTTTATATCCCCATAATACTGTGGCAAATGGAGAGAAAGGAAAACCGCAGGGATTTGTAACAAAGTAATTAGTTTAAATAAACTTATTTGGTATTATTCATATGCTGTGAAATATCTAACCTCTGTCCATTAATCCAAAAACCTTTTAATGAATCCTGTCACACTTGAAGAAGCATTTCAGTTGTTTTAGATATTCCAGAGAATCAAACATCAAGAGGTGCCACGTTGATAAAGAATTGATTCCTTAAAGAGTGCTAAGAGAAAGAAGACAGACTACTTATGTGGAAGATGGATAAGAAAACTTTTTATGAATTAAGAGAGTTATGCAGAGTTTTCTCCCAAAGTTTAATGAATAACTTATGTCAAACCTGAAAAACAAGACCTGTCCAGCAAAGACCAAATATACAATTCTCTTATGTATTCTTATTTATTTCTTTTTGTTTACCTTGAAATTTTCTATACTTCTAATGCAATTTATATTCATACACAGACTAAAAGAATACCATATTTGGATTTTAAACATCTTTGATCATCTTTGAGGTGCTGAATAAATTTTAAAAAACAAACACATTTGAGGATTTTCATAATTTCATTTTGAAGTACCTGACAGTGCAGATACTCAGCACTCATCTTGAGTTAACATGCACTGTTTCAAAATTCTCACAATTCCCTAATGTTTAAGCAACTTTTGCTTGACCTGTTATAGTTGAAGCCCTGAGAATCTCTTTTAGTAAAAGTCTGAAACCCTAAGGTGATTTCTCCGTATCAAACTGAAGCCCTTTGAAAAAGTTAAAAGATGGAGTAACCTGTTGAACCATTTTTATCTGGGACCCAATGAAACAGAAGCATATTGTCATAAGAAAATATATGAAAGTAACCGCAGGAAAAAAATCAATTGATCAGATAATATCTTTATCTTCCTCTTAGTCCACATAACCATGATTCTGTGTAATCTGTAGAGAGAAAGCTGGATCCCACTGATCTGACAAAACAGGGAAGGAACTCTAAAGAAAGCTCAAAAAATGTATGGAAAAGAACGAGTCTGGCTCAGAAACGAACATAAAAAAGAGAGGTTGCAGAACCATTTTCCAGAAAAGTTCTAAGAACAGACTTGACATTCCATTATGGAAACTCCTTATATTAAGGTTCCTTTATAAAACAGGATATTGTTTTAAGGTATTGTTAAATGAAGAAAAATTACTTGTGACATTATTTTCTACAGGAGCAGACACTTGGATTTCATATCTATGGAGTTTTTTCAACTACTCTGCAAAAATGAGATAATCTGATATTTTATGGTCAGTACAGTCATCTCCAATGACAGAGGACTAACTCAGAAACACGGTTTTGCAGACGTAATTTCTCAAATTAAAAGCAAAAAATGCTACAAAAATTAGAAGCATGCTGTAATTTCTTAGCAAGTGTAACAACTAATTTTTTTTTAAACATGCTATGGGAAAACTACAATACACAAAGTAAATTAACATAGTAAGAACTAGTGATAAAGAGTTTTAAATTATGATAATAAAACACCTAAGTTATGACCTGAGAAATGCACAGTATTGTAATTTAATCTCTGCTGAGGTAGGTTCACATGCACTTCTGTTCTGAAAAGTGGAAGGAGGAGAAAAAATCAACAGAGAACTGAAACAAAATAAGAAGAAAGGCTTAAAACTTGGCACAAGTGTGAAACTCTGAATTTCTCTTCTAAAGTCTAAGTGATACCAGACATAAGTAAACTATCAGACAGTAAAATGACACTGTATGTTACAGCTACAGCAGGAACAAGATCAGGGGTGTCCCAGATCTTTGTTTTTTCATGACCCTCCCTACTGAGAATTGTTTTATCCTGCTCAGGCATAAGACTCCTCTGCCAAAAAATGTCCCCAGAGTTTGCTTTCACTGACTCAAACTTCACACAACCCACACAGAAAAAGGTGTTTTTTCTCACAAATATTCTTGTTTTCAGCTGTGAAGGCTAATGCATAATCAGGTCCCAGACTACAAAAGAAATGAACATATTCAAAGGAAAAAAACAATTGTTCATAGACAAAAATGGTGCTATGACTTTAGGGGTGATAGTGTCAAAAGTAAACTTTGACACTTTTCCTCATTAATGAAAATCAACAATGATGACACCTCTCACTACAACAAAATAGGTTGCATAAAATTTATTATTTTTCACATCAATGAAATGCACTGCATCATTGATGATATGTGATTGACTGTGTGTTCCTTCTTTACCCCAGAAAACAAACCTCTTTTGTCCACTTAACTTGTACAGCCAAACAAGCTGTCCATCTATATTTAATAAAATGACCATTTGCTTAAACATATTACCTGTGAAGAAAATGCTGAACCTACTTAACTGGAATGGAAAAACAACTCAAGTATCTCTAATACACTACAAAGAGATAATTTAGAATTTAAGGAAATGTCAAACTTCAAGAGACTTGAGAAAAAAAATATTGTCAGTTCATGAGTGTATGGGTCGATGTGTTATTTGTCCCATATCTATTTCTACCACCCCAAAAAAATTGTTACTGTCTTTTTAAGGCCCTGTGCCATGGCCAGGACCAGAATCTGATGAGGAGGGGCATTGCCAGAGCCCCTTTTGAAGTCAGATCCTGGAAGACCAGGGAGCTCTCTCTGTCCTGGCAGTTTTCGCTGAAGGCCAAGGTCTTGTTTGTATTTTATTTCTCCTTATTGCTGAAAAGGGATTGTGTGAAATAAAGGGGAAGAACTCGTTTTACAGTGCTTAACCTGTAAAATTTTATGCCCTTTTACCTGTTTTATACCAAGACAGTGGGAAACTGCAGATTGGGGCTGGTATTTTTCACTGCAAAGGTAGAAGCCACATTTCCACAGTCATCTGTCTCTTCCAGCCACTTTGGAGACATGCCTACTTTTAGTTCAGCTGAATGTATACAAAGGACAGAATATTAAATACATGCTGAAGGGGGAAAAAAAGAAAGAATATGGCTGTATTATGACTTCTGCTTTTTAAAATAACATTTATTCTTGCTTACTCTATCTGCTCCCTTACCACAGAAAAAAAATTCACATTTGTATTTGCCACCCTGTGTTTGATTTCCCTGAGTCTTAAAAAAATTCCCCAACCAAATCAAGAGGAGTAGCAACAAACAAGCTGAAACTGTTAACAGCCGGCGCATTACTTAAGACGCCATAGTTATGATGGATGATACAATGATGACAGATGAGTCCTCACTCCTATTCTAAATTCTATCAACCACATAAATTAGTAATGTCATTAATATGATTACTAGCTGCTCACTCATCTTCTCCAGCAGCTGTTGCATTTTTCCTGTCTTTGATCCTTTGATTATTCCATCTAATATAGTATTAAAATTCAGTATAGAATTTGCTTGAATCAGATAAAAACCTACAGTTTATTGGAGGAGAGAAATATATTGAGGAATCATTGGTTGCTTTTTGGCATCTGATTTGCTCTTTAACTGAAGTATATGTGGGTTCATTCTAATAGTGTTTAAAATTTTGGTTCATTTTTTGATATTTTGGCTAGCTGGCTGTTGGGTTTTGGAGGTTTTTTTTTTGTTTTGTTTTTGGGGGGAATGAGGGAGAGTTGTTCGGTTTGGTTCAGTTTACTTTAGTTTTCCTGCTATTTGCCATACATGTGCTTCATGTGGAGGTCTGTGACAGCTCCACATGCACATTATGGACATTAACTTAAGTCAGCCATTTGGTAGTGTCAAGCAAAGTCATTTAAGCAGCAATTTCTAAAATATCACTAATGAATATTTTCTTCCGTTAGTTTCGTTTGACCAGCTGAGGCAGACAGCATTCAGATCAGCACTTAGCTCTGTGAAACTAGCATATCAAAAAGCTTGTGACAGAGGCTGCGTCTCTTTGATCTGATCTATGATCCCATTGATAGTCCCACAATAAACAACATTTAAATCCCTAAGGATTTCATTAAATGTATTGAAGATATTGTATTAATTAATTCTAAAAAATTCAAGAAGAGTCGAGGCCATTTTTTTTTATTATTCTTGCCACGTACTAATCCCATGGAGAGCAGCAGAAAATAAATTCAAGCTTCATTGAATTTAATCACTGGAAATATTTTGTGGGATCACAATCTAGCTTATTAAAGTAAGTGCATTCATGTCTATGAAGTTTTTTGAAGTCTTCAGTGATACAAATATTTATTGTATAATTCCTTATATTCTGATCCAAAAACCACACATTCAATATTAGAAAAGTTCTGGACATTTTAAATTTCTCTGCAAAATTACTAAATATTTCATTGCAATTTATTATTGTTAAGACTTAATTGCATTTATGCAATGTATTAAACAATATCTAATGGCAAGTCATGAAGGATAGTCATTAATAGTTTAAACTGAATTATAGTGATCATATAGATAAAATGGATATCATGATGAAGTATTACTTTTTTATTATGATTCTTTGTTAGACTTCACATTACTTTGAAGGTTTAAAACTTGACATGGGCCTAGAAACCTCCTGTTTCCAAGGTCTTATTCTTCAAAATATAAACTCTTGACTTTTAGCATGGGAGATGTGTAGCAAAAGCAATTCACAGGCTGAATATTTATGTCTGACACATAAAATCTGTGCACATTCTGCAGAACAGAAATAAGCACAAGGATATTTCTTTTCATGATAATTCTGTAAGTTTCTTCTTGTTCTGTGAATGGTAGTTTCAAAATATGCTTTCTCAAATACTTTAGCGCTTCTAATCATTATTCACTTCAATATCAGTGATACTGAATGACATGAAAAATAAGAATAAAATAATGATTGACAGTATGAAGACTAAGAAAAAAACCCTCCAACCCCTCTTTACTCTGCTCCCACTTTCATTTGGTATTTCCCTTAACACAACAGTCATTTGGTAAGAATTTCTTTTTTTCAGTCTGGCAGTTTTAAATGCAATAAAAAGCAAAGATGGATGAAATCAACTTATTCCATATATTTCTTGCTAGTATCTCTTCACTCTTATAGGAATACATGACACTGAAATTCATTAAATTCCACTGAAAAATTTCTCAAAATTCATAGGGGTTTGTTTTGTTTTTTTTTTCCTAAGGCAACTAGATTTAGGAGATTTTTTTTCTATTTAGACACTTTTGGAAGACAGTTGCAATTCAGAAATAAATTAGAAGGACATTTATGACTATTAAATAACAAAAAATACATGGCAAAAGACTATAATCTCTCTCTTCATCATTCTGAAATAAAGAAGTTATATTCTTTCCTTGACTGTAGTCCCATTAAAAAAAAAA
>VZDJ01006585.1:10469540-10501772 GCA_008694505.1 Cyanoderma ruficeps | reverse complement strand
TCTTTTCTTTTTTTTTTTTTAAGGCATTCTTAGATGTAAACTTTCATCTTTTTTTTCCTTCCTTTGTTTTTATCCCTGAGGGTTATATTGTTCTTTTTTTTTCCACATATGCCATAGAATCATTTTCCAAAATTAGTTTTGTTTTTTTTTTTAGTCTATCACATGGTCTTTGAACTGCTGTGATTGCCAAAAAACCCAATCTTGCTATTTAACATTCAAGCAAAATAATTGAATTCATAATATGGTATAGGTGTGGTTGTAAAGCTAGCTTCTCTGACTTATTATGGCTTCAGTAAGGCAACTTCCTGTAGTTCTGTAACTGGGGTTACTTAACTAGAAGACTCTTAAGTATAAATATTTACTAACACACTTCCAAAATGATGAGCATGTTGAGAATTAACAATAATTGAAATAAAATTATGAATGTAAGATACATACAGAATTTTGTAAACAGATTTTAAATTCTATGCAACCACAGATTCTTAAATATTTTTAGACATCAAAGTACAGGAGAGATCTAAATTTAAAGAATCCTTCAGATACTTTTGACATAAGAATGAAGAACATAAAAATATATATTTTATATATTTTTTGCTGTTTACTGAGTGTATTTTATCATAACAAAAATGTTTCCTCAGGACCAATGCTGAAGGTTATCTGCAAAACAACTCACAGCCTTCAGATGACATTGAAGACTATAAGGTAACAAAATATCTTGCATGTGATAGTAGGAAACAGACTTCTGTTGGAAATGCTTAATGTGGTTTTCTGTGATGGTGTAAAAGGTGTAAGTCTGTCTTTTGATGTAAGTTTACACTTTTTGAGCTACACGACTATGAAATGTGGCAATAAGGCAGTTAAATAATGTGGAAGTGTAGCAAAACATTTAGTTCAGCAAATTAAATAAATGTTGTGGAAAGTGCATCTTCTACCACCCTGTGGCAGTTTAGAATCACTGCATATTAACATACCTCATTAAATATATTCAGCTTAATTCATACTTCCTTAATGAATTTACTCACCAAGCAACACAAAAAGTACTATAAATTAAAGGATCTCTGTCTAATGAAGCATTTGCATGTTCAACTAATAAATTATATTAAAAGTATATGCTGTATTGGAAACATTGCCTTTTTAGCAAGTAGTGCCATTTTTAGGAAAATGAAAATACATGAATAAATAGGCTTGTCATTAGTTAATTTCTAGTAACAATTATATTGTTATAAAATTCATAAATTCTATCCTATCACCACATAAAAATAATTGGGTTAGAATATCTGTCTTACAATTTTCCAGCTGTGAAGTGTTGAAGCAGTCCATCTTCCATTCGGAATCAATATCGCTTGTTTTCATTCTCCTGTATATAGATGTTGTTTTCAGATGGCTTTTAATGACATACATTTTGGTTTTCAAACTGTTTGTCAAGGTCATACAGGAAAAGTATCGCCTCGTATCATGTTTATTTTACTCCCATAAGTGTGCTTATAAAACATAATGATAGTGATATAGTAAAGTTAGCATGATAATAATTTCTATTTTCAGCAAATATTATAAATTCTTATATCATTTAATTCACGTTTCCAGGCTTTACTTACCAGAGATTACTAGTAACACAATCCTATAATCTCAACAAAACATTAGACAATCTACTTTTCTCCTGTTTTCATCAGGAATCTCAGTCAAATCAGCAATTTCAGAACTATGCTAATTAAGCCCTTCAGTTATGGGAATGTACCTTCTTTTTTGCCATAAATATCTTTCATTTTCAGAAAATGCTAAGAACATGACAGTAAATCAATCAAATACTGTTCTCAAAAGCATGCACGTTTTTTCTAGAAATTAAGTGTAGGGTGTGCATGAGGCCAGGTCTGGAAAGAAATTAAATCAGCAGTTGAGAGCATGAAGATATATAACCTGCATTTTATCACACTGGAAACATTGAACCAAATTGTTGTACTCATTTTTTCTTGAGTTACAGGCTAGCTGTTTGAAATTTTTTAGCAAATTCTGAATACTTTCAAGATGTTAAGTCATCCATGATATGCAACGCTACGCTTATAAGCTTAAAGAAGGAGATGAAGTGTGAATTTGATATGATTACAAGACTATACTTACAGCAAGATAAGGATATTAATGGTTAAGCCATATATAAAGCTTAAAATTATCCTATTCAAAGGAAGAAGCTTCAGTGGTGTTAGACATGATCTTTTACTTGAACAAACCTCAGAGTTAAACATTGATAAGGATCTTATTTTATTTTTTTTAAATAATAGAGATCATTATTATTTCATTCATATAGTATTGTGTCTATATTCATTATAGACAGGATTAATGATCTCCTAAACCTGTAGGTGATGAATGGATTTTCTTCTCAAGTAAATTTATAGTCTCTCCCTCCCTGCCCAGTGTTTTTGTATATTGTTTTTTGTCCAGATTCATTTAAATATTTCCATAAATCAAGAAAAATAGCGTTAAAAATTCAGATAGAGATTCATATTCATGTATAGAGGCTTCACTAATGGCTAGGCTAGCACAAGCTGGTGGTTTGTATGTGTCTGCATTTGTGCTGCATATGGTTTGAAACTACTCATGTGTTAAACTGCTGAACAATGTGACAAATTACATTTACCATGCACCTGTGGCTACCTCACCTGCTTTGCAACCACTGAACCCTGTCCACCAGGATTTATTCTAACATTCTGATTCCCTAAGCAGCTTCACACAGCATATAAAATATCTAAAACCCCTGACAGAGAATTGCTACCACATAGTGCTTCGCCTCTGATTTATGTTGATGTGAACTTCAGAAATGGCAAGGAATTCTACCTTTTAGCTAATATGAGGTACAATAGGATGTCTATCACAAGAGGATGAATTTACGCTCTTCAGTTACTCAGTGGGTTGTAGAAGCACAGATTGAAATTAGTGTTGCAAAATGGATGTCTTGAGATAATTTTGTCTTTACCATTTATTTTTAAGGGGTTATATCCTTATCTTGTTCTGATTTCTGAGGCTTCCTTTGCACTAAGTAATAAGACACACTGTTATTTTGATTTCTGGATAAAGGCCTCCTGTCCTTACCATCTGCTGCCTTATTTTCACAGACACATACATAAATTTGAGATAAGATGGAAATGAAGGAAAAGCTGCAAGAGGAAAGGAAGCTTATTCATGGGGTTCAGAAGGAGGAAGAGGATGGTCTTTCAGTCTTCTTTTTTTTTTTTTTTTGGTAATGACCACAGAAGCCATGATGCATGTGAAAACTGAAATGTCACTTTTTCTTCTTCATGTTTCTTCTTTTTATACTTTTTTTAGTTGTTTTCTCCTTAGTAAAAACCAATTTCCTAGAGCAGTGCTCATTCCATTTGATCCAAGCCATTCTTCAGAGAGTTAGAAGAGGAGGAATTATATGTTGATTTATTCTTGATTTTGATATATATGAGAAGCAAGAGGTGTTTTTTAAGGTATCAGTTCACACATCCAAACAGACAGCTCTACCCTTCCGACTTGCAGATATACCATAGTCCTGATTTTGTATACTTGATAGGCCTTTGAAACAGATACTCTTTTATAAAATGCTGTGGAGGTGGTACGTCTTTCTCATCTGGTTAAATATGTGCCATTGAAGAAATCTGTCTGAAGTTCTTCCCTTTGCAGGCCACTGTAGGCCTGTGACTTGACCTGTGGTTTATGTAGTGCTAAAGATGCTACTCTTTAGCTACATTAACTCCATGATAGCTTGCACTTGTTTTGACTGGGATAGAATTACTTTTCCTTGTAGTAGTCAGTATGGGACTGTTGTTTGGGTTTGGGACCACAAGCAGCTTTAATAACACAGATGTTTTAGCTATTGCCAAGTAGTGCTTACACAGCCTCAAGGATTTTTTCTGCCTCTCACCCCATCCCACCAGTGAGGAGGCTGGGAGTGCACAAGGAGTTGAAATGGGGCACAGCTTGGACAGCTGACCCCAACTGACTACAGGAGTATTCCATGCCACTTGGCATCATGTTCAGCATATAAAGCTGGAAGATGGAGGAGGAAGCAGGGGATGTTCAGAGTGAAAGTGTTTGTCGCCCCAAGCAATCATTATATATGATGGAGCCCTGCTTTCCTGGAGATGGCTGGACACTTTCCTGCCCATGTGAAATGATAAATTAATTCCTTGTTTTTCTGTACAAACAGCTTTTGCTCTACCTATTGAACTGTTTTTATCTTAAACCATGAGTTTTCTTACTTTTGCACTTTCACATATCTCCCCCATCCCACAGAGGGACAAAGGGAGGGGAAATGTGAGAATGGGTGAAGTGTGGGGCTGCTGACCAAGATTAAACCAGTGGAGTCATAATATTTTGATATTTAACAAGCACAGAACTGAATTATTCATTCATATATGTGTATATATAGATACGCCAGAAGTCCATGTGATTGGCATCGTGATGATTGACCAACTATTTCTGAGATATTTTAAAAATAAATTATGATAAAAAACTAGTAGGTTATTATGTAGATACTTGTTCTCAATTTATGTAGATACTTGTTCTCAATTTCTATGATGCTTTATACTAAAACTTACTTTAAAAGCTAAATATTGTCCTTGGGAAAATGTACTGACCTCAAAAATGTTTTATCTTAATTTTCAAATGGATGTTTTGAATGAAAAAACTACTTAAAATCTGGAATCTCCTTGAGTGAGAAGTTCAAGAGAGGTTTTAAGAAGTCAGTTCAAATTTATTGTACTTGATTTCAGGTAAGGGGAAAATCAGACCCATCTTTCTACACCAGAGCATGTCTTAAGCTTTATGAAAAGGGAACAGAGACACAGGTGAGTCAGAAGCAGTTCTCTAATCCATATAAATATATAATCATGTTTTAATGACGCATTGTCATGTATTCCACTCTGATATGTGCAGAGTGAGATGTCTCCCTTTATTCCACCATTATTTCTTTATTAGATTGGAAGTTTCTATTCCCATACCAAGAGAACTTCCTCCTTCTTCTTCTGTAGACAGAAGTTAAGACTAAGGGAAAAAAAAAACAAAACCCCATGTGTCTGAGCTAAGAATGTGTATAATAGGATTGTAACTATTTGTTTCTGAGGTTGTACAAGTAGAAAAAATATTGTAGCTTCTCAGAATGTTAATAATACAAACAGGGAAAAACAATATTCATAGATCCTAAAATATAAATAAAATTTTCCAGCTCAGAAAACTGTTTGGTTACCATATGTGCTTAATTTCTTTGTTAGCACTCTGAATAGCTATATTATTAATATTTTAATCCTTTTGATGGCATTAAATAGAGAATAGGGAATTTCAACTAACATGTGTTTACCCAGCTTATAAATAAACTTTGCTTCTGGTTTAAGGTATAGCACAACAGAATATTTCATTGTGGTATGAGGTGGTTAGAACAACAGTCTATACCTTGCAGGATGGAAAAATATATCTTCATGCAAAACCTTATTACAAGATGACTATGTTGTCCTGATTTGAAGCAATTTATTTGGTGTAACTGTTAAATCTTGACTGATTTATATTTTTCTGTTGAACTTATCAGTTAACATACACAAAATTCTTCTTATCAAATAAGATATTACAAAGTATTAATGATCAATGTATTACTTAAAAGTCAAAAATGAAAGGCAGCTTCAAATAGAGTTTTTTCCAGTATTTCCTTGATTTTTCTAATTACATAATAATTATGTTAATTTTAAAAAGAAGTAAAATTGATATCAAATATGAAAATGCATATTCCAACTGTATAAAAGAAAATTGTAATTGAAGCAATAGTTCAAAGAAAAAAAAATAAGATGATTTGGATGAGGTTTTAATAAATAAGTTCCATTTACATAACCAAAATAACTAAAGAAATTTGAACATAAATGAGAATCTTAATGTTTCTTAATGTCTACCTTTTCATGTAAGTCAGGGCCAGAAACAAGGCTAAGATGTCGGTCTAAACTCCATCCAGCAAGCAGAGCCAGAGATGGAGGTGGAGACCGGCACTTGCTGCACAGCTTCCCTGGTATAAGGACTGATGCCTTGGGCTGGGTAGTTTGGGGTTCTGGACCATGGGCAGGGTGGCAGGAGACCCCCAGAGGAGCTTGGGTAGGGACCATGAGGTGTTTGAGCCTCGTAGGGCCTGGACAAATGGAGAAGTCTTTCAGGATCTAGACATGTAAAACTAAGACTCAGTCTGGGGATAAAGTTGAAATCTAGTTCTTTAACTGTCTTCATCTTCTCTAATTCTTCTGTTTTAAAAACAAGGAAGCTTACATACTCTCAGAGGATTATAATACATTTTAGATCCTGTATAGACCCTTGAGCTTAGGATGAGGAGTTGCAAAAATTGAGACATGATATCATAGCAGGGGTTTTCTTTTGTTATCTTTAAGCAGGTGTCTACATTTCTACAGGTGTTCTATTTTCGTTTGCAAAAGCACTTATCTCTCCCCATCAATTCTATGAGGAGTGTAAATACTTTACATAGTTGGTTTGGCTTATTCTATTGATGCTCAGGCTTTTAGTTGGAAACCTAAAGTAAACAACACAGATTTTCCTGTACTGCAGGTGTTACAAATTTTGTGGGTTGCTATAAAGTTTACTGAATCACACAGAATCATGGAATATTCTGAAGAAGACACACATAAGACAAAGAGGACACACATAATCTCTCATTTGGAATCTTGCTTGATAATGGAGGTTTTGAATGAATAGTGATGGATGGTTTGAAATCTCAGATAACATTCCCCTACTATAGCAATATTCATTGTTTGTATCTAATTACCATAGACTAAAAATGCCATTATTCTGACAAGGCAATATTCTAAGGAAACAGTCATATTCACACCATGATCTTTTCTATGTATTTTGCTGTTATGAGTCATACATTTCTTTATCTTATTATTCCCCCACACTTCTGTAGTCAATGTTTTGAAGGATTTTGTATTGCATTTTTGCTTAATCTCCCACTTGTGTGCTATGTAAACCACTTTTCTTGCTAGGGGCAAGGACACTTTTATGCAATACAGCTGCTGCTTCTTCAAGGGCTACAATTTGCAGTGGAATGGAGGTCTGGTTTTGAGTTTCCATCAGGATCATTTACTTTGTTTCATTCAATGCAGCATTGTTTCTTATGTTTGCTAGCTTGTCTTTTGATCATTATGATATAATCACTATTTGTGGAAGCTCAGCGGATGTACTTGTCACTTACCTCCCTATTTTGTTTCTGTCATGCTATCCATATTTGTTTTTCACAGTACTTGCATTTACTTCTCACAGTTACAGTTGTCAAAGTCTCTTAGGCTTGCTGTTCATCAACTTTCTGGTACTTATTTATATATTTTCTTAAAATTGTTGCAGCATCTAATTTTACAGAGGGTCTGAGTAGGAGGAGGAGGGAAGAGGAACGTAGATTTTTTTTTTTTTTTGGTAATATCTCAGATACAGAAAATTTTGGTTCCCATTCTGGCACCTTAGTAATCTTTGTCTTTTTTCCACTTAAATTTTTTAAGACTTTTTATGTCTGCTGGGACAGAAGGTCTCTCTAGATTTACAGAAAGAGAAGATAAGATAATGCTGGAAACAATTTAAACTGAGCATTTCTAAACTATATAGTATTTGACAAGCATTACAGGAAAATGAATTCAGATATTAAAATATAATCTACTAAAAATTGATCGGTGGTGCTGAAGAAAGCAGAACTTGAAAGAAGTATATAGATATAAAACTGGAAAAAAATATTAAGAGTGGAGAGAAGAAACCCAAGAAGTAAAAAAGGATGGACTGCAAGCTATAAGGGTGTTGCAAAGCTTTACACTATGTATGTTGTTTCAGAAGTGATTTTTTTTTTCCAACTAAAAAGTCATGGATAAACTGTCCATAGATATATATAACACCTTTTGTGACCTGAGAAGGTTAATGAAGTCCACATGGCTTGTTGTCTCTCTCTGTGAACTGTACTCAGAATTCTAATGGCTCCTACTACAAGCCTGCTCCAGCTAAAACTCAGCATCTTTTCCTGATATCCTTCAAAAAATAAGAGAATTCAATATATCCACCTATCTGAGCTCCACACTGTGTGACCCAATACTTGCTAGTGAAAAGGAAATGCATGGATTTGTGGCTCAGGTGATTAGACTTAGTTTCCAGGGATACAATCTAACCACTGTGACGACAATTTTCTCTCCCGTCTCTTAAATAAATAAATAATTAAATAAATAAATCTGCGTTAAATAATCCAAGTGCTCGCAAATTCATATAAGTACCCTTTTAATTTGTACATAAGTGACTAAAATATAATGATAATTGTCAGTAAGGATCAGCAATGGAAACTTGAAAAAAGTAAAATAAAGTGGTTTGAAGTGATCGCTGAAGAATCTCCTGCTCCTGCCACACCAAGTATAACTATGTCCTAGACCTGATCATGTCAGCTGTGGCCTTTGATTAGCAAGATCTTGAATTTCTCCAAGGAAGGAGATTCCACTATTTTTTCATGTACTCTTTTTAATGAGGTGTTTTGCTGATGATTTTTCCCCCAATGTTCACTCTGAATTCCCCAAGACACAATTGACATTTGTCCTTTTTCCCACACTCTGCTACTGAGAAGAGTCAGGTTACATTGTGGAGCATCAGTCACATATCTT
The DNA here is from genome assembly GCA_008694505.1 of Cyanoderma ruficeps. NCBI lineage: Eukaryota > Metazoa > Chordata > Aves > Passeriformes > Timaliidae > Cyanoderma > Cyanoderma ruficeps. The sequence continues at coordinate 10,493,127 of VZDJ01006585.1, read as the reverse complement.
AAGAGAGTTTTTAATTTTCTGCCGTCCTTGTCATATTAAAGAAGTGTTTTAGCTACATAAAAGTGAAGTTGTATGCATCACATTTACTTAGCTGATATTCAAAATTTTAATTGTTGAAGTTATAGAAAACCATTAAATTTAAAATTAAGGGACAATTCCTGTTTATAACAAATGTATTACATAAAGTTTTTGTAAATAAATTCACATTATAATGATACCAAATATTTTTCTTCAGGTTTAAAGGTAGTGTGGAGACATTTTGTTGAGGTTTTTAAAATTGATTTATCATGCAAAGTAATATAAAAAAATAATTAAGTAGTCATGAATATTACATTTGTACAGAACTAAAAAAAATGTGGCTAGTATATGCATTATTGAAGACTACTTTGGTAAAAGCTTGCCATTGAGTATTTTTCTCTCTTTAAATTCACCTCATTTTCATGTTAATATCTTTAGAAATGTCAGTTCACTACTTTTGCTGTTGCAAATTTTTCAACAAGTAGCCATAAATAATGAATTAGTGGCAATATTGTTCTAATAACTTATTTAGGACATAATTAATTCACAGCTTTAGGCATATTTAAATAAGGGTCTGCTTTTAAGTTTGTAGCTTTCACCAGAGCTTGTCTTAGGCTGGTAAACACAATCTGGGTGAAAAAAAGCCAAAAAAAAGGTGAGACAAGGAAAAAATCCCACAGTTCTTGTGGCTTGATTTTGAAAAGCCTAATCTATAGGAAACATATGCTGCAGAATATATTACCTGCAATATCTGAGCCCACACAGCAAATTCCTTCACCCACTCTTTAACTTACTATCAACTTTATAATAGCCATCTCTGGGTTCTTCGTTGCTATTCCCCAATTCCTGCTTTTCATGCAGAGCAGTTAATGGGGTTATAATTTCATAATTAAAGCAGATAATTTTAATTTCTCTGATGACTCTTTATTATGATAATCTTGTTAAGATTATGGCGTTCATTTGTTGCTGTGAATGATCATTCGGCTTTTGTAGAAGCTGTCTCTGCTACCAAGCCACTAAATAATTAAGCAAGCAGAACGTTCAAACCAGCAAAGTCTGACTTAATGGAAGACCAAAGTCAGTGTTAACTCTCTGTAAACCTATTAAGGGATTCAGGCAGAGAACATACCAGATTTACTGTCAGTCATCAAATTTAAAGATAAAGCTTCATTAACTGAGTATCTAATTTCACATTTAATGAAGGGCTGGCCTCCTAGATTGGATGACAGTGCAGGCTTCCACAGGACAACAAACATAAAATGAAATGCTTCTAAACTAATTAGTTAGTCCAACAGGAGGTCCAAGAAGTGAGGTCCTGGGGAGGAATGTCTAGTAGAGGAATAATCCTGACTAAAATATTGCCTCAGCTGCTTTAGTTGTCTTCTGCAGTGTAGCATCATATGTGTTTTAAAGTGAAATAGGTGAATTATTATCTCATTCTCTTGTTTGCTGGATTTGTGTGCTCATGGGTCTCCTTTACAATAAACTTTGACTGAAATAATAAATGTGGTACATCATAGTGTAACAATACATGCCTCTGCAGTGTGTCCAGAGAGCACCTTTGCAAACATTGTATACATTGTGTCAGTATAAATATTTCTATTTGTCTAAAGGCTTTTTCAAATGAAACACTTTGGTCATTTTTATGAAGCTGCTTTTATGTTTATGGAGACATAAACAACAGAAAAGTCAGGATTTCCAGATTAACTTTCTGTTCTCTATTGTGGGATGTTTAGGTGGGTCAATTTGTTTTTATTTAAAAAGCATTTGAAACTAAACTAGGTCTTGGGTATGTGGGTATGATGGGGACAGGACATCACAGATGGCACAGAGGGAAAGAGACATAGGTTCGGAAAATTCCATGCAATAATAAACATTTTGGCTTTGTGAAGCTGTCCATAAATATTTTCAAGTCTGGTAAGAAGTGACAAAAATACTAAGATTGCATCTCTTAATTTCTAACAACATTGCTGTAATAAATGAAAATAGTTTTTGAGGTTGTACATGTTCACCAAGATTTTAAATAAAATTTTACTTACATGGCATTCTTAATAAGCTCATAATAAAAGGAAAGATTGCTAGTTAGAAATAAACAAGGCAAACATGCTTAAAGCAAGTGTAGCTTTTGATAATTATGATAAAAGTATACATTTTGAATAAATATTCCAGCTGCTGTCATAATTTCAATGAGCCAGTAAAACCCAAGTTTCTTATGAAAAAATCCATCCCCTAATCATCCTATACTAACAGGATGCTGTTTTAACTTTTTGCTAACCTCCACTTACAACTACATTCCAAGGGAATTACTGTAAGGAGTTTAAAAAAAGAAAAATAAATACATAACCAACATTTTTAAAAATATTATATACATTTCCCTGAAAATATTTATGTGTCAACACAAAATAGCTGATATGCAACTAAATAAAATGATAATTATTTTATATGTTATATAATAATATAATTATAATAGTAATAGCAGTTGATAAGCAACTGCTTATCAACAATAAGTTGATAAAACCCCAAAATTGGAGATCATGCCTTTTATCTAGTAAATGTCTTGCATCTCATTGTAACAAATCATTTTGTTGTGATGTGTTTCTCTGATCATTTTGTTGTTTCTTACAGAGTTTTGTGTATTTTATGATCTTCAGCATTTTTCATGTTCCTAACAAGGTCATCAAGTGTCAATGTTTACTGCTGTCTTGAGGACACTGTATTTCTTTTCCTGTGTAAATTTAGCTTCTATGTGAATCTGCTATGCTTTAGTCACAAAATAAATCTGCTAGTGAATCCATACATCAACAACCTGAAAACAAAAAGAGAAATTATTTTATAGGGTTTTTTGATTTTCTTAAGTTACATTTATGACGTAGTGACCACTATGCATATGGGGATTCGCTTCTGGGACAGGCAATCTCCAGTCTATGAAATAACTGGTATCAATATCACAGCTAATGAAGACTAAATAAATTTCTACTGACTCTTGATAAATACATTTGGCACATTATAAATAATGCTTTCCCATGTGGATCCTAAATTAAAATAGAAAATACTTTCTCAAAACCAAAGGATAGCTGTCTCCCATATTTTAAATATTCTGGTCAAATTGGCAGAGGAAAATCTCATGAGTAATTGTTTATCTGAACTAGGACTAAAAGAAAATCTGTAAAGTAAACTGCACCTACAAATGTTGCTTCCCTGAATTATATGCATGAAGAAACTGTTGATAAATGAAGACAAGAAACTATCCTTTCTTAATTGTGGAACTTTCATTCTGGAGGCTGTTTAGAGGTCTCAGTGCGCTCTCTAGTTTGTTATCCATGGAATGGCTTTCCCAAATGCCTAAGTATAAATTGAAAGCCTAATAATCTCAACGGGTTTTCCTTGAAACCTACGTGGAGGTAAGCACATACAAAAGAATGGCACAAAATGTACATAAAAACTGAGTTTTATCTCTGAGATTATTTTCATCTACTCTAAATAATGCCTGTGTAAAATACTATCACATTTCTGACAGCTATTATCCTTATTTGATAGGATATGTTTCAAATGACACATCCGATCACAATATCTGCCTATCAGGTATTAAATTCTTTGCTGTTAATAGAGATTATCACACCCTTATTGATGGCAGTTAGAATTGAAATGAGGAAGAATTCTCAAGGTGCACAGACTATTCAGCATGCACAAGGGAAACAGACTACAGCTTGTGGGTGATGCATTTTCTTGTGCATGAATTAGCATGAAGGATAATTCACTGAAAACATTCACAATCAATTTTAGAAGAGTTATTTAAAGACGTACAGATGACAAACCTCTAAACTTTACTTAACATATAATGACAGGCAATACTGTGCTTTCAGGAACAAAATATCCAGAATTATCACTGTGTCTTGTATTCTTAAAAAGTCCCCACACTCCTACTTTTCAGAGGTCTACCCATCTCTTTGGATAGTAGTTTCTGCTGATGATTTCAAGCAAATAAATTAGTATGGTTTTTTTTGCAAAGACAGACATTAAGGAAATACTTTGAACCTAAGGTTTAGATCTTCTCTATAAAACCAAATATAAGATGTGAGTACCAAGGCAGTAATTAGGCAGAAAAGAAAAAGACATCTTGAAGGTTAACAAGGGCATATATGGCAATCCAGACTGTGACCCCAGTTGTAATGCAGAGGTTTTGTGGATCCAGAACCCACATGAGACATGGCACATCTTTATAAGCTTAGCTCAGAGTACTGAGAAAGGTCTGTCAAAAAGTCTGTTGACAGATAGGAAATCCAGATGGCAATCTGAGGGACATGATTGTTATGTTAGGAGAAAGTACTGAGGCAGATATAACCATCCAAGAAAGGTGCTGCAGCCCTATGCTCCGAGGTCCAACAACTGCCAGTTGTAGTGAGTCATGAGGCCTTCCCTCAGCTTCCCAGTTCCTTCAGTTACTCATTATAAGATTCCTGCCCCCAACCCTTCATCAGCTCTGTTGCCCTTCCTCTGGATACACTCCAGCACCTCAGTATCCTTCCTGTAGTGACGGACCGAGAGCTGGACACGGTATTTGAGGTATGACCTCAACAGTGGCAAGTACAGGGGCACAATCACTGCCCTGGTCCTGCTGGCCACACTATTTCTGATACAGGCCAGGATGCCCTTGGCCTTCTTGGCCACCTGGGCACATGCTGAATCATGTTCAGCCAGCTGTTCACCTGCACCCCCAGGTCCTTCTCCACTGGGCACCTTTCCAACCACCCTTCCTCAAGCTGTATTGTTGCATGAGGTTGTTGTGACCGAAGGGCAAATTGCTGCACTTGACCTTGTAGAACCTCATTCAATTGGCCTATGACCACTGGTTCAGATTCCTCTACGGAGCCTTCTTTCCCTCATGCCATGTCTTAGGGGGTTCTTAAAAGATATTTCCTGAAGAGTCCAAAGTGTGATCTCCTGAAATGCAGCAATATGTTGTCTTATTTTTTCTCCCTCTTCTCAGGAGATCATATTGTTGCAGCAGCCAAAGCTGCCTTCAGCATTCACACATTCAATACTGCGTTTTTGTTTGTAAGTTTCAGGACCAGCATCATGTCTTCATTTATCAGTTCCTCAACCACATGTGACAGGAAGATATTGTCAACATACTCCTGAATTGCTTGTGTCTTTCTGTGCTATCCTTCCAGGAGAATTCAGGATGGTTATGCCACACATGAGGATCAAAGACTGTGACTGTGATATACCTATTTCTTTGTGATTAGGCAGTCTGCAGCAGATAACTGCAATATCACATCACCCCTGCTCCTCTGCTTGTCCGCCCTGACTCATAAAGTTTCGGCTGGCTCATCATCTGTCCCTACACAAACCTCCACGCATTCCTGCTTCTCTTGCACATAAAGAACAATTCCCTCTTTTCCCCTATTCCACATGATTATTCCAACCAAAACCTTGTTTCTGACACCTGCTGCACAATCAGCTATTAGCCCTTTCTCTCCTCTCTGGCAGGACTGATGAGAAAAATATCCAGGTTTCCATGTTCCAGAGGATCCTTTTCTGCAATCAAGGCATGGACCCTATTCTGTAGTTAGGACTCTGCAGATGGAACAGGCGCTGTTTTCCTGGTGCCAGAAAACATGAACTTGCAGGCTTTACTGTCACAGGAGTCTCTGTTTCTGTTCCTGAAGCTAAAATGTTGAAAAAAATAAACTATTTCTGAGTTAATAGCAGGAGGACAAGACTATATCATGGCACTGTAAATGAGTAATTGGATAATGGCTGTGACAAAAAATCAATGGTCAAAATATTTTGAAACTTTATTTTTGCATGGGAATGTTGTATACTGGAGAGTATACTACTGAAGTCCTAAGGCATTTCAAGATTCATTGATTTGATGGAGTATGGTTTATAGAAATTATACCTTTCATAAAGGTATATTCACTGAGGAAGAGAGAGCAAATGATTTTTGAAGATGCTCAGAAGAGGCAAGCTTCTAGTCATTTTAGTGAGATCAAGCACGTCATGAAGCTTGGGATCTTTGACTACACCTAAATAAAACGCACAATTAAAATTTGGTCATTTTAATGAGGCTTATTTAGATTTCTGTTTTCCCTAAACCAGCATGATTTATTTTGTTAGTTTTCTAAAAAGAAGATTTGTTTAATCCATCCACATGACAAATAAAATCTTGCCAATTACTAAATTGAGAAGCTCATGGAGAGAAATGAAAGTTTGAAGTCAGTTCCTTCGTAGAGAAATGCCAGACTTGGTGAAATGGAATATCATCTATCTTGAATGATTAAAAGTGAATTAGAATAAATACTAAGATGAAATTATATCCTGACTCATTCCTGGATAGGTATACATTTTTGAATCTCATTCCATAGAAAAAGTATTGTATGAAGTCAGTCACTATATAGAAACAGACACATTTCCTGCAGCCAAGCCACAAATCTTCAGTTACAAATTTTTGGATTGTGGAAAATACCTGTGAAGTTAATTTAAATTAAAAAAAAAAAAAAGGCGTTTTTAGTGTTAATAAATTTGATGATAAATAGATATTTTATTGATTTGACCCATATTCTACTAAAATCAATGCCATCATGCATTATTTTAACAGTATAAAATGGAAGACAAAGCAGTAGGCAGAAAGGACTACCAAGAAATACATTGCAGTTACAGAGAATAAAAACAAAATAAAAAAACTAAACAAATCAAACGTAAACAAACAAAACAAAACAAAAAACCAAACAAAACTAAAGCAACTAACCAACCAACCAATCAAAAAGAACCCAAAAAAAACCCAACAAACAAACAAACAAAAAAAACCACCCACCTAAAAAGAAGCACAGTGTTTGGACTTACTGGTATTTTAAACCTTGATTTTATGAAATAATTTTTTGTCGGTGGCAAGGTTGTCCAATCATGGAGTTCTTCTTAAAGGACGAAAACTGCTTGGTACCAGCTGTGGCACATCTATAGCATTTTTTATTTTTGAATATCGGACAGTGGATTTTAAAGATGTTCCTTCCTGCTGTGTCCACCATCTTGCTATAGATGCCCAGAGCACAGCTGATCTTTTTCCCTCCATAGGCAATTCATGGCTCATATTCATGCTCAGTTCCCAGATCCTTCATTGAAAAGATGCTTTCCTGCCAGTTGACTCCAGCTTGTATTGATGTGTTGGGTTATGCCTCTCCAGGTGCAGGACTCTACAATTCCCTTTGTAGTTTTCATTCCTGGCAGCCCACTTCTCCACCTTGTTGAGATCTCTTTGAATAGCACTCCTGTCTCTTACATCTTTCTTTACATGCCTCCCTATTCTTAAAAGAAGAAAATGAGGGAATGGTTCCTTTTTTAGGATTTTCAATGTAAAATACTCTTATATGTAATGAATGTGAGTTTTGGGCTGAAGAGAAAAAAAAAAAACACCCTGTGGCATACTTTTCATTGACTGATTTTGGCATTTTTGTAGTATGGTCCTGTAAGTTGTGAATAGCATTAGTAAACTAGAAGCTTTGCCCATTTTCTATTTATGAAACAAAGATGCTTGTCTTTCAAATTCTACTCCAGGAGACAGGCATTTTATTTTGAATTTTTATAATTCTGAAGATTTTAAAATAAAGGCCTTTTGGCTCTTTATCTCACTCCTGATTTAAGCTTCATTTGGCTTTTATTCTGCAAAATATTTTCAGCTCATGGAATGGATTGGAAAAAATGCTGGAATTCAAAAGATCCTTCCCTTGGTTCCAACCCAGATGTTTTTCGATTTATTTTAGCTATTGACCTGGAAAAAAAGAATAAATTACCTGAATGCAGTTAGATAAATAGATGGTTATTGTTTATTTCCACTTATATTAAATTGTTTGATGCATTACTTACATTAACATACATAAAATACTATGAATTTGATACCCAGTAAATTCAGATGCAAGATGGACTCGTAGAACAACGAAGAAAAACAAGGTATGTTAGCAACATGAAAAAAATTTTCCAATCTGATTGAGGACCAAGAAATTAGAAGCCATCATTAATCATCACATCTCTCCTAGCAAATTATTTGAGATGCTGACTACTCACTGTAAACTCAGCCCCCTCTCATTCTTTCCCCCATGGAAGTGACTGTCCTTAAAGCCTTCTATGCATTGAAAGTGTGAAGAGGGGTTTTACCACATCTATAAATTGTTTGAAATGTGGATGTAACTGGAAAAAATCGTTGGAACTGAATAGTGATAAAAAATATTTTTCTAGATAGCTGTGGAAGAGTCTTTAGACAACAGCGTTTATTTATTAATATTTTGTCAGTTCATAGTATTGGCATTTATTTGTCTTATGGCTGATATTGATCATGGATGTATAGTTTACTGACTACTGATGAATTGCATTGATAATTCATGTTAATAAATCCACAGATTACAAATCCTAATTTGTTTTAAACTATACTACTTGATATATATAGAAAGATACTTGAAAATCACAGAGATAATTCTTTGTTTTGCTATAACTTTGACTTTAGTTTCTCAAAATTTTTAGAATCAAAAACCTGTTCAGCCATCCCTCTGAACATTTCCTACAATACATCAATAGATCTTTATACCATTCTGGGTCTTGGATACCAGGTTTCCCACAGATGGGGAAATACAGATCTAGTCTAATGATGTTAGTTATAATTTGATGGTAAATCTTTCACCTTTCTCCAGAATTGTTAGTACTTTCTCAGCCTCTTGTTTGGAGAGAAAGCAAGCAGCCTTCCTTGACTTACTGGTTTGTAGTCTCTGACCAGAAGAGAACTGTGGAAGATAGTTCTTTCTCAAGGTCTTTCCCTTCCTGCTTAGTTTCTAACCATGATCCCAAAAACAAAAGTACAAAAGAAGTTTTATGCAAAGTTTTATTTAGGTACTGCTGAAGACATACATGTAAAGAAAACAATCTAAACTACTTCTATTTAAAATTATGTATTTTTGCCTTGATGGGCAGAATACTGATTTTATTTTTTGCACCATTTCATTGAAATAGTAGATATTCAACAGTAGTTTAATATATCATATTTTATGTGTCTTTTTTATTTGATGAGTACTGAGATCTATGCCATAAGCATAGGCAAAATTTAAGGTAACAGTGCTGGAACAATAAGGTGGTTAGAGAATATTTACAGTAAGTCATAAGTATTATAACCACATTTATCTGTGAACTTAACTGTAAAGTGACTTTCACAGCCTGAGGTTTTGGTTGAGAACTCAATGTTTTGTTTACTGCATGACCTAACTAATCAACAAAACCAATTTTGCTGCACATACTACAGGACATCTCTGGTTCTGCTTGCTGAGAAAATTTGTCTTTATGGAAGTATCACACATCATAAACAGTGTGATAGCTGCAGTTGATATCCTAGTGATTTTACATAAATTCAAAAGAATGCATCTGAAGCCATTTGCTAATATTTTTTGTGCTGTAGTTAATGAACCATAGAAAGGCATTGTTGGAGCTAAGAGAGAGTTGGATATTTGGTATATTTTAACATGCTTTAAATGTATAAAGACAAAAATTATATTTCTCACTGAGCTGGTAATAAGAAATGCTCTATGCTGTGGTGAAGCTATAGACATTCTTGTTGAGACTAGAGTCGCAGAATTTAGAAGCTTTGCATTCTTTTTGGCTAAATATTAGTATTATGAACGTCACATGTCCTCTACCACCAATAAAGGAGAAAAATGTTATGCTACAGAGATAGGTAAGTGTGTGAGTCACTGACTATGACCTGGCCTGATATTAAGCCAGGTGAACAGGATATGAAAAACTACTGGTTGTGTCGTGAAAAAATTTTGGGTATAATAGATAACAGTGCAGCAGCTGGCAAATGTTAATGATTGCACTATGAAGGACCATCACATTTCACAGTTGCTTAGGGGGCAGTTATGTGAGAACTGACTAAATATCACAGACTGCTGGCAGGGGATACTGGGGACCTTTATAGAAGTAGAATTTTCTGATGTCAACAGCGCCTTACTAACTAGATCTGTAATACCTTAAAGGTCAGATATTACCTTGGTAATGGTATAAGAAATAGAAAATTTGGGTACATATACAGCAAAACTGAGACTGAAGGGGAAAATTAATTAAATGAGAGTAACATGCTTGAGAGAAGACCAGGAAGGAGAAAGGGAGCTATGAGGACAGCTAGAAGGAGAGTCAAGAAATGGGAAAGAGATGGCAAGTTTTTTGATTGGTACTATTTGGGGATAACCATTGGGCAGCCTTGCATGTCATCTCTGCAGTGTAAGTCAGGGTAATAAACCAGAATTGTCTGACTATTTCCACATATACCTATTTCCACAAGTAGAAATGCCAGAGAGGAAAGTGCTGACACACAGAGACATCTCAGTAATGGGGTGCTGGTGCCCATTTCAGGTTTGGCAACACTGACATTTACCTACCCCTTCCTAAAAGAATTTGACCGCAGATGTATAGACAACTAACTGTGGAAAAGATAAAAGAACAAACTTCAAACAGAACTTCTCAGTTCATAAAAACTGTATAGCATTTTTAATAGACTGGGGCAGAAGGACACATGCTCCAAACCTTCCTTAATGGAAATCTGTAAAATATAAATAAATGTTTTGTAAAAATAGGAAAAATATAGTTCATGTTGCATTACAGGAATGGAGTAGTTAATATTTTCAAATTTCTTTCAATCTTATTTTTTTCATAGCTCTATTAATGTTCTTTGCTTTTTTTAACACAAATTCACTGAAGAGTTATAAGAAAATGCATTGTTCAGCTACTGCGGATACCTTTATCTGATGATGTGTATGGAACTATGTATTTCATGCCTGTCCACTCATTTCCTTATAAATACTGGCTCAATATTCATCCAACATGTGCATTTCTGTAGTACAACCTAAAACTTAATTGCAACATTTCAGTGTATATTGACTTGCTGAAGCAGAATTTCATTGATTTATCAGCAGGGCTATATAAAATATGAAATGACTCACCTGGTAGTATCAATAGAATGTCAGTGAAGAACATATTTGTTTTCTGCCTGTATTATCTCAGACCTGAAATAACTCATATACATAAGACCCAAACACAAAAAGTACAGTTTTTTTCTTTTTCCCTGTCACCCATGTCAACTTTTATTTTTTTTACCTTCTTCTCTTCCAAACAACCTGTTATGCAATAAACTTTCTCACCATCTTCAGAGAATGTTCCTGAAATTAGGATTCCTTTTTGTTGTGCATCATTGTACTTTTGGAGGTATTTCATTCCAGTTTTTCTTCTTCATGCACACTTCAACAGAAGGCTGTTAGATAACAGCCCCTGGTCATGTTAGAAGAGGTTTTTTTGGTGGTGGTTTTTTGTTTGTTTGTTTGTTTTGTTTTGTTTTTTGTCTAGACAGTTAAACAATCACAGTCAACATCAATGCAAACAAGGAAGAGTATTTTCAAAAAGGTCCATTAATTTCTTTTTGAGATAAAAAGTCTATCAGAGGAATTTTTGAGTGAAATTGAAATTATTATGATTCTAAAGACTTTGTAAAGTAATTTTTTCCCAGCTATTGAGGATCAATAGCAAAAGCACCAGTATACTAACACTATCATAAGTTTACAATCAGATGCCTGAAAGCTACAGAAAATATAAGGGGTTTTTTCTTGCTTCTTTTGCACTGAGCTCTTTCAAAACAAATGATCTTTTGAAATGTTTTCCCTATGGTTTGCTGAACAACTGTCTCCTACTGGCTCTGCTTTGATCATGTAAAACCCATAATCATGGCCAGTTACCTCTTAAAGGATATAAGGAGCTGCTGTGTGCAAGGTTCTCAACAACATGAATGGCTCTGGTTTTAAATTTTTCGTCTTGGTGGCTGGTGCTAATTTTTTTTCACATTCTTTCAGAAGTTTTATTTTTTTATTTTGCTTTTGTAACCATACTGGTTTCTTACTTTGTTTATAGGATGAAGGTGCCCAGGCTTGCCTCTGTCAGGCCCAGGCAAGGGTGAGGAGGATCTGGGACTGCCCTGTGTTGGACACATAGGAAAGTTCCATTTGTCTCCAACATTCGTATAATGTTCTACTTACTCTGGGAAAAATACCTGGAGATACATGAAATAACCAATGACCATCCCTTTCTGATATCTTACATGAATCTTAATTTTATAAAGCATTTAAACAGAAGGAGTGAAAAGATAATTCAAATCCAGTAAACAATATGCATATGTTGTTTTTCTGTGAAGTTAGATAGATATATCTCAAAAGGATAATTTCCTGCAAAATCTCCTAAGTTCTTTCTCTCTTTCCTAGTATGCATTTTACCCTTTACACAGTGGTCATAAATGAACTAATTATCTTTGATTCTCCAGCCCCTCAGAATGGCTTTTAAACTTTATAGTTTTCTTTCAATTTCTTCTCTTCCACTGTAACAGAGCAAATTCTGTAGGTTATTGGAAATAGTACAAAACAGAAAAAGTCTCACAAAACCCCTCAAATATATCTCTAGCTTTAAAATTTTGTCTTGAGAATTTTCAAAAATAAATTAGGTGTCATGGATGATATATCAAGAAGCTTCATTCAAGTGTGACACTGATATTCTTATGCTGTTGTACATCCCCTTTGACACTTGTCAAAGTCATGAAATTGCTGAGTTGCAATGAATTCACTGAAAGGGAAATACCATACATTTCTGTATTTCAAACTGAAAATTTGCCCCAAATTTCTTTTCAGAAAACTAGTTCTATAAACATTGTGTGTGATCTGCCATTAACTTATTCTTCAAAACGAGAAATAAGACTCATCTCCTTATCTCTGATAATTTTTTTTTAAATACCAGCTGAAAGAGAATAGTCCCTGTGGGTGATAGCAAAATTAACAAACCCTGATGCGTACATGTGGAACAAATTCCTTGTGTGTCCTTGGAGCCATCATTATACAGGCTCTCAGTAGAGAGCTTTCTTTTAATCTTCTTGCAATCTAACAATGAGTTACATATCCTTTATTCTGTCCTAAGGCATAAAAGCCTTTGCTGAATGTGAAAGCTACAGCAGTTTGGGCTGGGTTTTTTTGTGTTTTTGGGCAGGGGTTTTCTGTTGCATTGAGGTTTTTTTTTCCTCTTCCCAAGAGGGTTTTGTCACCTATGCAGGAAATACAGAATTCAGGCCAGAAATTCCAGGTGAAAAAGACCAAAACACTGTTAGCTTTTTTCAAGTTAAAATTTGCATCCCAGAGTAAGATAGCCACAGAACCTAATCTCCTGGACTGTTTGGACCTGTGAGTATGAATTTATTTATAATACAGTTAACTAGAACAAACATAATTGCAATCATATTTCCCTCCTCTCTCCACCATCGTGTGTAGGTCCAAGCACCTGTGAAAAAAAAAAAGCATATATATATATCTCAAGAAGACTGAGTATTTAGTTTCTTTACTAATTAATTATTCCTCAAAATCTCATTTGGCCTACATTTTAAAGAGGCTTTCAATATTTCAGAATGTAAACATTTTCTCTCTTCTCTGGTGTGGGAAACCGAGCTGCAGAGAGAACCTGGAGTAACCTGATCTGTATGAAGGGACTGGACAGAATGGCTAATTCACCTTAATTCTATCCATTTCTTGAGCCAGTGGGTATTCTCCATCTGGAGTCCACCTGCTTAATAAAGGCTTATATAGTAACATAAATAAAAAAAATAGCCAGATACTGACCACAATTGTCTATGAAAGGCTTTTTTGTACACAACGTGTCATATGCTTTTTTTATTACAGCATCCATAAATACTTTGAAAATAAAAATTCAATCTATAGTTCAGAATGAAAAATAAATTAAATGTGAAGCCCCTGGTTAAGAAATATGTCAATCTGAAGTAAGTAAATGCAGCAACTGTAGGAGTAGGAGAGCCAATTCAAATTCAGAAATTCCTCAGTCATGAATTGGCAGTACAGTTTCAGAACTTAAAGTAGTTTCATTCAAGAACATTTAAATCTTGGTTTCTGTACTGGCATAATTAATTAGCATGGTTTTGATGTTGAGTTTTATGATTTGTGCTGGGAAATGGACTGAGACTACCAATTCATTTCTCATTAATCATTCAAAGATAATTATTTTCAGTGGCTACCATGTGGACTGGACTTGAACAAATGTCTTTAAGTATAAAAAGAAGTCTGCTCCTTAAACAAATACCAGGATTAGAATTCTTGCTCGTTATTTTTATCAGATTTGGTTTTTTTCATGCATAAGAAACCCAAGTTATACAATAACAATGCATTTTTAAATACAGAGATAGAGATTGAAGATTAAGGTGCAAAGTTGGGGTCATTACGAGAACACTGTTTTTCAACTCTTTTTTTTCAAACTTTACTAATACCTTCATTTTAAGTCCAGACAGATATATAGCTACTGTGTAAGCAGATGGCTAAGACTTTTTACACCATCACAGTCAAGAATGCATTTAATAAATTACTATGTCACTTTTTTCCCAAAAAATTCATTTCAATAAATTTTGCAGTCTATTTTTCAATCACATCACTGGAATTGGTGCAATACTTGGCAACAAAAACAGCAAGCCAGTGTTGCTAATGTGCAAAGGAAGCTATAACAGCAAGATTTTCTTGTACTGTTAATCAGCAGCTTTGAAAAATACAGAAGTCAAATAGATCATGATACATTTCAAAACAAACATTTAGTTCTACTTGAAAAATTATATCCCCACGTAACTGATTTTGAATAAAGTTTTATAAAAACAGCATGAAAAAAAAGAAAAATTGCCTAACAAGGTGACAGACATTTTGTTTCATTGATGCTGAATCGAATAAAATGAAGATGTAATTTAAATAAGTACTAGAAAGTAGTAGAAAATCTTGAGAAGGAAAAGTCATCACATTCTGTGGCAATAGTAATTACAACCTTGAAAATTTGTACTTGAGGAGAGATGTAGAGCTCTCAAGCTCAAACATCATCAACATTGAAATGACCTTCTTTGTCTAACAGTCTAACAGATATTCCACTTACAGTGGTATTTCCACACAAACGCTGCCCCAGGTTGCTACAGAGAATTGAAGATAGTATTTGTACAAAGAAATGCAGTGCCACCATATGCCCAGCAGACTTAAAGCTGTTGAAAACTTGGCCTGTGGTATTCATTAGAGTAAAAACCTGGTTTAGATCATCCTGAATAAAATGCAGCAGTAATAAAACAGCTCTGGTCTCAAGGTACGGAAGTGCAATTTTCTCTTTGTTGTGAGCTATAATTGGCGAATATATTAGTATTTGCAACTTGCAAGGAAGAGAGATATTGCCTGCTATTGTCTTCACAAATATTTGTAACTGCTTTGTATCCTTTGCTTTCATGAAGGGTATGACATTCAAGTGCCATGAACTGGAAGGAAAGAAGTGTGATATTGTTCTTAGACAGAAAACTGAATGTTCCCCCAGCTAGAGGACTGCAGCCAGGAATCTTTCCCAAGGAAAAAATTAGAGATGCATATTCATTTATCTATGAAAGGAATTTCTATAAAGTGTATCTCTTCTCTATAGGTGGCACAGAATGCAATTAATTAATTCCTAGCCTTAAAATGAAGCAGCATTTATCCAAGAGATTAATAAATGGCATGCAGCCTTGATATATTGCCAAAGCTTGCTTCAGTTTATTTTTGAATGATATACTGCCTTTTCATAAATACACATTCATTAGTAAAAAGCATTAAACAAATGTTGTACAGAAGTGAAAACAAATCTGTTTGCCAAATTGGTTATGCTTCAGGCAAACATGAGGGTTAGATTTTTGTTTGGTTTTATTTTTGATTTTTGAAATAAAGCAGGAATAGTATTCCTGACTTTATTTTCCTTTCAGCATTTTATGGTTGCTTTCTGAAGTATGCCTTTACAAGTAATAATAAAAAAATGCTCTACCTTTAATAATTGCTTTCTTGATTTATGCAACAGCTACTACATTTGAGCAATGTTAAAATATGGTTTAAAAATGTATTTTTCTTCTGCACTTTCCTCTGAAAATTGATAAAAATTTTAGGTACCTTTATTACATATTCTCTAGACATTAGCAAAAGTACAGAAATTTGCTTTTGTCCAATACTCAACTGGCAACAACAGTTTTTATGATTATGAAACAAACCAAAATCAAAGAAAAATCTAGTCCCAGAGAAACAGAGAAAAATCTTACTCTTCAAAATGTTAAGCACACATCTGTTCTGTTAATTGTATTCATGAGATTAAGGTGGTCAGAATATAACATTTTAATTAAAATATAGCAACATTCATCTGCTGTATGTTCAGGTAAGCCTCCACATTCATTTGCTACTAAGCTACAAATTTTACAACCTATTCAACAGCAATAAAATAAGTACTATATGAAATTCAATTGGTCAGTGATCCTTCTGCTGAAACATAATCACATGCCAGAAGTCTTGCCACATTGCCGTCTTAGCCTCTGATGGAAAGAAAATGTTGGAGTGAATGACAAGTAGATATGAAATGACAAACTTCAGGGGTTTTAACCCAAAGAAAATATTTCATTAGAACTAGATGATAATAATGATGATGATGATTATGAGTATTAATAATTTTATATAATTTTTATCAGCTGAAAAAAAAAATAAACTAGATCTGAAAGAGTAGTTTATTGATCATAATGTTACTTTTTGATTACTTTCTGGAAAATGAACTAACAATTTAAAAAGAGAAGGAGAGAAACCAGCAGACAATATTTTATGAAGTATGAAATTTCAGTGTGACATAGCATTAAATATTTCGGTTTTTTGTAAAAGATCTCATAGCATGAATAGAGTCCAGGATGCCTAACAGGGCCTTGACATAAGCTGTACTAATCTACAAAGTTCTTCAACTGACAGAAAAGACTATTGGGAAAGTGTACCTGCGAAGTTACACACTTGCATCTTCCATGAGGATAATCTGCATGATATTCATAAAGATGGATATGTGGCCAGGACAAGATTGTCTATGTGTCTCAGGGAGTGAAAAGATGTTAAGTGTTTTATAGGCTATCCCAGGGGAGAAAGGGTGCTGACAGAAGATGCCATAGCTCCACATCAGACTCCCATGTATGTTCTTGTTGCCTCTTGGCAGGCATGTGCCATTGTACAGCTAAGTATAGCCCTGTGGATACATCCTTCCTACTGTTTTTACTTGCTCATCTGGCTGGTCTACTGTGGAATTGAGAGCCAGCTCTCTGCAGAAAGAGTGGTGGGTGGATAACCAGTCTCAGAGACAGCATGCATCCAGCAGCAAAGGAGGCGCAGAAAAACCAACTCAGCCAACAAACCAACCACCCCACCAACCACCTTCTCCTGAAAGATAAAAGGTTTAAGAGCCATCACCATAGGTAATATGGGTTGTTGGTATCTGTGCTAGGGCAGTGTAATGGCACTACATCTCTAGTGGGTTGCTGTTTCAGACAGGATCACTCCAGGATTTTGGATAACCTAATTGCAGTGTGAAATCACTATAGTGGATTAACTCAGGTGAACAGCTGAATCTTAGGCAAGATTGGTTTAAATGGATTTTATAAACTTTGTTGATAAAACCTAGAATACAGATTTTTCAATCTTCAGCATAATATGTGTTTTGAGGACTGACATATGTTTTGGGATAGAGCACCTGCTGTGTAGAGTTGTACATCTGAGTTAATTGTTTGCTTGATCCTCTGTAAATCTCTCATCTTAGGTGAAGATAGGAGGAAAACAACACAAACAATGGAAGAACATTTGCAACCATACCAAGCCTATTTTTATTGCAAGAAGAGTAGTATGTTTTAGAATACCAGGTCAAAACTAACACTAAATCTTTGTTTCAAATTCTGTAAATTTTTATTTACTGTTCTGATAAACTGTTTCTGTTTAGCCAAGTGTTTCCTTTTCTTTATTTGTCTTCTGAGAAAAATGTCAGTGGAGAGCCTCCACAAGGAGCACCAGACTTGTGTGTCCTGTAATGTCTATTAATCTGCTGTTTGCCAGATGAAGAACCAAATTTTGTTTCATTATCTAACTTTGATTCTCTCAATCGTATAGCAAAATACTTTTTTCCAACTAAAAATAGTATTGGAGACTCAAAGACATTTTCCAAAATAGCAGTCATATCCCATAAGATGTAATTGTCAAATTGCACTTAAAGAAGCAACATTGCTGATGAAGAAATTTGTTAAATTATTCCAGCTAAAATACTGAAGGACTATAATGACAGGCAGCTTTTTAAAGCATTGCTTTCTGCATTCTCTTGTAGGACACACATGATGGTGCTGTTATTCAAAAGGCATTTGCTTTGCATGTGTACAAGCTTTTTATTCTTCAGTAGGCATGTGGCATTTGTTTGGCAATAAATTAAAAAGCTTTGAATAAATAGTATTTCATGCATTTATATACAGGAGAATGATTTCTTCTGTTTAAGTGGGCATGGGATTTCTGTACTCTACAAAATGAAGGTGAATATTTGTCTTTTACATATCTCTTCTCATGAAGATCTGGGAACTACCTAATTTTTGTTTCTGGCATTAATTTTGAAAGTTTTTATATCTGATAGCTCTCATTAAATGTCTCTTAACCCATAGGGGTACATGAGCAGGAAAAGATGCTGTAATTCTGTAATTTTAGTAAGTTTTATTGCATTGCAAACAGTTGTATCATTAAGACCTAATTAAAAACTCAGAACATCTTTTACTCATCATTATATTTTGTTGAGCATGTAAAAGCAAATTGTGACTAAGTAAATTAAAAAAAAAACCCAAACCTCAAAAGCTAAAAAGCTTGTTAATTTTTAAGATTCTGCTGTTCATAAATATGCCATATAGTTAACCATATTGTTTAGTACTGTTTGTTCAATGAGGAGAAATTATGGACATCACATAAAGCTCTAGTGTCTTTTACACTTCTTACTGTTTAGTAATCAAAATGACCATCTGCTTACTTACTAATGTTTTCCTAGTCAATAGGAATATTTTACTTGACAAAACAAACCAACAGAAAAACAAACAAATGTTTCCAGACACATCACCCCTATCCATCACCAGCAAGGGCAGATTACGTATAGATTTTTATGCTTTGGGAGATTTTGTACTCTGTGTGAATAAGCATCCCAGTGCTCATTTGAATAATTTGAGAAGCCTTTTGTTTCTGAAGTTTTAGAACATTTAGAAAATTGTTTTATAATTGAGATATAAAGCTGTCAAAATAATAATAACTGGAATAAAATTTTTGATTGTTCTTCCTTTAAATTAAAGCAAAATAATTGAATCAATATTTATAATAGAACTGGTTGATCATTTCTTCATGCCATATACAGGAATTTAGAAACATCACAGATCCATAAAATGCATTGTCTAGTCAGAAAATGCAAACAAACCATGCCCATGTACAACTAAAAAGAAAATTTAACAAGAACATATGTAAACACAGAAATTAGAAAGTGGACAGAACTCTAGGGACCAATATTTATTAACCCTATACGTACCATCCTGTGAACTAGTCCACACTGCAAGAAAAAGACAAAATGTCATAAAGTGAGAGTTATTTTTTGTTGCCATATAAGTTACAAAAACTAAGGAATGTCATTTCTCATGGCTCCAATGCACTGCTATTACATAACTGCACTTCTGGGGAATGATTAGATTTTGGAAAAATATCTAAATGCAAAAAAGAAGTAAAAGTTAAGATAGCACAAAATAATTTAGTGAGGGACAGTTGTAATGAGACAATTTGTATCTTGTATACAACCTTTCTATTCAGTGAAACGCTATTAGTTTTTGCACATTTTTGGTACAAAGTTGACATTTCTCAGACATTTCTCACTTCTTTCTAAGCATTGTTTCTTTAGTTAACTCTTCAAAAAAAGAAACTCTGGGTCCAATCATGCTGCAATTATTTATGATTGTTCCTGGTACTGGAAATGCTGGTACTGGAAAATTTGGACAGACACAGAGATTTCCTCAATTCTTAATGTGCCTAGACTAATTGAAAGGCACCCTGTTTTCCTTGTGTTGGTTTCTTGTGTGGAAAACAAGGCCATCCTAGAGACTAGCATATGGGCCTCCTGCTGTAGAACCTATCAACTGTGTACAAATAAGATCCCTTTGAATAGCCAGGAGGTGCAGGAATGGTCACATAGTACAACCTTCTTCTATATATAGTAAAGTTAGGTAAGATAGGTTCTGTACATGGTTTAAGACACTGAAAACAGACTTGAGAGGATCACATAGAGCTATTTGGGAGCTGGATTACGAGTTTACTAGGAAAACATTTCAAGAAAGCGTCATTTGATCCAGATGAAGATGTCATTGCAATCAAACTCCTGTCACCATTCAGAGAGCAATTTATCATCTTCTCCAGAACTGTGGAAGGTAAATCAGCTTTCCCTTTTAAAAATTACTTTATTTTTTTAAAGGAACTGTCTCTTCATCAATATCTCTGCAACAGAAGTGATAGGAGGTTAGCCATCATTTATTAGATTTGTGTCCTTGTATATTTTTGGTTTTGTCTCCTTTATTTTTCTCTTATCACTTGTTTCAGTGAAAAGCTCCTTCACCAGATACAATTAAGGAAGGAACAGATGCTCCTTCCACCAACTTTTGCAAAGATCTTTTGGATACTGGGACTCCATTATTCATTATCTTTTGGATATATTATCCATATTCCATTATCTTTTGGATAATGGAATCTCACCAGCAATAGCATGTATCTCTAGAAGTACAGTTAAACTACATTGATTTAAATGCATTTGCAATTTTATTAATTGAATTGAATTTGTTCACTGAATTTACCTGCATCAATGAAAAAATTAACACATTTTCACTAGTTAAGCCTTTGTTTTCATCAATATGGCAAAAAGTTAACAAGATTTCTCCTGAATTTTTGAGCTTTTCTAGTCTTCCACTTTTTTGTAGTTCAGTTATGAATCCGTCTTGCTTACGTTTGAAGAAAATATCACAGAATGATTATCGATGTTGTATAAGCACTTCTGTCAAAGACTTTGTCCCTCATATTTTGTATCATCTTTTTACTTCATCTCCTCTGAATACTGAGTTATGAAGCATAAGTTTCATTACTTTAGAGTGAAAATTCCAGAACAATTTCATAGGCAACAAAACTATGTTCCAGAACGTCCCTAATTTATTTCTTAAACTTCAACACTAATTACAGAAATTAGTGTCTAGCAACATTAAACCAAAAAGTTTTGATTATGACTTCCACAGTCGTATTCAAAGCAGCATTAATTGTTCTAACAGTTTAGAATAGCAACCACTGTGACAGACGTGTATGTCCTTAGTTTTACTCCTTCCCTTGCTTCTCTCCCTTCTTTCAGCCAAGTTTCGTGAGAACGATTTATCCCAATTTAAGTGTATAAGTCAGAAATCTAAACCAAAGTTTAAAGTAATGAAAGCCTTTACTAAAAAGCACCAAAAAACCACAAGTCAGTACAAAAATTATTTACAATATGGATCTTTAATTGAAAAAACTGTAATATTTTATGGTTTCTGCCTTTAGATTCAATAACTGCCAAAAGGAATTTCTTTCTGTGTGTAATTGAGTTGGAAATGTGTTTTAGTATTACAAAGAGAGTTGTTTGATCTGGGTCTGTAAGCAAAATATCTACAAATTTCTTTTTCTCTTAAAAAAAAAGAAAAAAAAGGAAAAAACATCAAAACTATAAATGTGTTAGTGCGGATTTCAGTTCATGTCCAAGAACCTAAAGATCTGCATCAAGATCTGTTTTATATTGCTCTAAACATTACAGAAATCACAATCAATATTTTCTTTTTTAATGCTGTAAATCTTTCAGCATACTGTTTTGTCGCTGTTTGGATACAAACATTTTTATAAGCTGCCATTACTGGTTCCACTGCAAAACAAGCAAACAAGCATTGTTTTTAGTAGCTGCATACATTATTCTTCATACTTCCTTGCCATTTCTTCCCCTTCTGGCTTGCATGGAAACAGGAATGAAGCCAGTAATTTCTTCAGGTTTGTACTCCATATACTCCCACTGGTTTGTAAGCAGTGGAGTATGTGCAAACCCCATAATGGTCTATCAGGGAAATGCCTTTGTTAAGATCTACTTTCAAGAACTAGTTATGTAACCTACTACTATGGAAATGTAGCTCGTTTTGCAAATAATAGTAATGAGAAGAAAAATTTATTAACATGACCTAATTTATATAACAGCTTTTGAAAAATGCAAACATAGTAGATTTGTAAGCCTTGTGGACATTTTTACTTGGTGATTATACCTCTGTCAATTTATCATTTTTAAATTTTGTCCACACAGATTTTTCAATTTTGGAAGACATCTTGACATCTCTTGTTTTTGACATCTACTGTATCACTTAAACCAGCCTCTTTCAAGGAAAGATACTGCCAGTTGGAAGTATAGATTTGGCCTATTACAAAGCAATTTTGTAACTACATAAGAAGTTTTACACTATGGGATTCAATTTAAATCAAAATTCAATTTTCCAGATGTCTAATTTTCAACAAATAAATTTTGCTTGCTAACAAATCCTATTAAGTTGTAGATAGAACCTTAAAAGTAAGCAGTTTTGTTGGTCAAAAATTTAATCCTATTGGTTCCCTTTGTCCAGTGGCTGACTTAGGTCTGATTAATTAACTATAATACAAAGATGAACAATGTAAAGCCAAATCCCATGGGGTTTAGGAAAGATAAGCTGTAATTAGCCACGATGGAAGTATTCATAAATACTTATCTCTCTTGAATATTTTTTGTCAGGACGCGGGTTTTTTTTTCTCAGTTCAGAGGGGAAATATTTAGTGTTATTAACTGACATTAACCTTACGGCATGCAATCTCACCTTCCTTAAAAACGTGAATGTCAGTTTCTCATCTGCTTATCTGGATTTCTCCAATCTTTTATCTCAAAGTAATGAGAAAATCTTGTTCCCTGTTTGTCCAAGGTTAGTGATAATCTTAAATCTCCTTAATACACATTTACACAGTATTTTAACAATTACTAGAATCTGAGGCACATATACATTCTGTTTCATGAGACAATTCTTTGTTTTCAAGCGTTTAAAATTTGTATTCAAGCCATAATTTCATAATACTAAGTTTGCCACCATGACAAGTGATTTTCCAGTGCAAGCAAAGTATTTTATTTCTAATGACATGCTCAATATTACACAAGCCTCAGCCTATTATCATTGGCGTCAGTAATGCACAGAGGGAAAAAAGGTTCATTTGGCTGGAAATTAACATCAGGTTTACTAATTCTGTAAGTCATTACTTGCAAAATTTTCTGAATAAAATTTCCTCATATACACTGTTCCTTGTTATGTCAACATTATACTTATCTTTTGATATGAGTGAAATAAGCAGTGTGCTACTTTTTGGATTTGGAGATCCAAAGAATCCATCCATGATAAGAATGACTTCAGAACAAGTAAACTTTGTTTGCATTGTAATGCGGGAAATCCAAATATCACCAAAGGAGCTCTGAAACAAAACTAGAAGTTTAATGTACTTATAAGAGTGAGGGAAAAAGCACATTGGGTTAACAAATTTTATAGCACTTTCTTTATATGAACAAAGTATGTTATTGATTTCTTTCTTTTTTCCTTTTTTTT
>VZDJ01006585.1:10426846-10469518 GCA_008694505.1 Cyanoderma ruficeps | reverse complement strand
ATGTGCATGTGTATGTGTGTGTATTTGTGTGCATGTGTGAGTACATAAAAAGAATAACTGTATAATTGCAAGTACAAGACAGACTAGGCATAGTTCTGAGTCACACAAGATCTATTTTCAGGTTGCTTTTAAGCTCTATTCAATTTCCAAACTGGCACTGGATAGTTCCATTTCATTTAACTCTCTCTAAGACATGAGCCCAAGATAGCTGTCTTGAAGAATCTCTTCCAAAGACCAGTAAAGTTGAAAATATGTTGGATATGGTTTATTTATTTCATCAGAGCTCTTGAATGCACAAGCACAGGATGATAACAAACATTCATGAGGGTATAGTCACCTTGAGTCCTGAGTGCAGTTTTGGGCAGTATAAGAAGGACATCAAACTGTTGGAGTGTGTCCAGAGGAGGGTGACCAAGAGAGTGAAAGGTCTCAAGGGTAAGACTTACCAGGAGTAATTTAAGTGACCTTGTTTGTGCAGCTTGTAGAAGAGAGGTCCGAGGGGAGATCTCATTGCAATCTACAATTTCCTCAGGGTGAGCCATGAAGAAGGAGGTCTTCTCTCTGCTGAACAGCAATAAGACATGAGGAAACTGAATGAAGCTGTGTCAGGCGAAGTTCAGATTAGGTATTAGGATAAAATTCTTCACTGAAAGGGTGAAAGGTCACAGGAAGTGGTCATGGTACCAGGCCCATCAGAGTTCAAGGAGTGTTTGAATGATGCTCTTAGTTTTATGGACTGGTTCTAGGTAGTCCTGTGATGAGCTGTAAGAATCCCTGTGAGGGCTTTGGACTCGATGATCCTTATGGGTCCCTTCCAACTTGAGATATTCTATGATTCCATGATACATAGTCAGTTACTGATCACTAAAGAAATGCAACCTTGAGAGTCTGATATGACTGTTCTTAGGGCTTAAAAAAAACAACTATATTTCTGCAGATATGTATATTATCTCATATTTGGGAAAAAAATAACCCGGCAACAAGAAGATATAATTATAAACACCCAGCTATAACCTCAACACAAACACGCAAATTAAGATCAGAGAAAAAAGGAGTTCCCTGAGTAGCGTCTTCCCCTACTCAAGGACACTACAATTATCAGCGCTGCTACTTAGGCATCAGCAAGTCTCCCTCAACTTCAGTAGAAAGTAGGCATTGCTTTTAATTTTACACACATAACTGTGGAAATGAGCCTGTTTGTGGGTTTCTCCAGTGTATTGGGTTTGCATGGTCAGGCTTTGATAGTGGGGGCTACAGGGGTGGATTCTGTGAGACGCTGCCAGAAGTTCCCTCCACATCCAGCAGAGCCAATCCATGGTGGCTCCAAAGATGAATGTGCCACCAGCCAAGGTCTCTGTGATACCATATCTAAGAAAAAGGAAAGAAAAGTTATCCTGCAGATAACTGTAATTGCTGCCAGAGAAGAGTAAAGACAAAATACATGAGAGGAACAATTCTGCAGACACCAAGGTCTGTGCAGGAGGAGGGGAAGGAGGTGCTTCAGGCACTGAAGCTGAGAATCCCCTGCAGCTTGTGAACCAGTGAACCAGTTGTTCCACTGCAGCCCATGGAGATCCATGGGCATGCAGAGACACACTTTCAGCCCATGGAGGAGACCCACATCACAGCAGGTGGATGCCTGAGAGGAGGCTGTGAGTTTGTAGTAGGCCCCTGGAGACAGGACCCCACACTGGAGAGCTTGTCCTTGAAGGACTGCACCCCATGGAAGAGTGCCCCATGCTACAGCAGTCTGGGGAGGGCCATTGCCCATGAGATCATGAGATGGACTCACATTGGAGCAGTTTACGGAGAGCTGCTGCTTGTGGAATGGACTCACTCTGGAGAAGTTCATAGATAACTGTCTCCTGCAGTGCAAGAGGGACTCCATGTTGGAGGAGGGAAGGACTCTTCTCGCTGAGCAATGAGAGAAAGAACAGGTGATGTGCTGACCATAACCCCCATCCCTGTCTCCCTGTACTGCTGGGGTAGGAGGTAGGGCTAGGAAGGACACAGTGATGAGGGAAAGTTTTTGAGGTTTTATTTTACTTCTCATCATCCTGCTCAGATTCTGCTAGTAATAAGTTCAATTAATTCAATCAATTCTAGCCTGTTTTGCCCATGATGGTATCTGGTGAGTGATTTCTCCTGGCCCTTTTCTCAATTCATGAACCCTTCTTAATGTTTTGTCTCCCCTGTTCAACTGTCAAGGGGAGTGATGGAGAGGCTTTGGTGGATGCCTGGCATTTACTCAGAGTTAACCCACTGCATAAGTTTGGGGTTTTTTTTGTTTGTTTAGCATTTCCTATACTTTATTATGCTACTTTATAAAGAGACAAAACATGTGTCCCTGTCCCCCTGCCCTGCCCCCCAAAAAAGACAAAACCCCAAAGTTTTAAAAACTTTAAGAATTCAAAACCTTCCTACCCTTGCTTAATACTGAAATATTACATGTAAAATATTTTTCCTAAACTTATTTCAATAACAATCCTGTAAGCAAATAACAAATGTCTGGTTAGTTATTCCTTGTTTTGTATATCAAACCAGCATAAAAAGAAATTAAAACACAGTTAAAGCAAACAAAATATCAGCAAGAAATAACCCCAAACGATAATGTATTTAATACAGCTATAGGAATATACCCTAGTGACATTTATAGCAGAGATTCATTTTTAAAAGCAATTTACTTCTAAGTTTGGAAAATAAAATCATAGTACTAAAAAGAAAAATAATATGCAAGGTATTGTAAAAAACCAACAGCTAATAATAATACAGATGCATTCATAATATTGTATCAGGATATTTTCAGCATTTTGTATTGTCTCCAGGAGGATACTGCACTATGAATTATTAAGCTTTTCAAGGCATCAGATCTGTCTTTTGGTAATTTGTACAGCATCTGGTTTAATAAGTCTGATCGTGAGTACGACCAATAAATGTCACAAGGATAAATTACTGGTGGAATTTTAACTTCAGCACCGGTCCTGTAATATATTGTCCATGAGCTGATAATGAAGATTAAAATCCTTTTATTCTGCTTGACTGTGAAAAACCTGGAACTTGATTCAGAGCCATATTCTGAACAATATTGAACACTTTAAATTCTCACTGATCAGGGAACATCTGATAAAAATCAGAGTCAAATCTCTACTCAGTTCAGCTTAATGAAAGTTTGGTCATTGAGTGCTGTGTTATCAGAATTTGTCCCATAATATAGGTTGAAACAGTAGTTCAGTTTAAGAAAAAATGCTTCTAAATTGTACCAGAAATAGAGACTCATGTAATAGAACTCTACATAACATGGAGCACTACTGTTTTACTTTATTTGGCCTAATGATTTCCATTATCTCTTTAGGTGATAGAATCCATTTCAAAAACCAATAATCTCTTGAAATCCACTGAGCCACAAATTAGTCATTAGAGAAAATTTTCAGAGATCATTACCTTTTCCATAGATTTTAGCTTTTCATTTCCTAAACATCCATGTCTAGTGTTGTTCATAAGAAGAGAAGGGTAAATTATTCTGTTCCAGAAGAATTATTCTGGTATTATTTATGCTATTCACTTTTTTATTATTTGCACTGCTGCAGTTTTATTAAAGGTCAACACTGTATCACTCTTAACCTTGAATTTATGACCTCGTATACTATTAGGTTTTAGTGAAAAAACAAATAGCATCAACAGTTCATTGTGTGCCACTTTAACGACCTACTATTTTCCATAGGAGGAATTTATTGTTTTTCTAAACTAATGATATACTCTCTGTCACACACACACACACACACAAACATACACACACAAAAACGGAGGCATAATTTCCAACACAGAAGGGAAAGTAAGAAATGTGGTTCATGGTTCCATTTTTTCATTTTCTTGGTTTGCTTATTGTTCTTCCTAAGTTATACCTAAAGAGTCCAGGCTTTTTGAGTGGAAGGTTAGGCCAAGAGCAATTGAGTTCTGGTTTGTCTCAGAAAATGTTTAGTCCACAGTAGGAAATTGGAAGATTATAGGAATGTGAAATATTTCAGGGAAATCTTTTTCAAAGCACTTTTAAAACAGGCAAATAGAATAGAATTCAAGAAGATTTTAGGGGAATCCAGTCTTGTTATAATAAATAATATTAAGAAAAAACTCTTCCTTATAGACCTGAATACACTAAAATTACTTATCAAATTATAAGAATCAGACTCATAATTCACCAGGTTTTCCATACTTGCATAAATAAATGTTTCTTCCTTCACTGTAAAGTGTGAAAAAGTTTTGCTGAATAATTTACTAAAGTACATTCCTCCTAGAAACAAAAAGTAACACCAGCGACAGCTGTGCAATCACTTGGAATGATTTATGTGCCGTGACTACATCACTGTGTTGTTTACTCTATGCTTATACTGTCTAAATTGGCAATTAGTTTCTGGAAAAATGTATAGAGCAACAGGGAGCTGAATACTTGCAAGGCTGACGCTGCACTCTGCAAGGGCAACACAGACAACCATGGTTTAACACCTTAGTGTGGTCCTCAAATGAACATGAAAGCCTTTGGCCAGGATATAGGCCTTAATAGGTGGTAAGATTGAAGTTGTAACAATGCTTGACAGTCTTTTGAAAAGAAGTCAGATGCTTAAAGAGGAGAAATTTATTGCTTGTGAGAGAATTTGCCTAACATTCACAACTGGAATTTCTTCACCCAAGAAATGCTAAATTATATATATATATATATATACACAGACAGATGATTTTTCTCCTTTGATCATTCTGTGTTTGCTCTCTTAATATTTGGCTTTAAGGAAACAACTGTGTTCCTGCCTTTTCAAGAGAAAGACATACATATTTTGAATTAATTGTATCTTTCAAGAAAATGGATTGTAGACTGGACATGTGCCCTATAACTTATTGTATGACCACAGGTATCCTTTGTCTCTCTATCAGCATCATGCAGCGCTAAGTCAGGTCATGGCTAAAACTGATTAATTTATAAAACTCAAGAAAAAATCAGAAATACAGTCAATTCTGTCAGCCATATAGCAGTACCTCTTTTTATACAGTTATGCACTATCTCAAGACTTTTTGTCAGACATACAACATTAATTTTCAAGCTATGGTGTCTAAAACTTGAAACATGAGCTTTATTTTGAGAAATACTCTGAATCTACATTTTATTTTTACTTGAACAAGTACTCAGAGATATCAACCCCATATCTCAGGGTGGATATTTGAAACAAGAGGTGTTGTGTGCAAAATTTGGACTGAAGGATTACTAAAGGAATCCTGGAAGCATTTTTTCTCACTTTTCCATACTGGTAGCAAACTGAAATCATAGAATCAAGGAAGTAATAATAATANACAACAATAATGATAATAATAATAACAACAGGGGGAAATTGCTATCCATATTTTAAGACTGCTTAATTTCTCATCTACCATAGTTATGATTAGCAACCTTCTGATTAAAAAGAGAAATATCCCAAGTATCTATTCATTTCATTTAAGCAGAAGCCCAGTTATTCGTATACTTCCATATCTGTTTCAAGTCAGTAAGCAGCACCAAGTTTCATACACTTCTCACCTCACCTACTGAGACTCTTTTTTACTGAGATTATAAATGTGTCTGCCTGTTATCTTTGGAAATTTGCATGAATCACATTTACATGTTAAGCTGTGTTCTGCTGATAAGTCAACAGCCCTCCAGATTTTCCAAATCTTATCTGTCTCAGAAACTCAATCTACAATTAAAAAAAAAAGAAAAAAACACCAAAAAACAGCAGAGAAGGAGGGAGAGAAGAGACAACTTACTGACATTGTGCACCTGGTGCTATATATCATTTAAACTATGTCTAATGCATCTGTTTTATTTAACACTACTTTTTTTTCCTCTTTGCTTCTCTAGCAGTATTATCCTGGCATGTCTCTTAATTTCACAGGTAAAAAAGAATCTTTACATGCTGACTCCTCATTAGTTACCAGAAGACGAGGAAAAGTTTGAAACTTTACAAATATGTTTAATTTTAATTAAAAACCACTAGCCTGACACAAAAAGTTGCAGCAGTCATTTGACTGTCACCTTGCCTCAGCATTGGTGCTTTTCCACGAGCCTTTTCAGCAGTTAACATCAGGTAAAAATGTAGTGAAGTTTCAAGACACGACCTTGGAGACTCATCCTTGCCCTATTTTCTTTGAAATGGACAGTGATATGCAAATCTATATACATGCCTATGCCAGGAGACACAGGGACAAATGCTGCACTCTGTGAGGTGATGAAGTGTTAACAATGCCATCCTTCCCAGCCCCTGGTAAATCTGTCCCTCTTCAGCCGCAGCTCTTGGTGCCTATAGCAAGCAAATCCTAGGTCATGGGAGCTGACATCGCATCAGTCACTGAACAGAACCCTGTTCTGTTCCCAGAGTGCTATACACAAAAGGAGAACAGCTAAGGGAGCTCTGTTGGATACATGTGGATTATTCATGTGATAGCTGTGACTACATTCAATATCACCAAATATTAGGTGACTGAAATTGTACCAACAATGATCAACAAAACTTCACAGGTAAGTGAGTGGTGAATCTCCAGATATAAAGGGTCAAAGATAGCTCTCGAAGACATGTAAACAAACCTAATTCCAGAAATGCTAATTATTTCCATTGGTCACTGCTGGACATTAGATTACATAACCATCTCCAAACCACTCAAGAGTCGAAATTAATCCCACCAGTATGAAGGGTCACTGTTGACGTTGGGTGGGAGATATTATAGACAATACTTCAGAGAAACTGAAGCATAAGGGAAAAGCTGTGAAATTTGTATAAGCAATATCTGTATTGCTCTGGAAATTAATATTCCTTATATAACCACTTTCTTGCTGCTATCCCCTTCATTTTGAAAATAGGCTGTGAATTCTTAATATATATTTTAGTCTTTTAGTGTCCTTTAAGAAATTTATTTAGAAAGTAAATATGTGATGTGAATTTATGAGAGATGTTTGTTCTGACAACTCATTTTTGGGGGGGCACTTTCTGAAATCCCTTAAGTGCAAGGGATTTTGGATCATCTTCTGTATGGACAAACCCATAAAAAACATGGTACCATGAAATGGCAGTAGTTCTAATTTAGAGAAGTGAAACTACTAGAGTGACTCAAAAACTACATACTTGCTGTAGCTGGCTCATCAGAAAGCTGTGTATATCATGAAGCTGAGGATCTGCTTTGTATTCCCCATGTTGCACAATTTAATGCTGTACACTTCAAGCCTGCAGATATAGTATTAAAATACTATGCAGGTACAGGGAACCCAGCAGGAAACAACTTCTTCTGTACTATCTATTGGGAACAGTCACTGAATAAACAACAGCTTAGAATAAAATGCCATGTTTCAGTTTGAAGGGCACTAGTCTGTTTCCTATAAAACGAAGGCCAGAAATGAACTGACACTTATGCTATATTTATACAACTGAAAACTGGGAATGACTTAGAGAGCTAAGTTGTTTGATATATATCAATTTCTCTTTTCTTCTAAGATTAAGGTGTAAAATGGTTTATGCCCTGGAAGAGATTTCCAGAATTATTTGGCCCGTAAATTAAATTTTCCTAACTAAGCAACATCCTTGTGATGCATGAATAAATAAATATGTCATAATATTTTTTGGTTTTATGATTACATCTCAATTAACTTATAAAACTATTTTTTCTTCTTTTTAGATATTGGCAAAATAAATGCTGCTTACCATGCAGATAACAAAATCCAGGTTGGTGAGGTAGAAAATGGAGTCACATGATAGCACTATTAGTACTAAGTGATGATGGTTTAAAGACAAATCTCTTCAAATATTTGTAAGAACTATAGCAATTTTCAGCTATCAGAGTATTGTATTTACTGGTGACTTACAAATGAAGCTGTTGCAATGTGGCCATATGAATCAAGGTGATTGTAGTTGATATTTAAGTTCTTTGTGATTTAATGCCTGTGTGTTTTATGCTTTATATACCACTGGTAATGGTTTTTTACAGGCAGAAGAATAAAAAAGAAACAAGTAGCTCTTTGTCCTGGATTCAGTCAGGACAGAATTTTTTTTTTTTTTTTGTAGTAGCTAGGAGGGAGAATGACTAAGGCATTATTCTATATCAGATCACTTATTACCAGGGGCAGGGGGAGAAGGGACTTTCTTCCTGGGCTCTTTCTGGTGGAGAAATCCACTTGTAATGAGGAGAAGTCTGTTAATTCAGCATCACAAAGAAGATCACAGTGCTTTATTAGTCTACACAATTTTGGGGAAAAAGAAGGAAAAAATATGAACATGGATGAAAAAGCTAGAAAAAGAGGGAATAAGCTTTGAAATAAGTTACTAAACTTTTATAGGATGATAGGTCTTGGTTTTCTGCAAGATGCTAAGAATAAATCTACAGATTCTGTTGTTCTCCTGCTGAGTTAAAACTGTCTCTACTGTCACTACAGTATTGAAATAAATTAATTAATATTCTAAAGTTATATTCCATATATGCATTTACTGTATGGAAGTTTATATTCAGCTTTTAAGGAATACAAAAGCTGTGACTAAAGAAACCAGTAAGATATTCACAGTATTATCTTTAAAGACATTTCATAAAATCAAAACTCAGTGTAAAATGTCAATGTGATATCACTTTCCTCTAGTACATTTGCAGCTGAGCTTATTGAAATACACAGTTTTAGGTAAGTCTAAAGTTTTGCATTTGATTTTATGAATAATATGTGGGTTTAACAACCTTTTCCTTTTTAATTAAAGTTATATTCAGATTTATTTTTGAAGTAATGTTTTCCTTTACAGTTGCATTAGGTCCTTAATCTTATTTCCATTTGAGTGACAGTAAAATACCAGTCCCTTGAAACTACTTTGCTTGTTATCAGCTTCTAGTCACAGTATGACAGACATATGATAAGAAAATCAGTGACATTCTCTTTTTATTTTTTTGCATTGTACATAAAAGATGATATTTTTTGTTTGGTTCAAAATTAATAAAGACCACAGTCATTGAATAAAAGTTTTATGTAAATACAAATCTATTTTAGAGATTTAAAACAATCTATTTAATAGTACTGCATCCAAGATTAGACAAAAATATGAAATTTAACCAATTTTTCAGCCATGGTACTGGACTGATACATAAATGCAAAGTTATATTTAATTTGGAACTTAAAATGTAAGTCACGGGGTTGATTTCTATCAACAACATTGTGACACAATTTTAGTTATACATGTTCATATGATTATGTGAAAAAAAAAATTGGAGAAGACAGAGCTGATAACTCTTAGGGAATTTTTAGTGCTTTTATTTCCTGCATTATTTGCAGGCAGGTAACCCATTAAAAGTATGTAACTGGACTATGCGTTACTGTTTGTTCCATTTTTGCTATACAGGTCAAACAGCAAATTAACCAATGAAAGGTTCTTAACTGAATCAGTGAAGTACAAGGTGCATCTCTTATTGCTCTTAACAAGGTTTTAAGAGCAGCAAACTGTTCCCTGATTGTTTCTTCATGATCCAGTGCAATACAGACCTGTTGCACAGTACCTTTCAAAGGGCTTCATGGCATGAAAAGTTCAGTTTTATCGAAAATATCAATGTATATGAGTAATTGTAAGGTAAGAGGGTAATTGGACCCAGGCTTCTACTGGGTCCTTGGTAAATAGAAGTTATCTTCTTCTTGTAATCTGCTTCTGGAGCATACATAACAAAATCAGATGAGATATGTAAATCTCTTATCCTGCCTTTTTCAGGGTTGCCTGAAGTGTTAACTGGTTGTGCACAAAGCTAACGGATACCAAGAGGCCAGGGAGGGCCTTACCATCCTATGCCTGCCCATGGGGATCAGTGTATTGTCAGATATGGTCAGTTATGTGCCTGTCCTTGGAGCAGTCATGGAGACAGATATATTCTCACAAAGCAGAGGACATTTTTTTGTAGCTGCTTCAGTTATCTAATGGAGGGAGGATGACAAAGCTGGATTAAAATTGAATAACTTGGGTGTTTTGCAGTTGTTTTAGTCAAAAAGTAATGATCGTCATCTAATAATTTAACAAGAAACCTTCCAGGTAAAATTCTATCTGTCTCTAGAAATGGATCTGTTTACACATTTGCTACATGGGTTACATTGCTCTGAATGATTATCTTTGCAGTGCCTAATGTAAGTCCTGCGTCAGCAAAGCAAGCCTTTATTAGCAGAGTTTGTAATGGCTAACTGTTACTATAGTGCACTTACTATATGTTTGAAGGGTGTTATTTTATGTCCCAGAGCATTAATAAACCAAAGCAACCAATGGTATCCATAGTAACAGAACCCCAGAAACAGTAGATTGAAATACTATTCCCAGACATGCTAAACTCCTTCTGAAGCTGGGTTGTTGTTTCAGCCCTTCTTCTGTCCTATAAAAAAACCCAGTATTCTCTAAATTAGGAATCTACTTTCAGATTAAAATTTCCACTTAAGCAATCGCACTGCACTACACTGTTAATAATGAAAGCATACATAAATTCGCAAAATATCTGCCTTCACTGTCCTATTTATCTTCGTGTAATAATTAGGTAATGAATCAATGTCCACTTCTCTCAGGTGAATCTAAGAACGTAGTGCTGTGAAGGTGAAGTTAGATTAAATTTTTACTCAAAGGTTAGAGAGAAACTTTTTTGTATGGTTATAGAAAATTACTCACATTTTATTTTTAAATTATACTTTGATTTGTTTTTAAATTTAATTGTATGTTGATTCCCTAAAATCCGTTATGTATGGAAAAAATGTCTTGAAGAAATTAGCTCTACAGAATTACAGTTATTAGTTAAAAAGAAGTATTTGAGGGTTTTGTTTGGTTTTGACTGTTAACAAAGTAAAACCTACTAGTTTTTAGGCATTAGTCTGATTCAGTACTTTGAGAAGAATGTAAGAAATTGATACTCTTAAAGATATGATAGTTATATTGATATATTTTAATTACTTTTTCCCCAGAATATATCTTATATTAAATGAATTTTTAAAAAATCAAACTTTTTTTTTTAGAATAACAATGTAAAGTGCTACTTCTGCTTTTTCTCTGCAAGGCTATAAGGGAAAGTTTTTTAGTACATAGCTCTGGATTTTAATTTGTTAATTTGGAAGACAAATTTTATCCATTGATTTACAGTAAAAAAACCCTTTATTTTGTGCTCAGCACATGGAAGAAAATCTGAGAGATTCAATGTTCAGTGTAAAGTTAATGTTGATGGGTGTTTTGATAAAAGGATGCTTTTGAAAAGCCGAATACTTTATTTGAACTCATAAGAAACATGCAGCCTCTCTTTTGTTGCAAATAATCATAGTTACTATTTATGAAATAATGTTTTTTAATAGAAAAATATGTATAAAAAACCCCAAAACAGACCCCAAATTGTTTTACCCTTGGAGCTCTGCATTAATAGCTTCTGTTCCACTTTTGCCCATGCAACAGAGTTCTGGATTTTCTCCAGCAATTTTAACTTTGTGTTGACTGCAAATCTTATTTTACAGTTTTCACCCTAGTCTTTAGATTAGGAAAGTTAATTAGGTGAGGATCTTGTGTATCTCAGCATTGTATTGACAACACTCAAGATGTAACCAGTATGTGAATAAAAGTCCCAAGGTTCTTCAATTCCATGTTGACCTGCATAGAGTAACCTGATTTGCCCAACTTTTGTCTTCACAAACTTTTCCTTGAACAGC
Organism: Cyanoderma ruficeps; assembly: GCA_008694505.1. Lineage (NCBI taxonomy): Eukaryota > Metazoa > Chordata > Aves > Passeriformes > Timaliidae > Cyanoderma > Cyanoderma ruficeps. Next base: position 10,457,823 of record VZDJ01006585.1, on the reverse strand, counting down.
CATATACACTCTGCTGTAGACAAACTTGCTATTAATCTTCTGGTTTTTATCTATATAAAAACAAACTTATTTTATAAAGAATTTTCTAACTTTTGTAAGTTGTCTTGGTCTCTTCAGGATTTTGGAGATCTTATTTATTAATGCAATAGATCCCTTGCAGTCAAAACTGAAAGAGAACATGATGCATTTCCTAAGTTTCTCTTGACCTCATGCCTTCTACATTGTTCAACTTTAAAAGTGAATGAGGCTGTCATATGGCTGCATATGCAGCAAACTGTTCTTGGGTAAAGTAATTTATTGCTTCCATGGAAGAGTTTCCAATTTTGTTATTATGTGGGATTAATTTGCTATAAAGAAATAAAAGAATTTTCAGAAAAGTTGTGCCTTGAATTTGCATTTTATCATCTCATCTTCTATCAGTAGTTTTACGTTATTTTCTAAAGAAACTTACCCTCTTATATGAACAATTCACTACTGAAGCACTTGTGGTTGTGATGTGTTCATCATGAAAATAATTTTTATTTGACATATGATTTTCAAGGATAACTAGGCATAGCAGACTAAGTAAGACTGTAAAACTCATTTTTTGACATTGACTTTAGACTTAACAAATGGAAAATGGGAACATTTTGATTTGTAAAATGAAGAGATTTGATGTGTGAGCTACTTAGAGAAAATCTGAGACAGAACCTCAAAATATTCTTTGCATAGTCATTTGTCTAACTATAGTCTTCATATTCATACCAGTTTACATCAAGATAATTAAAATCTCCCATCAAAACTGTTTTTCCTTTATCGCAAATTCTTTTGCTTTCACAGGCCATTTTACAATATTTTCTATCTGGTGGTCTACAACAAATTCCCAACATAAATTTGAATCTATTTCAATAGCTATTTTTCTTCCAGAGAAGAGTCCCGACCAGCCTTCTAGTTATGTACACTTCTCCCCGGTTACTTCTTTTCTGTCCTTCCTCTATATATAGACCATTGATTTCCCAAGCCCTTTTGTTTCTCCATAAAAACCTAAATTAATGCTTTCATGTCTGTCATACCATTCATTATATTACTTGATATAAGAGAATGACCTTTTCTATTTCCTTCTCAGCTTACTGAAAATATTTCCACTTACTTTAATTAGAAGTGGTTTGAGCTCTAAATTCTCACTAGGAATGACTGTAAAATTTCAATCACCCTTCAGATATTGACAATTCACTCAAGAAATTTCATACCAAAACCAGGCTGCTTTACCTACAGAGTTTTGTGAAGCAAAAAAAGACATTTAATTATTTTTTTTTTGATGTTGCAGGTAGTGGAACTCATACTTTAAATTGTTTTAAGGCAAGTTTTCCTATCTTCCTGTTTTTTTACTTTTCAGAAAAAACAAGCCCATTTTTCTAACTTTCCTGAGATCACTGCAGATAATGATGGCAGATAATTGTTTGTCATTATAAATGATATTATCTTACCAGCTGTCTTTGTGGCAAGAAAGACTGTGAAAGAAAAATAAGATAGATAGAGAGTTTTGTTCACAACAGAACCATTTTAATCCAACTTAGTAACTCCTGCTTAAAAACTTTCCATTAATAAGTAGTATGGTCTGTCTAAGCTACCAATTTTGTATGTTTTAGCCTCAAAAATCACATTACAAGATAACCAGAAGTTAGTATATTTTTCACCATAAATAGTATTGGACGACACTGGTGCTGTGCTACAACAACAACAAAACAAAACCCCACAAATTTGATCTCTGATGGAGATCTTATTAAAATTCATGTCAGAAAAAAACCCCTACTCTTGGTCCTTATTTACAAGTAAAATTAGCATAACTGGCTTTTACACATTAAAACACTGTTCACAGTTAAGCCCAAAGATCAATCTAAGACCAGTATCTGATTTTGTTGGGATTTTACAAAAATCCTGGTCCACTTGTAGGTCTAGTTAAACAAAATATTTCAGATAACTAGAAAACACATTGAATAAAGGTTATATGGCAGGATCTGTTGTGCTAGGAAAAGGGATGATGGTTTTAAATAGAAGGAGGGTGGATTTAAATTATCTGTAAGAAAGATATTTTATACAATGTGGGTGATAAAACACTGAAACAGGTTGTCCAGAGGCTGAGATGACCCATCCGTGGGAACATTCAAGATCAGATTGGACATGGCTCTAAGCAACCTGACATAATTGAAAATGTCCCTGATCTTTACAGGGATGTTGGACTTGATGACCTTTAAAAGGTCCTTTTCAAACTGTTTTATGATTCTATATCGCAGGAGGAGAAGAGAGGAGAGGAGNGGAGAGGAGAGGAGAGGAGAGGAGAGGAGAGGGAGTAAACTAATATCCCAAAGATCACAATAATCTGAATATGGAGCCTCTTACAGATGACTGGGGGAACAAATGAATTCTGGTTAAATGCTGTACTGTTGCATATGTTGAGTTGTTGTGATGCAAGTGCAGGAGGACCTGACACTTTACTTTGTTGAACCTCATACAATTGACCTCAGCAAATTGATCCAGCCTTTCCTGATCCCTCTGCAGAGCCTTCCTGCCCTCCAGCAGATCTACACTCCTTCCCATCTTAGTGTTGCCTGTAAACTGAGAGAGATCATGAACCTGAATGTCATATAGTTTGATATGCAATTAAGTAAACATCATAGGTATTTAGCAACTTGTTTCCAGGCCTTCAAAGATGTAAAGATTGACCATGAGTATTGCTCTCTGTACAAGCATCAAACTTGGAAGGACAGGAATAAACATGCTTGTACACACAGAGATTCACTTCTGCATTGGCTGATTTTATCAGCTTCAAGATCTTCTACCATGATTTCCTTGCTTTTTATGCTGCATTTCCAATACATTACAAGTTAGTTTACTGTTTGAATAAAACTGAGTGGTGTGGTAACGGGTGTTAATGTACACATCCATATATCTACAATGGTTATTTCTGTGGCTGATACTACACCAACTGGTGATATGTGAAAATGTTTCAGGATGTAATCAGTAAAATATCTGCACAGCTCCCTAATGGTTAGCTTATATAATTCTATATCAGAAGATTGTTTATTTCCCTGTACCAAACTGTTTAAAATTCTAGGTGCTGGCGTGTCTTAAGCAATTAGTGCTTGATGCTATTTTTCACTTATATAATGTCTGAAACTGTATTCTGTTCCTGTAGTCAAAAATAAACATATCAATACCAAAATAGGAATAGCAAACCAAAATTTAACTCTGGTTAAGATTGGAGGGGCATAGAGTCTTATGTCTTATTCATTAAATTCCATGTTCTTTATTAAGTGCCAGAAACATAAATTTACCACAGGATTACGCTTATCATTCTCTTCATCCTCAATGCAAATTTCTTCACCTAAACCATCGTTGCTCATTTTTTTCCTGTTATCTTATTTCTTTTGAACCACAGGTAAAAAATTTCAACATCCTCAACACAGAATTAGCAACACACAATCTCACTAAGGAAAGAAAACAGTTTTAATTTATTTTTGTTGCTGATAAGAATTTTCTTGCCCAGAACCTTGCCTTCTCTTTTACAATTCTTTTATCTGTAAATTAACTCATTTAAACACAGATGGTACAAAAGCCCATCATTTACATAACAAGGAAAAGCAGGTAAATTTCAGCAGTGCTCCACCTACTGTAAAGTATTAATAATATGCTTCAGCAGTCTTAATTACTTTGGTGACCTTTCTAATTTAACAGATTTGACTTTCCCCATTTGTAATTTTGCAGCAATAATTGGATAACTAGGCAATGCCTGTACCTAAACAAATTAGGGCTTTTTAAATAAAACTTGATTATTCACAGTTCATTAGACAAAAAACTGTATTTTAATATTAATTGCAATCACTCCTGTAGAATGTCACTCAGAATTCAATACCATGCTCTGTTTTTATGCTCATAGAATCATAGAATTTTTTGGGTTTGAAGGGACCTTAAAGATCATCTAAATCCAAGCCCCTCTATGGGCAGGGATGTCATCCGTTAGACTTATTTGCTCAGGGCCCAAAAAAACATATCCTTGAACACTTCCATAGATAGGCATTCACAACTTCTCTGGTCAACCTGTTGCAGTTCTTCACCACACTGATAATTAAGAATATCTTTCTTGTATCTAATATAAACCTACTGTCCTTCAGCTTAAAGCAATTACCCCTTGTCCCATCACTACACGTCTGTGTGAAAAAGACCTCTTCACCTTTCTTGTAGACTCCCTTCAGGATAAAGCTATTCAGAGCTGTGAAAAGCTGTATAAAAATTAATGCATCTGAAATACCTTAAAACCGCTAATATAAATATATTTATATTTATGGTTTGACCTAAAATCTGCTTTTTGACCTCACTGAGAAAGGCAAATTCATTTCAAAATTATTGAATAATTCAGTTTATGATCCATTTTCTTTTTAGTTACCTACATTTCTGCAATTGGAATTGCATCACTGAAAATAAAAATATCAAACAATATGGTATCTTTAGCTCAGAATATCAAGGTCCAAAATATCACGATTCTGTGATTAACATACCAATGCTTCAGTCATTTCTTATGAGGCTGGAATTTTAAAACTTATTTCAAATAACATGGACTTGTTTTCCCTGATGATGATGATGATGATGATGATAATTATAATAACAAACAAAAACAAACAAACAACAACAAAACCCCAATCACTTCAATATTAGGAATATGAAAACTCCTTTCTTCGGTATTGATTCCAAGAATGTGTTTCCATCAGGTTTTTTTTTTGTTCATTTACAGCTATTTTGCAGGGCCAGTTTAATGTTGATTTTAGGCTTGTTCCAAAGATTAGAATTTGAGTGAGATGATACAAAATGGATGTTGTGTCAAAAACACTAGTGTTAAAATAAAAAAGGAAAAATGTGAAGAAACACATCTTACAGGAATAATCTTTTTCATCACAAATCTCACAGTCTTCTCTTGTTCAGTAGGTAGTTTTTGTGAAAGTTTTGGTCATTTTCTGAAGATATTTTTATACTGGAAATTAGCTGCATTATTTTATTAATATTTTAAGCTTTTCTTATACTCTTAAATATCTCTAAACAGAGTGTGAGTAAAGGATATCCCATGTATCCTAAAGCAGGCATTATGATGGAGAAGATATAAATAAATAAATGAGCATAACCTGCCAACTTACTCTTGAGAAATCACCACTGTATTTTTTCCCAGCTTAACTTTTCTGTGAGCATTCATATTCATGAAGGCAAAGGGTCAGTTGCATATAAGACTTAACCACAGGAAATTTTTATCCTAGATACAGATCTAATTGAGGCAGCTGAAATGTGAGCATATTTTGCTTATCCCTGACCTACAATTTCTGTCTGTTCTAAAAGCGAGAATTAGTTTGGTCACCCTGCTGTCAGCCCAGGGCATCTTCTGACAAGAGATTTCTAATACACTGAACAGCACTTTACATTAAGTGGTACTAATTACTGGGGCTAGGTAATCAGTTTGACCAGAAGTTGGAAGCATCACTGCAGACTATTTGAGAATTCCAGCAGGAACTACTGACATAGTTATTACTGTTTATTTTCTTATTTATTAATTCAATGCTTTCTTATTTATTAATTCAATAAGAATAGAAACTCTTAAAGCCTGAATATTGTCCCATGTGTTTCTGTGTATTTAGTTATGATAAAGAGTGCATTTTAGTTTGCATTTGCTAAAAGAAAGTCAGAATTTATAACCACTTAATTAATAAGGACTGGAAAATTTGGGGTGAAAAAGCCTTATGGAAGTTTCTGCTTCCCTATAATCTGTCCTTCCTGAAACATTACATCATTATTTTGAAGCAACAGATAGCCTTGCAGGAGTGTCAGGAAGGGAAGCTTATATATTTTTCTAACCTCTATTCTGGATTACCATTTGGCAGTTATGTGTATTTATGTTGTGATTGCTTCTCTATTGACATAACAGAGATGGTAGCAATTGACTTCACAGGACAGGATATCTATGCCAAATTTAAAATGTCTCAATCTCATCCTGGGGGTTATGGTCAGTTCATCACACATGGTTTTTCCTACTGCTCAGGGAGAGGAGTCCTTCCCTCCTCCAGCATGGGGTCCCTTCCATGGGACATAGTTCTCCATGAACTATCATGGGTCACTCTTCCACAGGGTGTAGTCCACCAAGAACACACTGTTCCAGAGTGGGTCCCCCACATGGTCACAGGACCGATCAGAAAACTCTCTACCATGGGCTCCTTCTCACAGGCCTGCAGGTCCCGTCCAGGACCCTGGTGCACCGTGGGGATCCCACAGGGTCACAGTCTCCTCTCTGGTATCCACCTGCTCTGCTGTGTGGTTCCTCCATGGGCTGCAGGTGGATCTCTGCATGCCCATGGTACTGCACAGGCTGCAGAGGCACAGCTTCTTCACCATGGTCTGCACCATGGGTTCCAAGGGAATCAGCCACAGTGTGTGGAGCACCTCCTTCCACTCCTTCTCCACTGACTGGAGTGTCTGCAGGGATGTTCCCATCTTATATTTTGTCATATATCTACATATATGTAGATAAGATAACATATGCACATTAGTTTTACAGCTATACAAAAAATGAAGTCTTTTTCTACAATCTGAATGTCAACCTAAAATGTAGTTAGATAACATGCACTGAATTGCTTTTAAATCTCTGCTAAAACACACAAACCCCATTTCCTTATGTCTTATAAGATATCATGGGAAGAATCATAGTTTTTGGCATAACATGGCAGAATCTTAGATTTTGTAGCAACTTCAAGCCTTAAAAGCACAATTAGAAGGATTGTAGAATTTTTAAAATTATTATTATTTAATAGATTTTATTTCTCAATGAAATAGACTTCATATTCTAAGATAGCTACATATTATTCATCTGCTCACCTTATACTTCTTAAACTTTCTTTTATTTCAGAGGTCACTTATGGTGAATTGCACTCTTTGGTTCTACAACTAATGTAAATAATGCAGATTGTTTAACTTAATGAGTTTCACTTTCATAACACTAGATAATGAGTAGAGAACTATGACTTTGAGCTATACCATAGTTTTCCTAACACAGCGGATAATTAAAGCTCCATTAATTCAGTGTCATTAATTAGACCAAGAAAATACACTCCACTGTTTTTCACATTTGTATATGTCATATATGACATTATTGAATGAGTACTACACCAACATTTTCCTGTGGAAGTGTAACTGACTTGAGCATAAATTTTCACTTAACCATATGGAAAAGATAATAGTAGACAATGATTTTCCTATGAAGAGTGAAAACAGGGGGGTAATACAAATTAAATATTAGGGTCCTTAAATAATTATTTTAAAGTGATCATCATTCAACACGATCTACACAGTAGTAGTCCCAACAGAAATGCTAAATAATAAGGAACTTCAGAACCTTAACATTGTGATTTTCATTGTGTTTTCTAGCTTAAAGAGTTACTTGAAAGGGCTTTAACAGGGAAGCATGCTGATGTTATTGCTTAACATAACTTTACTTAAAAAAGTATAATTGTTCATAACTGACTACTTTTAGCAGTCAGATTTCACTGCATTTCTTTATATATTTAATGCAGGTATTGACTACCTAAATTACAAGTAAAAATATTCCTAAATGTTGAGTGGAATCTATAGATATAAGTAAAACTTGTTTCTATTGCCTCTGAATTCAGGAGTGTAGAACAGAAGTAATCATTGAAACTCCAATAACCTAGATAACAAATTAATGGAGCTAAACTCCCATATTCCTGCATCTGCTTTAAGTGTACCTTCAGGTTGTAAGCAGTGAACAGTAAACAAATATATATCATAGAGTGTCCTCTAACTGAAATTTACAGGTCTGCTTTACTACATTATTGTAAAAAAAAATCTCAACACTTTTCCCTGTTACAGCATCTCTAACATTTTTGCTAGACTTCTTAATATTCTACAATGTAATATCATATCTACTGCAGTTTGACAGCATTACTTCTTTAAATGCTGAGCACAAGAAAGCTATGTGAGTTTTACAGTTCATAGTACACAATAATTTAAGTTTAGTGGAAAGCATAGGCAGATTTTATAAGTGCTTTTTTAACTGCAGAAAAATATACCATTTACTTTGAAGCATTTTAAAATGAGCATCAGGCAGTGTTTAAAATCTATCTAGCTTACAGAGCTGTAAGCTGTGATCCACATAAGTTTCACAGAGAATTAAAATATTTATTTCTGTGTCAAGTTGTAGTATAACTAGTATCAGTTTTATATTATCCTTGATGAATGATCAGTTTTAGTGGCTTCATATCAAAGAACTTTACAAACATATGGCTTACATTTCTTTCTTTTCATGTAATTCAAAAATTGTGCATGGTGGTACAGGAATCATAATGGTCATCTTCATAAGCATAGCTATGCATACTATCTTTTTGTTAATTTTTTATTTTGTTATTTTTAAAATTCAGATACATTTTCACTAAATGTAATGAGAAACCTAGGTTCCTATGCTACCAATAAATCAAAACTAATGCAGAAAACTCACATCATAATACAAGACAGCCTTTTGAAAAAAGAGGAAGTTCCATCAGCCAAACCATCCAAAGTCTTTCATCTGTATGGCATGATTTAATTTGTTGCATTTCTCATAAAATTTCTCCTAATGTCTTACAGATATTAATTTTAGACCTCAATTCCTAGCCATGACTCTTGTTAATTTTTTTTTTTTTTATATATGGGGAGTTGATTGCACTCCTTTGTAATTATGTGTTTTATTTGCTTGCAGTTTTTCATTCTCCATATCCAACCTTTTCATATGGGTTTACAATTTCCTACCTGGAATCTCCCTCTGCTCATGTCTTAATCTTGTTGCATATACTTCTATGTGTGAAAATGTTTACACTTTTGTAAAGATTTCCTGCAAGATATCTTGCATGTCAACAATTTGTAGATTTTGTGATATTTGTGCAATTTCTGCTTCTAGATAATTCAATTATTTTCCCTGCTCTCCACAGCTATGGGGGTTATGTCTACAATCATCATTACTTTGTGATAAACTGTGTTTAAAACTATGTGAATTAAAAGAATACTTCAATATTTTCTCACAAGTTCTCTTGTGTTCTGCTTTCCAGTTGATGAGCTGTATGGACTATAGTTACTGATTACGTATACAGAGTCAGAAAAATGGACAATTACTTTGTTACTAATTCCAACATTTTATAACTTCATTTGCCTTTTGAAACACCATGTATGTTATTATATACAATTTATCACCCATGTACATATTTCTATTCTATTTCTGCTTTTCGTTCTCTTGTGTCATTATCCAAAAGCCTTTAGACTTAGAAAATAAGAAACCAAAAAAAAATTTAAAAAAAAAAATCACCAAAAATCTTATTTCTTTGTATTTTATAGAGCTTAAATTTTCAGAGAAGTCTTAGATGCCTACTTATCCTTAAATTCCTTCTGTGGCAAACTTATACTGACATACACTTCTAACAGTGTACCATTTTTGAGTGAGTTGGGTTGTCCTCTTAGAAGATGGAAGACATGGCCTAGAGGGAAGGCTCCATGTGAAAAGGGCACGTACTTGTAGCTTTGTCTATCTCCTGTGATATACTGATACACATATAAGATAATAGATACAGAAGAATTCCTTATCTTCTTGTACTCAGCTGGAGAAAGGAAAACAATTTTGTGGCCTAAATGCACTGTTTTCCTTCATGTTACTCCATTTCAGCTCTCACTTTTAAGCTAAAATTGTGCCTAGAAAGATCTAAATCTCGTAGTTCCTGATTTGAATTTAAAATATTCAATCAGCTATTTAAGCTTAAGAGAAAAAAAAATGTGTGAAACCAGCACTAGACTAGAAAACAGAGATGCTGTCTGGGAGAAGAAAGATATCAAATACAAATAAAGATTACCCTTAAATGGATCACGTTCTGATGGGCATTAGAGGAAATTACAAGCAGTGAGTTTGTATGCATGCACCCAGTATTTTTTAAATTCACATCACTCCTTTGAAGTGTAGGAAGGAAATTAAATATCTATCTCCTATCAGTGCAATCTGAGCTACCTTCATATATTGTCTACACGTTAAACTGTTCAGAAGGGTTAGAGAATAATAAAGATTACACAAAAGTAATTGTGCTTAAGAAAAACGGTTATTGGTGCAGAGAAAAAAAATATTAAATGAGACCTAAAGGGGTAATGAGCACTGAAATACTGCAGATGAGAGGGCATAAAGGCAGTCTATCGAGGGAGCATAAACTAAAGATGAATGAATAAAGGTTTGCAGTGTCAGAAGGTGGGTCATCCTGCCCTCTTGGAGCACATATGTAAATACATACCTATTAAATTAAAACATCTGAACCTACATGAGAAGCAGGAGGTGAAAAGTACATTTCTGAAAAGAACAATGGCTTTCTGAGTGGCTTTATTTTCATGCTACTCTCAATAAAAATGAAATGTTGAATGTAACAAAAAAAAAAAAATCCTAAATTTACAGACAGAGATGACATCCTTGGATCCCATCAGGAAATAAAGTCTGTTTACTAAAGGGACAGATGTGAGCATCACACAAAAGGAAGAAATAAAAAGCTTAATTATAATCTTTTACATATCTGAAAGGAAAAAAATGCATAAAAGGACAGCCATGGGTAACAAACAAAAAATAAAATCGTTAAGTAACTGATGTCTGAGTCTTTCTAGCGCCTTTTGTATGCATGAAATAAAACACAAGGCTGGCATAAATACAGCCTACACAAAAACTGAAAACCTCATTTCAACTTCTTGAGCAACGAAGATCTACTAATGTCTATTTATCTCATATCTGGCAGATTGGGACTTATTGGAAAATGGAGAAACTATGAACATACTCTATATGACTTCGAAAATCATACAATGGGTAAAGTGCAGGTTTGGAATTCAGAAAAGTATTGAAACAGCTCCCACTATTTTTTCAGAGAATGGCTTAAGTAAAATGAGAAGCTGGATCCAAATGACCTCTGAAGGCACTTTGGAAAGCATTTCAATATAGAAACCTTTGTAGAATCAAAGCTGAGAAATAGACTGGGTTATAAAACTTTTATAAAAGATTCATTTGAAATACTGCAGGAGCAATTGCTAGCTCTAGGGAAGCAACTTTAAAAGAAAGTTGAAAGTACTAATCTATTTCTTCTTATAAAAAACAATGCATTACTGAAGTTATCCCAGGTGGAATAGAGAGCAATCTCTAATAGAAAAGTTAGACTAAGGTTTTATAATCCAGTAACTATAAACTCCCCACCTACTCCTCTGTATGGAAGTGGGAAACTGAATTTTCATCAACCTATTCAAAATCTAGAACTTACGAGTGATATTGACCCCACAGTTTATTTAATTACATTACAAAGTATTATTTTTTGACATCCTGCTGGCCACTTAAAATGTCGCTTAGCCTGGCAACAGTTCTATCACAGTCAAAATCTTCTTTGGGGAAGACTGTGGATCTCACATCTCTTCTTGTTGTGTTTTGTGATAATGCTTGAAATATCCAACACAAGCAAAAGCAAAAGTTTGTAGGACTCTCTCCTCACCTCAGATACCCCTTTTTAAACTGGACTTGCCTAGGAAGCATGACTTCCTTAGGAATACAGGACTTGAATGCAGTAAAAGGCGTAAAAGGCCTAAAACAAAAACTAGATAAAATCTGTTAGGACTGTGAGCCTATGAAAGGTGTTTCTGAACAAATGGCTATTTCAGACAAGGCATCATGGCTGCACAATGATTTGGGAGGTCAGGCAGCAGACTGTGAAGCTGCACCTTGAGTGCTGTGTCCAGTTCTAGGCCCCTCAGTTTAGGAAGGGTCTTAAGATACTTGAGCACATCCAGAGGAAGGCAAAAAAGCTGGTGAGGAGCTTGGAACACAAGCCCTGTGAGAAATGACTAGGGAGCTGGAGTTGCTTAGCCTGGAGAAAAGGAGACTCAGAGGTGACCTTATCACTCTCTACACCTCCTTGGAGGGTGGTTCTAGTCAGGTGGGGGCCAGTCTCTTCTCCCAGGCAGCAACTAACGGAATGACAGGTCTTAAGCTGTGCCAAGGGGAATTTAGGTTAGACATTAGGAAAAAAATTGTCACTGAAAGAGTGATTGGGCACTGGAATCATCTGCCCAGGGAGGTAGTGGAGTCATTGGCCCCGGAGGTTTTTAAAAAAAGACTGGACATGGCACTCAGTGCCATGTTTTAGTTGATGAGGAGGTGTTAGGTCATAAGTTGGACTAGAAAGGTCTTTCCCAACCTAGTTCATTCTGTGGTTCTGTACCACAAGATGGACAGTGAATCAAGAGCACTAGTTCATAAACTCTACCAGCATGCAGGCAAATTTTCATAGACTTACTGGCAAACATCAAGTTGTGCAAAGTGCTAAATTTCTCCCCAGCTTTACCCCCAGTAGACTATGCCATTCAGTGTTATAGATTTGTTGTGGTGCATTTCGGGTTTTACCAAGTTTCTGCATGCTTCTGTTCTTTGTTTTGCCATGGTTCAATGGTTTGTCCTATGTACCCCATGTTAAACCCCTTTTTGGTTTCTCCCAAATTGTGGGTCCTGTCCATCACTTTGCAGCCTCACCCTGTGACTGAAAAATTCCAGGAAGGCCATCGAGGGATTGGCAGGATCCTGGTTCCCACCCCCCGCCCCCCCCTTTTTTTTCTTGTATTGATTGGTTCCATTGATTGTCCTTTGTGTTCTGGGTCACTCCCCCTCCCTTCTGGATTGGTTCCAGGCTGTACCCTGCCCCTATCCCCACCCCGATGCTTAAGGTGAGGGACAGAAGGGGAAACTCGCTTTCGTGGGTTCCCTCTCCGGGTGGAATAAAACCCAGATGAACCTCCCAAAAGAGTCCTCTCTTCTTCCTCGCCACTGCCATGCTTCTGGCCAAGGTAAAAACTCACAGGATTGTAAAGGTATCTCGGCATACCGAACTTTACTTTTTAATGCAAGCTCGGTGCCAGAGCTAGCTGGAAAACAGGACATGAGTTCCTTGAAAGCAGCACTGCACCCCCACATAGATTGTATCTGACAAGGGATGTAAATACTGTTAAATTTCCCTAACTCCAAGCAGGCAGGCAGTCCTGAACATGTGCTTAAGACACAGATGATCAGGGTAATTTCTCCATACAGCTATAGGTTCTAGATAGTTGCCCTCATGCCAGCATCCATATTTCTTTGTTGTCAGAAGATAGAGGGAGATTTCTTCATTGTCAGAAGATAGAGGGAGAATAAACAATACTGAAGACTTTCAGTGCTCATCACTGAACTAACCAGTCTGTTTCACTTATGATTTCATATCTCTTAAAAAATTTTCAATCATATTTTCCTTCCTGAAACACAATCAGTTTACTGATTATTTTGAGCAATAATAATCAATTTACTGTTTCATTATTGCCTGAAAACACATTTACATTTACAGGTTTCAACTTTCCAGCATTACCTTCTCAGAGAAGAACCATGGAGCTACCTGGGAAAGGGAGGGAAGAAACTTCCAGTACGGAGCTTTTGATGAAGACACCAAAAGTACTTCCCACACACTTGCTGCATTGACATTATTCCATCACTAAGGAAAACTCAGATTAATTGATCAGTGAGTTATGTCAAAGCACATTCACTTCAGAGAGAAAATGTACTGATAGCTTTAACAGCCTTGTAGAAAATATAAAATGTTAGCTATTAATTTTATATTGGTTATATATAAGCTATTAATCTTATATATTGTTGCGGGCTGAAGCTGGGCGTGTCCCAATTTTAGGAACACTGAAATGAAACTCACACCATGGCTGTTTTAGAAAACTGTTTCTTTAATTTAATCTGACTCCAGTATTTATAGATATGTACAGAGGTCAAGAGATTGGCTACACAGGTTGCCACTTCTTTAACTTGGATGGTGGACATCACCATCAATCATTTCTTCTCTCACAGGAAAAGTATGTAAACATTCTAAGAATAGATATTGTTTTCATGAAGCTGCATGAGAAAGTTCTACAGAAAAACAAAAAGACAGAAAACTCAGGGCAACAATGTATAACCAATTCAATTTACCTGAACATTCACCATCATTTCCTAAAGCAAGGGTTTAGGATATAAAGAGTTGGATGACAGCTGTACAGCTGACAGTTGTAAGAAATATTTCTTACCTTTTTCCTGTCTTACTAAGTATAAAAAAAAAAAATAAAATTAGATGGGGCAGAATTAAGACCTTACAGGACAGTTTTTATAAAAAATATAAGGTATTGTTCATATGACAACTTACAGGTGGATTTTTCAGCCAATATGAAGATCTTCTGGGGATCCAAAGAATGCAAAAAACAGCACACAATTGTTGTGCACCTGTTTCCAGGGGAAGATATTTCCCAGATGTATTCTTTATTTTTTCTCTTCTTCCAGAGGATCCTAAACAGCTGATATGAAGCCTCAGATGATTTGTCCTAAAGAATCACAAGGAAAATGGAGGCATGGTAAGCTGCATGGAGACATCATTTGCATAATTATCTGTAGAAAATATGTAATCATAGAGATGCTCTTGCTGACACTATTTAGGACCTGTAAACAGCTAAGAGTAAATAGGTTCAGTAATTTATTTTTTTTTTCTACCTGCAAAATTGTAATCAGATCTGGCTATGGTTTCAAATGAATTTCGCATAAATGAAGACCAAAGAGCAATCATAGTGAAAAACACCATGGAGAGGTGCTCAGTAGTATTTTGCATAGTTCAGCACAAATAGGTAGTGATGAAGGACAAAGGGACATCCGGTGCCTATACAGATATATACATTAATCTTAATATTCTGCATTGCTGTCAAAAAAAATCTAAGCTACAGAGAACTCAGTCTATTCAGACATAATTGTCACTGTCTATTTGAATAAAATATGCAGATTCATATGCTTGATCACATAAAAATAAGATATTGAATAAATTATTTTTTAATCAGATTCTGTGCCTGTATTTCCTGAACAAAACAGCCAGCCACAGCTGCCTTATCCAAAACACATGAAGGAGTTAGTTGTGTTAGTGCTTTACCCTGTACCTCAATAGAGCAGAATGTTTTCCTCACTAAAATACCTTGAATGTAATTCATAAAAAACACATTATTTGTCTGTACTGAGAAAAAACCCCACCTGAATTATATATTACCTTCAGTTTAATAATAAGGATGAAGGCACAGACAGGGTCACCACAGGATGAAGCAGGCACAGCAGAGTTCAGGGGAAACTTCTTCCTTCTTTATTCAAAATCTGACTCCATTTATATACATTTGTACAAAGGTCAAGAGATTGGCTACAGAGGTCACCACCTCTTTAACCTGGATGGTGAACATCACCATCAACCACATTTCTCCTCCCAGAGGAAAAATATGTAAACATTCTAAATGCACATTGTTTACATGAAGCTGCATGAGAATCTGCAGTACAAAGTTATAAGCACTGAAAAGCAAGAAAACCTAGGGCGACATAAGGCAGTTGCAGGATATATACATTCCCTTCACTCAAATTCAAGGAGGAAAGAAAATGTAAATGGTTGCCAACTGTTGGGTCCTTTCATATTTTAAGGTCTGCTTTCTTCTGTACCCTAGGTTGCATATAAGCAGCAGTTGAAAATTATTCTTAAAAGCACCATTATTTAACTCATTGATTCTTGTGTCTCCATTCCCTTTGAGTACAAAAATACCCTACTGCTTATATAACGATTACCTTTTTTTTTTTTCCCTCTTTCATGTAAAACTCAAGCAAGCAGCATTGTTCCCGGATAGATTCAAAATTTAGCATTTTTTTGCAAGCAGTAATTTGCCCATTTCTGCATTGCAGTGTATCTCCCACTGTAGGAAACATAACATGACTACAGATTAAAAATTTCTAACCACTGATATTGGTGAAAAAGCAGCACAAAATTTGTTCTTCTCCATCTTTCTCCCTCTTGCAAGCCTTCAGCTCATAATGAATAGCAATGTGGAACTACAGCTAAATGGAACAGTCAAGCTGTGATCTCAGCTATTAATACTCATAAGCAGTGATTACACAATGCTAAGGATTGTCATTACAACATGATTTTCTGCTGTTAGGTCACATAATATGCTGCAGAAAATTTTTAAAAAGTCAAATCAATAAGATCATAAGAAAGCATGATTTCTTTATTTCTTTTTAGTTATGTAGCACATCAAAATAAAGTGTAACATTTTTTAAAAAATTAAATATTAATTTTAGAGGAAGAAATGCATAAAAGCACTGAACAATAGAAAAGAAATAACAACAATACTCCCACAGTTATTTTGCAATAGCCATATGAGTATTGTTAATTACATCTCTTGAAAAATAAGCTGTAAATGACATTCACATGTTTTAATTTATCTCAGTTATTAATTAAATGCTCCCTCCAGGGTCTGAAAATCTGACTGATTATTTTCAAGTTTCCCTTGATCTGAATAAAACCCAGTTCCGACTTTCTATAGTTGTCATTATCTTTTACACTAAACCTTAATCAAGTGCACTTTTTCAGAACTTTCCAAATTGGGTATCTAGTCCATAATCAAACCCATTTGCTTGCCCTACCAGATACATGCTCAATACTTCCAAATAACTTGTGTCCTTTCACAAGTACGCTGCTATCCCTTTCACAGATCCTCTAGGTTATAAGTCTACTTTAAGAGCACAATAAAGTTCAAAATAAGACAAAACTTTAAGGAAAAATCATCGTTTATAATGGTCTAAAGAAATATACATGTATATTGAAGAAGGAATATATGTATATCACTCTCTTCCCAATATTTTGTTGGTGCTCTTTCTGATTTTCAGACATATTTTTTTAAACACATCAGGGCTTTCATTTTCATTGTACAGAAGGGATTGCTCTAAGCAGTTCTGGTGCTTTTTCTGTATTCATTCTCCTTTTGACTTTTCTTGGTAAGGCACAACACCTGTCTCAACTTTATCTTCTCCCAAGAAGATCCTTTGACCTATCAAACCTGTTTTCTCCAGGTGGTAACAAGCTCTTTTTCTCTAGTTTTTCCTCTTTTTTTAATAGAAGGTCACTAGTACTTGAGAACTGTACATTTTTGCACTTTGAATACTGATCAGCAGTTTAATGTGCTGTTAGTTGATGATGCTCCTGTAAGGGCAGGTTCCACGATTCCTTCTGCTGCCCTTTTATTATACCCCTCCTTTGAAGCCTAGGCATGAACTATGCCCTTCAACAGATTCTACAGATGCTGTGGGCCTACAGTAATAAGGCTCTAGTGAGGAAGTGCAATAGAATACAATTGGGGGAGGAGGAGGTTGTTTGTTTGTTTTTTGAATATATGGTCTTAAACACTGGTCAAATTAGAGTTTTTGTTGTTTATAACTTCAGCCAGCAACTAAGTGCCACCCAGCCATTCATTCATTCCCCTCCCGCCTTTCCCTGTGAGATGGGAAGGGGAATATGAAAAGTGTAAAACATGTGGGTTCACATAAGAATAGTTTAATAATTGAAACACATTAAAATATTACTACGGTGATGGTAAGACTACTGTTACTATGATCACTATCATTAATAGTAATAGTAGTAATAATAATAGCAACAACAAAAAGAAAAAGGAGAAAAAAAGAAACACAAGGTTTTTGGCACTATGTTGATCCCTAGATAGTATTATGGACAAATAAATAACATCTCCTGTTTGTAATAACAAAAAAAGGAGTGATCTTCTTAAGATCAAAAAATACCTGTCTACCCTTACTTTTCACAGATACTTTTCAAGAGATTATAAATCATAACAGAAACTTTCATTTGGTGGATAAACCTTTTGGACACTAGTCATATGTAGTATATTAGTGAGATAAAAATGGCATACATCTGGTTGTCAGTAGTAAATATCCTTTTGTAATATTTAGCCCTTCAGAAGAAATTCAGCTCTTCTATTTTAAGGTATATTAGGGACAATAATTTCCAGCAAGTAATAAGGCTCAACACAGCAGGTTTTAATATTGTATCTTTTAACTTTACTATTGCAACCAATGTCCACAGTTGTAGAATAAAATTTTTCATCATGATGACCATGTCAGACTATCCTTGCCCCTTTGGAAACAGTTGTATGGGACCTTATTCAGTCTCCTGTTTTCCTTTTTTCCATTTCTAAGTTTAACTCTATTAAGAACTTCTCTCAATCCTTGGCTCTGAAAGTAAATGGTAGTATGCTCCCACAGGGAGCATTTGCTGAAAGTTCATCAGCTTTTCTGTTCTCTGTGAAACAGGACTAGTGGAAATTAGTGGGTTTTGGAGTTGTTTTTACATGGTTTGTCTGATTTGTTGTTGCTATTTTGTATGAACAAAGCCTCACTTTGCTTATAAATGTTTCTGTACAATGCCACTTTTACCTATTTGTCAAGGTTCTATTGATATACATTTTATCAATGTATTGATATAAGACTTCCTACATGTTGTATTGAAATTAGAAGTGAAAACTATGGGACAGTTAAATACAGTTTAATAAGAAAGAAAGTTATTTAGAAAAAGGTAAAACAAGTCATGTGTTTGATTGTATTAACTTATTTAGGTCATTTTTTATTTGTACATTTAATATAAGCTTCTTTTACCCCACTTCACTTTAGTTTAGCATGCTGCCTGTGTGAGACCACAGTACAGATTACATTGGGCCAGGCTTCATATATTTCACAGGCATTGGACTTCTAGAAGAATTTAATATTTAACTACATTCAGCTATTAATTCCCCTGAGAACAGGAATACTTGAGACTATAAATTTGTGTCAAGATGTATTGGTTACATTCTCTTGTTTACCTTTATATCACAGTAAATTAACATGCATATGTGTTGAAACTCTAGCTGGTGACCTCCTGTAGCTAATAAAGCTTGACATTTTAATAGGATAAACAAATGTTTTATTTGTACAGTGTGGAGTATTTTACCAATGATCTGATAAGATATTGCTAGATGTTTGTTCTTTATATATACTGGAGGTAAAACTCATGCTTGCTAGATGACCTATTAATCTGCTGATTCATTGAATGCATGTTATAATTTAAAGGTCAGGGCTATCCGTTAAACTTATCAACGTGGTGCAAGATTTTTTAAATCAAAAATGTTCTTGTGTCAACTTCATTAATTCTATGGCATGGATGCTAAAACAATAGCAAGAAAAGTTAATCCTCCAAGCTGACGAATTGCGGGCTGTGGCTCTTATGGCTACAGACCTTCAACAGACTGGAGTCACAGGTAGTTCACAAACACAGTAAGTAGGTAAATTTCCTTTGGAACCTATAATTTATTTCCCACTAAAATAATATCATTAAAAAATAATAATTCAAGAGTTGGTTCTAGGAATACAGGGTATAACCTCATTCTTTTATTAGAACACATAGTATATCAGAGTAGCAGAATTTATACTGGATTCAGGTTTCAGTTTGATTTTGTGAGCTGTTTTAACTAAGACATTTAGGTTGAACCAATAGAGAAATAATATAACTGATATTATCAAATTAATAGAAAATAATAGACTGGGTATGTATTACTGCAAATCTTTCAAAGATGCTATGTTTTTATTTCTTAGGAAAATTAAAGAACCTCTAAGAAGACATGGTAATAATATTTTAGGATATATAGCATTATGTAGCAGCTATATTGTTTAGCCATGTGGAGCAGACTGGATATCAGCTTCATTTTTACTGTTATATTAACCTGCAATATGATTTTGTAATTTATTGTTATTCTCCTAAATGTCTAAATCAATGCTTAAGGAAAAATGTGAAAAGGCTACTTTTTTGTTTGTTTGTTTTTTGTAATGGAGATCTGTATAGATAGAGTTCCAAGCAGCATGTAAGTTACAAAAAATATATTGACAATTTCAAGTCCACTAGCAATGTTTAGTTGTGGGTGACCTTTTAAAAAAACTCTTCTGCCTCCAGGCACACACGTGCTATTTACACTAGTCCTCTTAAATCTCCCTTACGGCTCCAGTATGCTGCTGCTTACTCTAACACCACCTCTGCCTTTGGACCTAATTTCTCCACTTCAGATTGTTTTTTCAAGTTTTGATGGTAGTTGTTTACAAGGCAAATTTTCCTGTGAAGTTTGCTAGCATTGTGCAGCTGATTTCAAAAACTCAGGACTGGCATTATGGAGTACAGCCTGAGAATCAGAGGAAGGCATCCCAAAGCAGATTTGCAAGTTGTTTGGAGGTAAAGTGCAGACTATAAAGGGGCTAGAAAATTCAATCTAAAGTGATTAAGTTACACAAAGAACATTTAGGCAAGGAAAGAGAGTTTTGTTTTGCATGGTTACATCTGCTTAGTATTATCAATAAGTTATTTTCTAGCAATAAGAGAACAACTTATTCAAAGTTGTATATTAAAGACTAAAAATGAAATGATTTTTCATTGACATAAATTTCCATGAAGTGTGCTTTTTCACATTCTGTTTGTTTGTAGAAACCCCAAATGTAGAGTTAGTTGCAAATATACACACAGATAATACTTCACAGAAAATACTGTCTTAGGAAATGTGTAATGCAGACTCACGGTCTAAATATCCAGATGTATCCTAGAGTGCATTACAAGCAGCATGGCCAGCAGGAAGAGGGAGGTGACTTTTCCCCTCTACTCTGCTCTCTCAAAACCCCACCTGGAGTGCTGAATCCTGCCCAGGGGCCCCCAACATAAGAAGGACACAGACCTGGTGGAGAAAATTGTTCAAACCATACATTTACCTTTCTAGGTGAAAAAAGTTCCAAATTCAGTTTGCTTTCATTGGTCTTGGTATCTTTATCTGTTAATTACTCATTTAAGACTCTTTGAGCTAGATCTAGAAAAACTTAGGTGTGCCTAAAAGTGAGATACTGCAGTTTAGATATTGTCAAACCCCTGTTAGGAATAGAGAAACTCAATGGATGTGTCTAAGTTATCCAAACTGTGCAGTGGAAATGCTGAGTATCTCTATATATAGAGATATCTATAGAGATACCAACTAAAATCACACAGTGTGCATTAGGAAACCATTGTCATAGCCATTAGGAAATTCTAAAGACAGGGTCCAAATTAACTATCAACCTTCTGCTCTTTAAAAAAGAAATTTACTTCCTCATAATATCTTAAAATCATGTTTTAGACCATTAAAACCTATGTTATAAAAATATATTGAGAACAAAATGTCAAAAATTTATTTTCAAATATAAACAGACAAAGTGTAAATGAATAAAAATCTAAACTACTACATTAAAGACAAGCACAAATTAATTCACTTCCTTAGTAGGTCAGGATGCAGTCCTCTGTATCATAGCAAATAGAGTACTGGCTGTAATGAAGTCTTGTTTATACAGATATGTGTTTTTCATTGATTAATCAATTTAATTTTAATATACAAAATCTTCAGTAAACTTATGTTCAATAAAATAAATTGTGAAATCTTTTTCCCCAAAGAAATAGGACAACGTAGCAAAGACTGTTTTGTGACAGCTTGAAAGTAATTAGACCTCCATCCCAGCACTAGCCATCCACTTATTTCTGTGAAACTAGAAGTAAGGTATCTTTCAGATTTCCACCCCTGCGTTAAATCTGCTTTAAATCACTCAGTGTGTTCAAAAACTTCTCCAGAAGGGAACTCTCAGACAGAAATACAGATGAAATAATCCCCTTTGCCATTGAAAACCCAAGTGATACTTATGCACTTAAACTACCACAAAGATTTGCCTCCTACATGGAGTAGGTAGACATCACTAGTGTATTTATTTGACACATTCCCACAGGGGGCAGATTGTATCAGCAAAGGCCTAGTCATACTTGTCTGTGTGCAATAGTCTCAACACAGGAAGATTTAAAGAATGCATTAGAAATTGGTGTATGTTCCATTTCATTTTCCTTTCTTTCTCAGGGGATAAATGGATTGGGGCACTGGCCTTTGGCTGAGAGCTTATCTGTTTAAACTTGAGAATTAACTATGGTGGTTTACATGCTGTCAGGAGCAAGACAGTAATGATTTCTAAGATTGGATGAGCAAGGTGCCATGTGTCTAACATGAAAGTAGGTCATGAAGGAAATTACACTTCACCAAATTGACAAGGATGATAGTACAGATGTTTGAAAAACTCTGTAGCTGTGTTAGAGTGGCTTGGAAAGTAGAGAGTCTGGGTAATAAAGAGGAAAACTTGTAAGAAATATGAGATGTTACTGAGGTTTTATTTTGCAGAGATGGAAGAACTAGGAATCAAGGTAGAAAGCATGGCACTTGAACTTAGGAGGTTACAGGCCAGGATACATGAAGACAAAGAAGTATGTATCCTCAGAAGTTCAGCCACTGCTGGTTTAAAAATTCTCTCTCCTAAATTCATTCTCTAGAACTTAGCAAACTGAACTTGCACAATCTCTTTTCCCAGTTGCAAGGCCTATCTTTTAAGCCTGTGGAGCTTTATGAAGCTTGAAAAAATAAGCTTAGAACCCTCACATATCTGTCCACGCTGGTTGATATGAAATCCAGTTTTTTTAAAAAAAATATGTTTATGATCAAATAAACTATGTTTCTCTGTCAAAGCAGGCTGAATAAAAACCGAGAAATTCGAGTTCCTGTCTTTGAAGTAGATGTTCCAGCTGTAAAGATATTTATCTATATTCACTTCTCAGCACTCTTTCTAACCTCATAAATCTTGAATTCTTTCCTGCATAGTGACATAGCTTCAATAGGAGGAAGGAAGAGTAGTCCAAAAGACATGAATAACTTATAGGCTGACAGTTATGACACTTAAAAGTAAGTGATAGTTTGTAAAGAGTCAGGTCTTGTCACTGTGTGTTAGTCATGCTCTAAGAACATCTCTCTGACTGAGACTTTGCCTTTGTCAAAGATGGCTAGGTTCAATGCCCTTTCCAGCTGAAAAAAAAAAAAAAATCTTTAACTTCCTAGGAATATTTTTATCAGGAAACTACTACACAGGCTGAATGCAAAGTTGTGGATATTTAGTTACTTAATATTGTTAGATAAGAAGTAATAAGTAAGAAAAAAAAATACAAATCCAACCCCCCAAACAAGTAAGCAACAAAAAAGGACACACAAGAAGAGAACATAATGTTTCTAATTTATTGATTATGGAAATCAGTGAAGGGGCATGGTATTTTTATACATTAGGTTATGGGGGGCAAAAAAAAGGAGCCCAGATGTCCCACTGTCTTTCTAAATGCCCTTAATATGTGGTTTTACACAAAAGGTAGTTGAGAGACTGCTCTTTAGTGAAGAAATCTGAACTCTAGATCAAGAACTGAGAAAAGGGCTTAGACATTGCTGAGGAAGATACTTGCAATGTGAATGGGTTGTGTCTAGCTGCAATTTCCTCTATGGATTAGCTTCTGATGTTTTTCTTAGGTTCTCCTGGGTTTTTAAGAACTTTTTTTAAACTGCCTTTGCCCTATCACACTCTTTCCTCTTTTAGCCATCAAAAACTTTGCAACTGATCAATTTTATTTGAATGTTGCAGATGATGATGGCCTCAAAATGAAAAAAATGTTCTTTTGGATTCCGAGAAAAAAATGACAGATTGAGGAAAATTAAATACTTTATTAGGCTGGTGTATCAGCTCACACAGTCAGGCTATCAGTCACAGCAAGCAGATTTCTGAACTCACTGAAATATAAGTAATCTCTGTCACCAGGAAAAAGTCAGCAAGTCAGCATTTCTGTGAAAGAGCTGGAAAGAACAGGGGAAGAAGCTGAAAGTGATAATTCTGAGGTCAAGTTGTCATGGGCAGTATATTACATGGGAATATAAAACACGAGTTAAACTTTGTTGCTGCAGTTGCCATGGAAGAGGTTGTTTTGCACTTCCATTTTAAGGGCAGACTTACACAGACAGACATATGTAAACTTTTTAGAGTTCATCCCCAGGCCTATCAGAGGCAGTTCATGAAGCTAATGGACCTTTTCAGACTACAGCTGGTTCAAAATATAAGCAAGACGTGGTAGGTTGTCTTGGTTGAGGGACAAATTCCCACCTGGCTGCTCAATCACTCCAGATCCCCAACAGGGCAATAATTCATACATCATAAAAGCAAATAAGTGGTGTTTTTATTTAATATTTAACACTTTGCAATTTTTTTTATGAGCACTGTGTTTCATAAGTGTTCAGACTAACACATTGCCTTGCACAGTTGGTTTACTTTTCTTAAACAATGCGAGTAAAACAAATGAGGTCATGATTACGCTAAAGATTATCTAATTTTGAACTTTAAAATATATGGAGGTGATTCTAACCTTTTATTAACCAGGGAAAAATTGTTGAAACCACATTTGTGCTTTGCTGGTGTTTTTTGGAGTGATTTTTCTTTCTGAATCCCTCCTTTATTGAGAATTTTCTTCACTGCTCAAAGTTTTAAATGTAGGTGCCTGACTTACTTAACAAAAAAATTAATTCCTTCACATCTATATTTCTTTTTTTTTTATCTTTTAAAGTTTATATTAAAGAAATATTTTCACTTTAATGTTCACAAGAAAATGTCATATTCCTTCGTGATTTTACCTTACAATGAACCATTTTAAAAGAAGAGGTGAAATGGGGTTGTGGAACTGAATTTAAAATCCAGAAACTTGAGATTTATGAATATGTTGATGCTATCTCTTAACTTTCTTATCATTGCTTTGTCTTTATTCGTGGTTACATAATTCCATTAACGCTGATTCTTTGGTGCTTTGTCTGAGATATTTTTTCTACAGAGATAGATGGTAGAGAGACCATAATCAATACTATCTCTCTTACTATTAACTTAATGTAAAATTCTTATAAGGTTCATGGCATGACAGTGCTTGCAACACATCTTCCTCAGTTCACTGGGGAGCTATGAAGTGATCTGGGAGAAAGGATGGTGCAGTGGTGGATGAGAATTGGCAATTTTTCTTTTCAGAAGAATGTCATGGTTTGAAAACCTGTCTCTCAGGTCTGAAAAAGAATTTTGATGAAAGAAGAAGATATCAAAACTCTGATATGTTTTTGACCTCTCCGCTTTAGAGCAGAAAACTTAACCTTACAGACATGCAATATTCAGTGGTGCTTAGTGTTTCAGGCGTCTTAGCTGTGTTTCAGAACTCTGTTATATCTCTCTTTTTTTCCATTCCAATAAAGAATGAAAACAAGTCCTAAAATACACTGTGAGATTAATTTCCACTTCTCTAGGCAGCTATAAATATTAATCCCTAGCCTATACCCTAAAACCTCTAATGATTGAGATCACACTGTTTGCATCAAAATGCAGATCTGCTGTAGGCTGTTGAGTAGCATTCAAATTGGTAGGAATATTAGAGCAATCCTATACTAAAATCCAGCAAAATAGAGCTCTTTTAGTGTTTTTTTTGTTTTGTTTTGTTTTGTTTTGTTTTTTTTTTTCTATCTGCATAAGCCATTCCAACCCCCAGTTTAGGAAGAAGGACAATGTATACAAAAACCACTAATATTTCTAGTTTGGAAATTTTTAACACTGACTTTTTCCCTATTACAGCACATTCTGAAATGTATGCTATTATTCAGCCACTCTTGTTTTAAATCAAATTGGTTAAAGATCTAACAGGTAACTCTTAAAAAACCGCTTATGTATTTTATTGTAATTTTAATACTGAATCAGTTATGTGAAATGATTCAGTATACAAATGAAACATCTGTTTGAAAGTGGAAACAGCTAAATCTGTATTCATATGTGTCAATATAAAGCACAGTCTGAACTCTGATGGATATGCTTCTGAAAAAAGCTTACCTTGATCTTTCTTATCAAATGATTGTGCAAGGCATATAATTTTAAGTTTTTCTAGCACTGAAAATTTGATTACATGTAATGAACATGAATTTATAGTCACTAAGGATTAGTCCGTGAAGATCTCCATGAATTTAAAGCCAATCCGGCATTGATTCTATCCTTCTGGAAGGAAAATGTGTGTTCCTCAGCAAGTGAGAAGGCTCCTGACACCAGAGTGTGTGTGTGTGCGCGCGCACAATAGCATTCTAAATATTGAAAATGTTTGTGGTTCTATGACGGGCTGACCCTGGCTAGCCACCATGTGCCCACCAAGCCACTCTATCACTCCTCCTCCTCAAAAGAACAGAGAGACAAAATTGAGACAAAAAATTGAGTAAAGTCATGGTTTGAAATAAAGACAGGGAGTTCACTCACCTGGGCAAATGGGCAAAAGAGATTGGATTCTATATAGTTTGATTTATTTCTAGTTAGTAAAAACAATTCTAAAGCCATCTACCCTCTCCCAACTCACTTCTTTCCAAGCTCAACTCTTCTTGACTTCTCTAACTCCTCCCTTCACATATATCAGGGGCCTGGAGAAAGTGGGTTGAAGTCAGTTCATGAAGCTTCATGTCTGTTGGTCTTTCCTCTTCACACTGGTACCCTACAGCAGTGTGAGGTCCCTCCAGCGGGATACAGTCTTTACCAAACTGTTCCAACATCCCTTCCCATGGGCGGCAATGCTTCATTATGGGTTTCTTCCATGTGACAGAGTTTAGACACTTTCAGGAACAGACTGCACCAATATGGATCCCACAGTTTCTTTCAAAAACCCACAACAATTTGTGCTTCTCTCCATGGGCCTTGTCTCCTGTTAAGAACCTGTTCATGTGTGGGGTTTCCATGAACTGCAGCTTCATTCATGGTTGACACAGTCCACTGTAGGTTCCTCCACAGACTGCAGGTAGATGGATATCTGCTTCATTGTTGTCCTTCATGGGCTTCAGAGGGACACCATGTGTCACCTCAGCTTTCTTCATGCTTCAATGCTTGAAGCACCTCATCCTTCTCCTTCTTGTTTGATCTTGGTGCCTGCACGGTTGTTTCTCTCGTATTTCTCAATCCTCTCTCAAACCTGCTGCACAACATTTTTTACCATCTCTTTAAAATATAATATCACAGAGGTGCTACTAACATAGATAACAGGCTCAGCTTTGCCAGGTGTGGTTCCACCTTTGAACCAGCTTGAGGTGATTATTCCTGACATAGGGGCAGCTCCTAGTCTCTTTTCATAGAAGTTGCCCCTGAAGTTTCCCTGCAACCAAAATTTTAGCATTTTAGCCCAATAAAGTTTCTAAAGATTTATATAGTAAAATTACACAATACCTAAATCTTTCAGATAGAGCTGCTTATAACAGAGTCAATGCATTGCAGAACCTGGCTCATACTTTCATGGAAGTATGACCAACTATTTTATTTCTTATTTGCATATCATTCAAATACAATGACCTTCTGTTCTTTTGAATACGTGCATGAATTTTCAGCAGTGTCTCATAAATCTAACAAATACCTTTTCCACAAGGGGTATAATGGAAAAAATACTGTAATGGATATCTGTTTTCCAAGAAGGACAAAAAAAAAAAATTTGAAAATGATAGTCAACAAAAGCATCAATTCACGTATTAATTCAGACACATTCCACTTCTGATGATGTACTTGATTGACTTGGATTGCATTCGGTTTTCAAGGCCAATCTTCAGGAAAGACAGTTGTAGTTAGGGGAAAAATGATCGTATCAAAATAATTTGTTGCAAATTTTTGCTCCTTCTTAAATTCTCCTGAGGATCACAGGAAGATAAATATTCAGTTTAAGATGCCATAAACTATTCAGTTTGGCTCAGCTCTAGAAAAGAAATGAATTAAAGCATTTCTCATCCAGCTGAGAGCAATGCACACTAAATGAACTTCAAAAGCCTTCTGTTTCCTGGGTATCAAGGACTGGGAAGATGCTAGAAACATACATGTTAATTCATACTGAAACTTTTCCTTTGAAACTCCCCTCTGGTGGTCCATGGATCCTGGAAATTCGAGAGTAAGGTCTGTACTTCCCACTGCTTAACCCCACAAATGCTGTATGCTAAAGCACTTAGATTTGTACCTAAAATATTTAAAAGCTATGGAATAAAAGCAGACAAACAAGCAAACAACAAAACCCCAGGTGAAAACAAACAAACAAAAAACTAAACAAACAAAGTCAAAAGCCTGGGAAAAAATTCTCATCATTCCTTTGAGATGAGAATGCGTGGGGGGGAAAAAAAAAGTGATTTTTACACTTAAATTTATATTTGATTTAACTGGAACAAGATAATTAAATAAATATTTTAAAAAGGTGTGAACTGATGAACGATAAAGACAAAAAAAAAGTTGGAAAATAAATCTTTTTCCTCCCCACTGCATTTCTACAGTTTGGAAGTATTGCTTCCACCTTTTTTCACAAAAATTTCCTTTTCTCTTCTGGTTTGTTTTTCTGCAGCACGTTTCCTGATTACTGTCTTTTTTCACCCATCTGTCCCTGCCGTCTGGTCCAAAAAGTCCTGATCAAATCATGGTCAATTGTCCTTCCTAATTTCTCAGGATTTAACCTGATAAAATATGCTGAGGCAAAGACTATACATAACAACAATCTTCACCTCTGCTGCTCAGTGACAGTCTACATAACACTATATGTTTGGTCTATACAATGCTTAGGAAATGACTGCATCCTTATAGTGTTTGTCATAGATTGTGATTTATGTATTTTGATACATATATCTTTTTTCCTCTGTCACGACTACCAATTGTATTATCTCACAGTTTCAATAGAAATGACAATTTCATTAAGGATTCTGTTTTGCAGCCTTAAAACAGAAACCATTTGAAATTCCGCAGCATTAACAAAAGAAAATATTCTATTTCTTACATTCTCCTTTGGAATGCTTTGTTTCAGTAATATTCCTCAGTAACTCACAGTCTTGTGGGTGATCTTTTTCTGGTTATCGCTGATCACTGAAGATGCTCGCTCTGCTGACCTCTATAACATCAGCTCTCAAATTGATTTATGAGGCTTTAGTAGATGTATAACTTGTTACCCTATGGCCTCCTTGTGGAAATTGGTAGGAGTGCTGGGCTCTGTGTACAAATGCTGCAGTGACCTAGTTATTTGGATCTGTGCAAATTTGGTAAGCATAACTTAGGTCGTTTTTTTGAAACTACCTTTAACTTAAAAGGTCACAGTAGAATGCAAATAAGGTGTTTATATACAGCACCTGATAAAGACAACATAGTTAGAAATGCTTTGAAAAGACAAGTGAAGGAAAATCAATTCCTATATTACACTAATGTAATATAAAAGATCTGTTTGGCTGCTCAGTACCTTATGTTTTGAGTTGCATTTGTCAAGGAGAATCACATCTTTACAAATCCTTCTAGCTTTAACAGATAGTTTTATTCTTGGAGTTTGCTCAGTATCACATTCAGATTCAAATATTTTCTTCCATCCTTCTCTTTATCCAAGTTCTCCTTTCCAACCTGTAGTCTGTTTGCTATGCTATTTTCATGCAAGGTGACAGCTGTGAAAATTCCTTAATAAGAAAATAATATTCTATGGGGGATATTACAGACAGGTTGTATTTTTTTTTTTAATTTTCAAACAAGGTTAAAAAAAAACGTTATATCATTTTATGAGAATGAGAATTCATTGGGGTTTTTTTCCAAAGGAAGTGAGGAAAGTATTTATTCCAAAAGTCAATTTCAGCCTAGATTGGTGCCAGGGCTCTCTGTCTACAAAATATTCCTCACAGTCAATATTTATATTGGCTGACTGGCTCCGTATGGCAAATCCTCTTTTCACATATTCTCAGATTTACTAATACAAAAAAGGTTCAGTAGTGGACTTAAGAATTTGACTTGGTGACATAGAATTCAGTTTAAAGGTAAATTGTTTTGAGGGTTTATCCTCATGATAATGGGGATATTCCAGCCCACAGTATCATGGTGGAGATGTGGTGACTTAAGACAGTCTCTCCTCCACAGGGTAAATCACACTTTTAGAGTGGCCTTTTTATAGGCCAATGACAAGATATTTTTAGGGTTTAGCCATTGTGAATGTGCCCACAACCAGCTGTGATAATCCCTTCCAGGTATAACTGGGGCTAAACTCTATTATTCTTTTCCTTTTCTGCAGAATATTTTTGGGGGATTGGGTTGGTTTTGTTGGTATGCTATTTTTTTCATTTTTTTTCAATAACTCAACCAACCAAATAAACAAAATGAAGCAACCAAATAAACCTTTTGCTTTACCAGAGAGAAGCAACCACTATTTTAACAATACATACAAAAACCCCCAATAAGAAACCTAAACAAACAACCCCAAACCAAACAGAGCATACTCACCCACACAAATACAAAAACAAACCATGAGCAGCTGCCTGGACACTGTAGGTCATTATCAATTTCTGATATTTATAGAAAAAATCTACAATTTGTTTATGAATGTACACACAGTCTGTAGAACAAGTGGTCTTGATGAGAACTATCAGCACGATAACATGTTGAACTGAACTGCTGGAAAAAAGAGGGGAATCCAAAAAATACAGTTTGCACTTTTCTCATTCTTCAGAGATTACTCAGTACTTCTCTCTTTAGTATCTATAATTATATAAATCTTAAAGATCAGAAGCTTGTATATTTTTGATCAGAATTAGACACCAAGTCTCTTTCCACAATACTAATAATTAAAAAATAGGTGGATGATCAACACCTTTCAAAAGTAATACTTCTGAAAATTAGCCCATAGATTTAGATTTTGAAGACTTTTGGAGAGCCTGGTACATAAAAAAAAACAACAAAAAAAACCAAAAAACCAAACAAACAACCTGAATCAATAACAAAAATTCTGATCTTCTCCACATAGCAAATGACTACACTGACATAGGTTGTCATATATCTTAATACAGAAATCCATCATCTCAGTAAAAAGCTGATGAAACTACAACAGATATATTCCAAGAAGCTTATTCAGATTTATTTCTCAGAACAGCATAATAGGTTTTTGTTTCATTTTGCTTTTATATTCAAGTGTAACTAGTCATTGATGGAGTTTGTAAATCTTGTATATCCTGAAAACCTTTGTTCACCAGTTTATATGGTTCCTTTTCTGCAGAAAAAACAAAAAACACCCAAAAACCCCAACAAATCAAGCAAACAAAAAGCCCAAACAAACAAAAAACCCCAAACAAAA
>VZDJ01006585.1:10385951-10421184 GCA_008694505.1 Cyanoderma ruficeps | reverse complement strand
AAAAAAAAAAAAACAAAAAAACCCATTATTCAAGTAAAAGAATAATTGTTTTTCTATCTCTTTACATACAACCCTCTAATATTGCTTGAAGAATGTTTTTCAGGAATGAGAGCATTTTCAGAACTTGTGCTTACAGTCAGTCTTTGCATTTGAACAATACTGTGCCAAAGCACAGTATTGACAATTCTATATAATTTACTTTCCAGTTGTAAGATGCAAAATAAATAGAAAAATAAATAAAATTTTAAACATTTTTTATAAAGGCATTCTCTGAAGCAGATTTTAAAAATGCAATTTTATAGTCAGCAATCAAAGAGTAAGCACACATTTTTACTGAAGTTTTATTTATTGGATAAAGTCTGGAGGTTACATAGAATTTGTAAAGGCTATTTATACTATTGTCAATTTATCTTAGCAATGGAGCTAACTGATTTATCACAGTTATGTCAGCATTAATCTAGTTCCAATTTTTTAACACAGCCAGGGCAGACATACAGGCTGAGTGGATCTTTTTAACAAGTCAGAGTACATATATTTTGCAGCCACATTGATTAATGATCTCAGATTCAAACTCACAGCACCGTTCTACATCTGAAAAGTTCAAAATATAGTACAATAGGAAACATATTTGGCAGACTTGCCTTTATAAACTAGCAAATATCTAAAGACTCATAGGACTGACCTTTTAGATCATTTGATGCATTGGAGAATGTGTCATCTTCACGTGCACTTTCTTACATTAAGTTTTTCATGCTATGGACAAGATTAGAAAAAGAAACTGAAGAAGGAAAGAAAGAAAGAAAAAGAAAAAAAAAGAAAAAAGGAAAAAAACCTACAAGCAAACAAGAAAATACCAACTATCAGATTTCCTTTTTTCACACAATGCTGTTAGTTTATTATATCTAACATTGCTTGTAAGATCTAATTTAATACCTTCCAAGGAAAGAATAGGTCATGCTACAAATAATCTCCTCTCAAAATAAGAAATTAAAATAATAAACCAATAATCCATATGAAGAAAATAAAGTCAGCCAATAAAATTGTACCTAGAAATATTATGTGACATTTTAAAAATCCACAACAAAATCTAACTAGCTGATAGTCTAGAATTTGTGAAACTTTTGCAGGAAATACTGCCCAGCCTTCATTCTGCTAGAATCCCTTAAATTATGCAGTTGCTATCTGGCAGACCCTAACGTAATTAGGTAGGATAAAATTTTAAGGTGGAATAGTTGCTATGAACACACATTATTTTCTTGTATGGAATACATTCTTCACTGTATTTCACTGTCAAATGAAAAAAACTTCTCGCAAAGTGGTGACTTTAAGTGACAGAAATTTCAGACTGGGATAGATGCTCTCCTAAGGAAGAGAGAATTCGTAGTCAGCAGCTGTAGCAGGAGCTAGCTCTGTGCATCTTGGATACAAACTGGTTGGATGATCTGAGATCTTTTATCAACTTTTGCTTAACTTAGAGGCATAGCCAGTGGTATGAAGCATATCACCATGCACCGAACTGAAAGTAACTCAGTTTTATCACATGCAAGACTGGTTGTTAGGTACATTTGAGTTTTCTGGAACACGCCTTGACAGGCTGTTGATTGCTGATTGTCCTAGTTTTGGCCAAGGATGGGTGGGAGGTGGAGCATGGAGCCCTGTGGGTGTGTCCGTGTTGTTATTCTATACCACTCACATCATCACTGCAGGAGCACAAATAAAGGATTCTCACTTCCATGAAGAGGGGTCTGCAAGTGGAAGAAAAAGGATGTGCAAGATCCTCTGCTGCCATTTTTGTTCCTTCTTTCCAGAGGAGCAAATGGTGAACAAAATGGTGGGCTTTGTCTGTCATTTTTTTCTGTTGTCTTGGGCTTGGGGAAGGAGCATGGGTGCAAGCAATTTGTCCAACATTGCTGGTTTCTTTCCTTGCCTTAGGGTTGTGGGAAAAACATGGGTGCAGATGGGTTTGTCTGCCATTTTCTTCTTTGCCTAGGGAGCCACATGGCACCAGCTCACAATGGGTCAGTTGGACTCTGTGAGCATTTTGCATATAATAACTCTGGTTTTGTATACATTTGTTAATACTATTGTTGCTGTTACTGTTTGTTTTCTTATTCACAATACCCTTTCCAATAATTTTTTCCTTATCTCAGCTTGGGTAGGGCAAGAGAGTGGCTGCATAGAGCTTGATTTCCAGCTCAGTTTAAACCACAACACTGATAGTACTCAATCTCTAGATCTTTACCTAGTACAATTTTTGGCTTGTTTACCTATTAAGCTTCAAGGCAAGACCAGCATGGAAAACAGAGATCAAATAAAGACTCATCTGAAATGACAGTAGGTTCCTATGATGTGTTTGGCTCTTTTCACCTCCATTATCTTCAACCACTCTTCAATACGCTGAAGACATGTAGCATGTTTTCACACTCTGGCCTGTTACAACACATGCTCCTATTTCAGGTGCACTGTGGCACTCTTCATTGTGGTACTGCATGGTGTCCATTAGATATTCAGAGACAAGTGCTTTGCACCAGCGTGGATATTAATCTCAAACACAGGTGACCTCTCTAAGGGTGATGAGTGTAGAAGGTTTTATGAAAGAAAAAAGCATAATTTTAGAGCTCAATTGCTCTTCTTTCTAACTCATTCAGCAAAACCACGCTTATCATTAATTTGACATATGTATAGATTTTCCAAGCTAACTACTCTCTAGACTACTACTAGATGTAATATTTTTCTTCTTGACATTGAGGTAGATTTAAACAAAATAAAGGGCATTCTCTTCCACAGCTTTAGCTGGAAACAGGAGAAAATTCACCCATTGCACAATGGATCAAATATGAGCTATGAGTACTTAAAAGCTCTACTTTTCTTTCTGCACTAGTCAATTTTACATGTTTTTCACTAGCTACTAAATGTGTTGTCGCTATTTTTAGAGAGGCTGATGATCCATTTGGAATTCAGAGTGTGTGTTATAAGCATAGAGTGATTTATATAGAGAGGTATGAAGGTGACATATTTTGCCCTGAGGCACAAATGCCCAGTGAGATCGCTTAAAAAAGGGACGGCCCATCTCTAAAGTTATCTAAGAGTGAACAAAGACCACTTTCCTTTTCTCAGATACGATCTTTAATAATCTTCTAAATTTTTTGAGAAGCAGGCTAGACAAGGCAACCATGACAAATATAAAAATCATGTGAAGGTGACTTTGCAAACTGCATCAATCTTTCCTGCACCAGTAACTGTAAGAAACTTGATTTTGTGTCATTCCCTTTTCAGCAATTTTTTGTACCTTTTCTTGGAGGCAGAGAAAGGGATGGTAAGCTTTGCTAAATAAAGAATAAGAAGAAGCCCTTCCGTATTTACATTTGTTTTGTCATGTACTCCATTTCAAATGGAGTCATGTACTCCAAAATTTTGTCATGTACTCCAGATCAAAAAGTGCAAACCACTCAAATTTTATGCTTCACAGGAGTGTCAACTTGAATATAGATTTGTCTAAATTGATCTTCAGGACAATCAGGATTCATATTGAATATACTGTTCTGACTAGGTTGATAATCGACTTTGCTATCAATAACAGCAACATATCATCTGCATACAACATGATGTGTTACCATTCACTGACTCAACCTATTTTTAGAATTTCTAGACCATTTCTGTAGAGGTTTTCATTACTATATTAAGCAAGATAGGTGAAAGTCAATCAATCATTTACTGCTATTTTACTGAGTGTAAAAAATAGTAGTAGAAGTAGGAAATATGATGGTTATGAAAATTATTACAATTAAGAAATTTATGAAATTATTAAAATTTTGCACTGAGTTATGTTGATTTTGCATATGACTATGTTATGTACAATCTCACCATTTAATTCCCTCCATCCCAGCCCTGCTTCTCCATGAACATGCAACAATTCAATAGAATTAATAACTTCCATTATAAAATAAAAACCTGTATGTGAAACAGAGGCATTATGGCTAACACTGCTACTGTAGCTCCCATCAAGCAATAGCATCTGCATCCTAGTTTCTAATAAGACAACCTGCTGCATTTCTTTCTTTTTGCTGTAAGAACATTATGTTAAGTCCTTGGGTAACTAAGGATAAACTGAAGAAATACCAGAAGGGGAATCAGGAGAGAAGAAAAACACATATTTTTCCCTCCAAGGCTTAGTGCTTGAGGGGATATGTATACATCTTTTGATGTTTACAAGCTGAAGGGTTTTGTTATCAGACATGGAAAATGTACCCATGCAACCTTGTGATATGTGATTATTTAGCTGAAGTTGCTTGTTGTTTTGTCGTGGTTTAACCCCAGCCAGCAGCCAATCCCCACACAGCCACTCACTCATTCCCCCACCAGTGGGATGAGGGAGAGAATTGGAAGAATAAAAGGTAGAAAACTCGTGAGTTGAGTTCAAGGCAGTTTAATAGGGAAGGCAAAAGCTGCTCACACAAGCAAAGCAAAACAAGGAATTAAACCACTGTTGCCCACATTCAGGCAGGTGTTCAGTCACCTCCAGGAGAGCAGGGCTCCATCACCTCTAATGGTGACTTAGGAAGACAAACACCACAACTCCAAATGTCCCTCCTTCATCATTCTAGATCCAAATTCGTATACAGAGCATGATGCCATATGGTCTGGAATATCCCCTTGGTCAGCTTGGGTCACCTGCCCTGGCTTTGTCCCCTCCCAACCTACCACACACCCTAACCTCCTTGCCATTGTGGAAATACAAAAAACACATAAGCTCTGTTCAGCAGCAGGAGAAACATCTCCATATTATCAACCCTGTGTTCAGCACAAATCCAAAACACGGCCCCATAACAGCCTTTGTGAGGAAAATTAACTCTTCCTGAGCTAAAACCAGCGCATGTATACACACAAAATTAAGGGCTACTAAAAATTTAACATAAAAATATTTGAATCTTTAAACATCACCTTCCACTGTCCTTGAGATGCCTGGAAATTTTCTTATATTAGGGAGTGTAAGAAATTATCTTTTGAAGAGATTGAAATTAAGTTATTTAATAAAAAATATTAAAGTATTGCTCAAAATCTTACACCATAAGTTAATCATTGAGCACTGAGTCATGCCTTTAACACACGAAATTCTACTTGGAAGAACTCTTTTGAAAAAAACACCATTTGCATGCATGCAAAAAGCAATATAAAAATACATCTGTTTATATTTTTAACTCTATGTTTATAGATGTCATATTCCTATACTTTGAAAAATTTACAAATATATGTGTGTATTTATGTATGTATAGATACGCACATCTATGTTCATATGTATATGCGTATGCGTGTATTTGTATGTGTGGCTTTTGTAATGTTTCGATAAATTTTAAAAATTAATTATGCACATCACATAGGAAAATGATCATATTTTTTCCTTATTATGTAAATGAAAAAATGTGAAAATAAGAAAAACAATTTTCTTCTTTCAATTTTTTCTTACCTTTCTGTCATTCACTGCTACTTGAAACAGTAGAGGAACAATGATAAAATTGAGGGACAGAGAAAAAGAATAGGAGAAAATCAAGCTGCACAGGCTGAACACGGGACAAAGCATGTTTTTTGTTATGAAGGTACACACATAAAACAAAGGACAGGAACTTGGGCAAAAACGAAGAGCAGAAGGCTGAAGAAGTAGTCAGGAATGGATGAATAACAATTTTAGAGAAAACCTCAGGGCAGCTGGATACAAGGCAGACAGTTCAGATGAAATGGAAGGTTTGAAACATTAGGAAAAAGGTGAGTTTGAACTCGTCTTTTTGCTTAATGAATGGGTTTAGTCATTCACAGCCTACTGCTGGGTTTGAAGGAGAGTATTACTTACTTGGTAAAAAAATATATTTGAATGATGAAATAACATGTAAATTCATAAGATCAGTATTGGCTATCTCTGATCCTTGTAAGTAAAGATGAATAACAGCAAACATCAGGAAGCTATTGTACGTCCCTATTCTGCAACTAGATGTTGGAAGGCATTATTTTAATGCTTTTCAGATTCTCAGTAGGCATTTTAGTTTTTCTCTGATATACAGATACTTTTATGATTGTGAACAACAGCGCCTTCTCCTTCACTCCCCTACTCCCTTGTTCCAGAAATGCAAGGCACCAAATAGTGTTGTTGTCCTGTGCTGTTGTGGGGTCAGACATTTGTCACAGTTTTCTCTAAATAAAATCTGTTATTTCACAAGCAGCAGTTTGAGTTCTGGCAGATATGGCTTTGCTTCTGTCTTCACTGTATGCTATATAAAGCATATATCTGTGTCCAAAAGAAATGTAAATAATCGCCCTCCTTGAATAAAGGACTATTTGTACTTATTGCATATCTGTCTCAAAGGAAATAGTAAAGTTCCTGATGAAAGCCGGTGAGTTAAAATGCTACAAAGAAGAAAATCAATCTAAAACCTACTCTTATGTTTTGCTTTGAACACAACAAAATGCTTTTTGAAATCATCTTTTCTTCAAGCACATTCTTATGAAAGTTATTGGGGGACTAAATGTATTCTGATTTTTTTATACTCTTCAGTCTGTTCAGCTTAATATTGATTATATCCCATTTTTGATTGTAGTTTTCTTCTTTCATCTAATAAGAAAGGCTTGATATGACACTGAGCAACCTGAGGAAGACTATTACCCCTTAATAACTATTCATATTTATTTCCAAGCAATGCTTTGTCATTGATTTTTTTTCTTATTAAAACCAGAGATACAATTAAGAGTATTTTTTTTTCTTTTTCTTTTCTTTGTCTTATTCTAGTCAGGGTAACAATGGTGCGATCTATCTAACTGTTCTTGTTTTGAGTCACATTTAGGTTCTTTAGGCTGAACTCAATTGCCTAAGGCAGTAAAATGCCTTTTAAATCCTCCCTAATATCACAAAATCACAGAAGAGGTAAGGATGAAAGGGATCCCTGTAGGTCATCTAGTCCAACCCCACCTTGTCAAGCAGTGTCCCCTGCATTACTCAGGGTTGCATCCAGCTAGCTTTTGAATGTCTCCAGAGAAGGAGACTCCACAACCTCTCTGGGCAGCCTGTTCCAGTTCTCTGACATCCTCATAGCAGAGAAGTTCTTCTTCATGTGGAACTTTCTGTGTTCCAGTTTTTGCCCATTACCTCTTGTCTATTGCTTAGCACTCCCAAGAAGAGCCTGGCTCCATCCTCTTGAATTCTTCCTTCAGATACTTGCATGCATTGACACGACCTTATTTCAGTTTTATCCAGTCTGAACAGGCCCAACTTTCTAATAAGAGAGATGGTCCAATATCCTCATCATGTTCATGGCCCTCTGCAGGACCTCCTCCAGGAGCTCCATGTCTCTCTTGTGCTGAGGAGCCCAGAACTCTTCACCATGCCCCAGATGGAGCCTCATGAGGGCTGAGTAGAGAGACAGGATCTCCTCCCTTGATCTTCTGGCAATGCTCTTCCTAGTACACCCCAGACTTCTTGGCTGCCACTACACACTGCTGGCTCATGGACAGCTTGTTGTCCACCAGGACCTCCAGGTCCTTCTCTGCAGAGCTACTTTTCAGCAGATCTGCCCAAGCCTGTACTGGGGCATGAGGTAATTCCTCCCCAGGTACAAGACACTTCACTTGCCTTTGTTGAATTTCAGAAGGCCTTGCTCTGTCATCTCTCCAGCCTGTCCAAGGTTACTACACAGCACTCTGGGGTATTGGTCACTTCTGCCAGCTTTGTGTCACCCCCAAACTTGCTGAGGTTATACTATGTCCCTTTATGCAAGTCATCGATGAATAAATTTAGAAAAACTAGAGCCAATATTGACCCTTGGAGTGCACCTAATTACTAACTACAACTCTGCAACTCTGTAGCTGATCACAAGCCTCTGAGACATTCCATTCATACAGGTCTCAATCTACCTCACAGTCCCTTCTTCCAGCCTGTGCTTCTTAAGTTCTCAGTTTAAACTTCAGGTGCCCCTCCTGAATGGTTTAGGCATAGAGTCCTCAAGTCATATCATAAATTAATAGAATGGTTTGGATTAGAAGGGACCTTAAAAATCATCTAGTTCCAACCCCACAGACATGGACAAGAACACTTTTCACTAGGCTATGTTTCTTAGGGCCCCATTCAACTGGCCCTGAACACTTCAGGGATGGGGCCTTCACAACATCTCTGACAACCTGTTAAAGCATCTTACCACCCTCACAGTAAAGAATTCCTTCCTAATACCTGTTCTAAACCTATCTCAGTCTGTCCCCTCTCTGTCCTTGTAAAAATCCTTCTCCTGTTCTCCTGTAGCCCCCTTAAGGTCTTCCTGGAGGTTTTTCTTCTCCAGGCTGAACAATCTCACCTCTCTCAGCCTGTCTTCCCTTATCATCTTTGTGTCTCTCGTCTGAACTTCCTACAGCATTCCTCCACTATAGCTGTTAAATTCACAGAATTATCTTGGCTCTCCCAGGACAAAGCCAGTGGCATAGGGGGACAATAATCAGCAGCAAACTGGAGCCTTTTCACTACTCTGGTAGCAAACTAACATTCTAATAAAACAACAACAAAATAGCAATGATCACATAAACACAGGCAATTTTTTTCCAATCCAATAGAATCATATTTGGTCCAGGATAACAAAGGACACCAAAATGCCTAGTCCTACATTTTGCACAATTTTCAATGCTAATGGAGACTATATCAGAACCCCAAGTGTGCCAACAAGCTCTGATGGTCCCAGCTAGGCTGTAAAGATCTTTCTTTGTAGTCCTGTTCTACAAGTCCTGCTCCTACCAGAAGTTTCATTACCAGTGTTCCAGGTCATCTCTGATGTAGTGCAACTGTGTAGACTTGGATCAAATGGCTGGAAGAATCATGACCTTGTAAAAAATGGAGCAGCAACAGCACAACTCTGGAATCTCCTGCCATTGTCTTCTACCCAAAGGTGTCGCATTTCACTTGAGGCCCTGAGCTCTTGCCTGACCTTTGTCACTAGAACTTTGTATGGGGTTTTGCACCTTGCTGATCCTGAAGTTATATCGTGTTATTACACACAGCGGTGTGTCCTGGAGTACTGTTGTTACTTTAAGGCTTAAGGATAAACTTCCATAACTTCCCAAGATAATTTTGATTTCTGGAAGAGGATTTTCATTGACAAAGAGGTCTCTGCAGGCTTTTTTATTGCTTCCCTTTCTGCCACTGCCCCCCACTGTCCATTAGACTATGTTTATCTCCACTTGACAAATATATATACGAAGTCAATTTTATACTTATTAAAAAAGCTGTGTTTTGTGGGTATAGGTCACCTTCTCACACACAAATTCACTATTTATTTCTGTCAATATGTGTCAGGAATGCAATGGATAGTAAAGTATCATTTTGGAAATATAAAACTATTTAAAAACTAAAATTAAATCAATCAATTATATTCACCCTGCTTTCAGAGGTAAGCATGCTTTTCCCATCATACGGTCTACTTAGCAAGAAAGTAGAGAGGTAGTTAATGTGTGTAAATTCCCAAAAAAACCCCAAGAAAATGAAAAAGAAAAAAAAGCCAATTCAAAATTTTCTTTATCTATCAAGGGAGCAATAATTTCCACACTGCATGATGGAATTTAGGAAACTGTAGGAAAGTTGTAAAAGTGATTTTACAGGAAGCCCAGGAATTGAATTATTTCATCTGACTCACAGAGGAAAAAAAATAAAAGAAAGGGAAAAACTCCAAACCAGATTCTGTAGTTAAACACCCCCACTAAGTACCATAATTTTCATCCAAAAAGGCATTGAAATATAGCAATTGTATTATTAAGGAATAAAAATAAACTTCTCCCAAAGTGAATAACCCAATTTTGAGAAACATCATGATTCATTCTTTTCATTCCTTTTATGTGTTACATGCTTAATAGAGAGAATAAAAGCAACTTCCTATTTAACATTATACTTCAGTTCTCATAAAATAACTCCCTACTCTACTCCCCTTTCATCCAGTTAATAATTTGAAGGCTCAATTTAGTTCAAATTTTGTTTATGCCATAGTTTTTCTGATTTTTCCATGAAAAATTGTTAGAAGATAATTCCGCAGCTAGTACAGATAAAAGCTTTAAAACTAATGCTCTTCAAAAATTAGTTTCCTTTTTAGAAGGAGGGGTAAAAAAAATCACCTAATAGGCAGGAACATTGATTTTCCTGAACGTGAGACTCACTCCAAAAGTGAGTTCTTTCCTTTCTACAGTCTACAGAGCTTCATGAGCTGTTCCAGCATGGGTTCCTGCAGGGGAACAGCTGCTTCACTGTGGTCTTCATTGCAGGCTGAAGTGGAATCTCTGCTCTGGCACATGGACCACTTCCTCCCCCTCTTTTTTTGTGGCCTTGGTGTCTGCAGGGATATTTCTCTCACATATTGAAAGATTGACTCTGTTTGACATATAGAGAAGCCATTTGACTTTTCATCCCTGAAAACTGTCCCACACAAAACTAATACAAGGTTAAAGTTTTCATTCCCAAAATTCAGAGTTCTGGCCCTGCTTTTTGTACTGCTTCCTCCTCTTAGTATCGTGACCTCCACCTTCCCATGATCACTGCAGCAAAGACTGCCACCAGATTTCAATCCACATCTCATTATTCCTCATTTGTAATAAACAGGTTCAGGTGACAGCCTTTCCGTGTCAGCTTCTTGAACAACTTTGTTGGGAAATTGTCATCAATGCAGTCATAGATTGCTTGTACATTGATATGTAGCCGTTTTAACAAATTTCAAGGTGGGGAAAATTCTGCATGAAAACCAGGACTGGTCAATGTGAGATTTCTTTCTGTTTTTACCCAGCCTGACCTCCCCAAAGAGCCTATATCCATCCACTGCAATTCACCAGTGTGTGAAACACGGGGATATGAAGCTTCTAAATTAAAAACACTCTTTCATTTATATGCCTTAAGTTTGCTAAATTTTATCAACTTTTTACAGGATTCTGCTCAGGTGAAATAGTGCATTAAATGTAAGTTTTGTCAAAACTAATTGCAAGTTATGGGAGAAAAAAATGACAGTTACTTAAAATTCTATTGCATCTGAGGGGTTTTTTTTCTTTGTTTGGAAGTATCCCCACCAAAGGACTCCATTCAATAATCTCAATGTCCATAAAATGTGGTAGACATAAACCTGATACTTCTGCACCTCTTTGAAGAATCAACAATATATATTCCTTGTTTCTGTTTTCTCAACACATGTAAGAGGTGAATATTCAAATGTTAGAAATGAAACACGTGAGATGTCTTTTGTTATGTGTCTTAGATTTCTAATCTATATAACTGAAATATTTTTATTTTCCCCTTGTGGCTATGGACATGTTAGAAACACAATGAAAGATCATATTTCCTGGTAATAATAATAGTAATAATGTAACTTCTCACTCAACAACCAAATATTTCTAATTCTTTTGACAGAGGCATATTCAGCCAAATTAATAGAAGCCCCAGAGAAAAAGACAAAATATACAACATCGCCGTTTGAAACCCAAAGGGAAAAAAATATAATCAGACTTACACTTTACTAAAAATTTTATCTTTAGTAAAAACCATGATGATATTATTTATGATAGTCAAAAAAGCAATTAACTTGACTCATGATACTTATATTCAACATACAAATTGATTTTTGTGCAGTTTGTTATGAATCACTGCCATGCAAAATGTGAAGCCTAAGAAAATTTTCTACTAGATTAGAGAAACAGCAAATACTGCAGTTTTACAAATACCATCCTGAAAGTTTTACCTGCTCTGAATTTGAAAAACAAAATCTTATCTGAAGAATTGGAATCTATTTTATAAAAAAAACCAAGTTAATAAAGCTACTGCTGAGAGTAGACTTTTCATAATAAAGTAAGATTTATTTTAAACTGCTAAATTAATTCCAAAGAATACAGTTAATTTTCTGAATGTATTGGAATACATACAATATTTGACAAGGAGAATCTAATTAAAATGAAATATAATTTGAATAATATTTTAATCTTACTTATCTCAATTGGGTAAGTATTAACACATCCTTTAATTTACATTTCATTCACTGATTTCATATGCAGTTTTTCATAGTGAGTAATGACACACTTAGAGTAAGATAGTATAGCTTTGCTGCATCCTTGCCTATTGTCATATTCACAATAAGCATAAACTATTTATAAACTCTTTTTTTTTTAATAGAGTGAGAACAGATTCAAAATATTTACTAGGGTATATTTCACAATAGTTCTCAACAATTAGCCATTTTACTTGTCCCTTTCTTTTTAAAAATCAATAAAATTTTTCTATCACTCCCTCTAATGTTGTGATGTCTGCTGTGGATAACTTAGAATGTTAAGGAGTTATGACTAGCTTTATAAGTTTTATGTTGACTTACATTTTTAATTTGGTACAAGCATGGCTAAAAAAATTATTAAAAAATTCATTGGATAATTTCAGTGATAAAGTGATAAAGTCAGAATTTGTGCAATGTAAATATTTAAATAAATATGTTTTGGAATGTGCGTATTTTTTTTCATTAGTAGTGGAAGTTCATAGGCTATTTATTTACTTGACAGTACTTGATGTAAGGATCTGTCTTATCTTGATCTGATTTTATTTTCTTTTCACTGTCCGTATTGCACTCCAAAGAATTCTGTTGCCTGCTGTCTTCTTGTTTTCTAAGCCCCATGCAGTTCAAGTAAGACTGGCATTTGTGAATTTAGAACCCAAAGGAGCATTTCAAGGGTGAGCATAGCACACAGAGGGTGGGGGGGTTAGATTCTGGGAAGGTTATGTCGAACAACTTTTATAGTATTAGTAGTGGCACTTTTCTATTAAAACTAGAAAAAATCAGATATGACTGCACATAACGTTGTAACTAAATCCTCACCAAACATCTTTTTTTTTTTTTCCCACACAGGTGTTGACCATAAGGTTTTTTTGGGTTTTTTTTTGTTTTTTCATATGACTATAAAGTCAACTATGAGTTCTCAGCCACAGCACCTGGTAAAAAGCCTAAGCTACATTCAGTGACCTCACCACTGAT
Source organism: Cyanoderma ruficeps (assembly GCA_008694505.1). Classification (NCBI taxonomy): domain Eukaryota; kingdom Metazoa; phylum Chordata; class Aves; order Passeriformes; family Timaliidae; genus Cyanoderma; species Cyanoderma ruficeps. Next base: position 10,408,177 of record VZDJ01006585.1, on the reverse strand, counting down.
AATATAATTTGTAATTAATCAGGTAATTATATACTTAATCATAGTCATGTTTGACACCTTTGTGTTAATGTCATTATGATTTTAAGAATATGAGAAAAAATGATAATTCCTGAGGAAGGAAACTTTAACACTTGTGGAATAGTTATTTTTTTTCCTTTTCTTTGGAGCAGCAGCAGAATAGAGAAATGGTTATTTGTTATTTTAAAATCTTCTCAAAAACTGATAGAAGTCATTGCTAATCTTGAAGCACATTCTCCAGGTACAACATATTAATAAATCGGGTAATGAAGAATAGTATTAGGTAGAGATATTTTAATCTTATTTTAAATTTCAAAAAGGTATTACAGAAAAAAAAAAGAGTATTTCAAAAAGATTAATAATAAACTAAAAAATGCATCAAGTAAGACAAATACCTTCACAAATCTAATACCCTTTAAAATTCCAGAACAGACGGAAAATTACTAAAAGGGTACATTGAAAGAAGCATAACTGAAAAAGCTTTATAAACAAGAACTTCCAGTCTCCAGAGAAAGAGAGTGAAACAAGAGAATTAGGAGGGGGAAAAGTAGAAAATATCTAGATAAAACTAATGAGTTATGAGAAAAACACGTTACAGGTGGAACATTACGGAGTTGTCTTCAAGGGTTATTTGCACATTCAGGCCTTCAGTAACCTCCCTGACTCTGGATGAAGTTTTTGGAATGTAACTATGCTGCTGATTTTTCATATTCTGGTGACAGGTCACCACTCAGCGCAGTCTTTCTTTGGTTTGCCAAATTCTCTCTGCACACTGCATATTTCAGACATTTGGTAAAGAATTAGAATTCTGGGCCTAAAACCATTAGAAAATATACAATACATTTTCTAGCAATGAAATTTCAATGTTATTTCCTGTATTAACAAAATCTTGTATGCAATTCATAAGAACTTCTGTGAATTCAGTTTATTGGAAAGGGGTTATTAATGAATTGCAACACAATTAGTAAGAACAAATTAATTTATATTATATCAGCGATATAAATACTTACATATACTAATTGAAATTAAAGGATAAACAGAAATGGTTCTGGGTATTTCTAATGAGATATTTCGAGATGGAAATTTTGGCAGGTTTAGTCAGGAAAAGCCAGTGACAACAAAAACATGCAAAATGTCATTTAATTCTTAGACAGAAAGAGAATCTTACCTACTCCATTTCCATTACAGTTTTATTATTTCTTAATATCCAAATGTCCTTCCATTAGGTTAGTGAGTTAACTTTCCTTAAAATGATATTCACTAAACTAAGGTCTAAGAGAAACATTCTGTTCCATTTGAGAGGTTTTACTTTTGGTTTTAAAAAGTTAAGGGAGGTGTGCTGGTTTTGGCTGGGATAAAGTTAATTTTGTTCAGTACAGTAGTTAGTATAGGAATATAGTTTGGATTTGTTCTGGAAACTGTTGATAACTCTGAGATGCTTTCACTGTTGCTGAGAAGTGCTTACACGGAGTCAGGACCTCCTCTGCCTCAGTCCACTTCACCAGTGAGGAGGCTGGGGGTGCACAAGAAGCTGTGATGGGACACAGAGGCAATACTTGATCCAGACTGATCAAAGGGATATTCCAGACTATATGGTGTCATGCTTGGCATATAAAGCTGAGGGAAGAAGCAGGAAAGGAGAGCAATAGTCAGTGTGATGGTATTTTTTTTCCAAAGTCGCCATTATGCGTGATGGAACCCTGCTTTCCTGGAGATGGCTGAAAATCTCCCTGCAGCTGGGAAGTGGTAAATAAGTTCCTTGTTTGCTGGGCTGGGCATGCAGCTTTTGCTTTTTGGCTATTAAAATGCCTTTGTCTCAACCCATAAGTTCTCTCAGTTTTACTTTTTTGATTCCCTTTGCCATCCCACTGGGTGAGAGTGACTGAGCAGCTGGGTGGGCTTAATGGATAGCTGGGCTTAAACTGTGGCATTGGGTGACACAGACATTTTGTACCATACACTTAAAAGTAAACTTGGATTATTTCTCTACTTTTAATACAAATAATGTGACAGTGATTTAGAATGTATCAGAGCACAGTGGTCTTATCAAATTCCTGCAAGGAACCACAGAGATTCTTCTTCTGTCTACAAATATTTTTTCTTACACACTGGTTCCAGGTCTTGTTTGATCTCATGAGCTTTCTGAAGGCATGATGGTGCGTTTGGTTTTGGTCTTGGTTTTCTTGATATTCTTTAGGAATAGATTATATATAACAAGAAACTTGTTCTTGACTGCAATTTTTTTTCTATTTTCTTTTACTTTATTCTATCATTACTCACTAGGGGAAAAAAAACGCACTGAAGTAAATATAAAAGAGCCATTCACATCTTTTGGAACACATATTTTTTTTTTATCTCCAGTTTAGAAAAAAGAATTTTAACAAGGCTGGCATCAGAAATTATTAAGAAATAGAAATCCAACTTTTTGCTTTATTCTTCACTCTTACAGCATGCATATCTTCACTAGAATTGGATAAAATACAGGACTAAAAAAGTTAAATATATAAAGACACAACTTTCTAATATTATGCTCATAGGCACACCAGATAGGTTTGTTAATTACAAAATTTAATTATAGTATCCATCTTTCATTTTATTCCTTGAGATTTAAGTGACATTACATGAGCTCATCCATCATGTCCTTCTTGCTCGTCCTCCTTCTTGGGTTTTGCATGTGAGATGAAATATCACTTTAGCAAAAAAGGGAAATTAAAAAATCTTTGACTAGATACATTTTATGCAGAAATAGGAAAAACTGTTAGAAAACTATCTGCTAAGCAATTTCCAACTAAGACAGGAATAAACATGAGGAAAGAGTACAAGATAAACAAGAAAATTATAATGATTCTCACTATTGATCTATGGAGTCATTTGTGCAAGATAAAATCTGAATAATGATGATGATAACTCAAAAAGTTTAGGTAAAATGGTGCAGAATATCCACAAAATATAGTGATATGAACTTGTGAAGATTAATATAACATCACCATATTATTCAAAGGATAGATAGGAAACTTTTGTTATAATTTTTGATCTGAAATATGATTTATAATAATCAAAGCAATAACTGAAGAACAAAAACTAGATGTTGTGTAGAAGTTAAAATTGGATAAGAGAAATCCCAAAAGCATTAGAATATTTGCTATAAAATCATTACTCTCTGAATGCTGAAACTTTTTAATTCTACTTTGGTTCATTCCCATGTCTACAGAAGCTTACATTCATAGGTGGGACAGTAAATATAACCTTCAATCTAGTGGTTTAGTGAAGGTAGCTAGATTGTGGGAAATTCCTGAAGGTGTTAAAAACAAGATCCTAAGCACCTAGGTAAAAATCTCAAAGCTGATGCTGTGTTGAGTGGAGAATTGAAACAGATGACTTCCTGAGTTCCTTCCAACATTAATTTTTATACGTGTCTATGGTAACTGACACAACTATTTGTATAATTTAATAAAAATGCAGATAATATGATTGAGAGATAAAGAATCTCTAAATACATATGTTTCCATTGGGCTTTAATTAATTTTAGGCGTCTATTCAGAATGTCATCTATGACAGTGGAAGGACTTTGAGCATCTCTTACAGCTCTATGTACAGCAGTGTTTTTAGTCTGCAGACTTAACAACAAGCCTGATGGTGCAGTATTGCACAAAGAAGCCATGCTAGCTCACGTCCTAAAAACTTGCTTATATTGTGCTCTGTCTGCAAAAAATGTTCTGCTTCACTTTGCTGTATCTCTTCTCTTTCTGGCTGTGGAGTTTGTTGGGGACACAACCAGTTCATTGCATGTCTAAAATGTAGACATACTGTCTATAGGTCATCTTGGCCTTTTTTACTCAGGAAACAAGTCAACCTTACCCAGCTTTGGATTCTTAATGAGTAAAACAATACAGAAGCAAAATTTATGCTATCTTTATAACAAAAGAGATGATTAAAAGTTTTGCCATTGACTTTACTAGAATTATACTTCAATAAAAATTAAATTTATAATGAAGAGGGGCGATGTGAAGAACAAGGAAATGGAACACCGCTACAAAGAAGTCTCTCATTTTCTTTAAACTATTTTAAAATATATTTAATTTGAATTATAGTTTGGCCTGACAGTATCTCCCCTGACTTCCTCATTGTGTAGGTACAGAACCACATGCAGACTAGGTCTATGTACTTGTTTTGGCCAGGACAGGGTTAAGTTTTCACAGTAACTGGTGAGGTGGCATGGCCAGACTGCTTTATTGTTGTTCAACAATATTATGACCACCCCCTGAAGACAAGAGTAACTAAGGTTTGTGATAATAGATCCTTTTTGGGGTGTACTAGAGTCAAACAACATTGTATGATAGCTGTATATAAATATGTATTTATATGTGTAGGGTTAATTTTAGAACAATTTAGTTGCAAAGGAACACAGGTAAGTTGCTATTTTGGCTATTATCTATTGTGATACAGCAATATAAAAGCATAAAAATAACACTTCAGAAGCTGTATAAGGAAAAGAAAGAAAGAGAAAGGATAATACTAGAAGGATTTCATCACCTGTGGATCCAGCAGCAAGACTGGATTGCTGCAATTTTGATGTCTGTTGGTCAAAGTGATGGACACAGTCTCAATCAACCTTTGGGGTTTGGGGGAAGCTTGTGAAGCACAAAGTTTAATGGGTTAATGTGCAGCTACACTTGCATGGAATGCTCAGGTACCTCCCCTGAGGTGGGGGAGTTTTATGCTCTCTGTAGCAGCACTGTGAATCTGTTACAACACTGTGGCTGACATGCATGTCCTCTGGTGGAAGACCCCAGAAATGATTCTGAGGCACGTGCAGGGTCTTTGATGGTCTATGACAACTTCTAGGACATGACAGCTGCCTCCACAACAGCACAGTTCAGCCAGTTATGCCCCATCAGAAGGGATAAAAATGCTAGGTCTAAGTGGGAATGTTCTGTGTGAATGTGACCCTCCCCAGTGCAGGGATTTTTACAGCTGAGCCCATTGTGTAAGGGAGGACATTGGCATAATGAAAAGCACTAGCCTGCCTCTGCAGGGTGTGCTCCTTTCTGCCTTCTGCCTTATATGGCTCAAAACACAGAGCCTTCAGCAGTGGGTGCTCACTGCCTCTTGCTTATATGGCTCAGAGGTTTCAACATCACTCCCACCAAAATACTCCTTTCCCCACATCCAGGTGCTGACAACATATCAAAGCATTCTCCCACCTCTGCAAATTGATTGCCTGATTGTTTTGTCATGAACCATTAATATTTCAGTGTCTCAAAGACATCCTCTCACATCACCTGCCAGGGGCAGGAGAAAGGGAGACCATTTAGAGAGCAAAAGGCTGATACTCTTCATTGTACCACACAAAAATATGGGGACCACAGCACAAGACTCATTAAGACATTTTTAAAAGGCCTCAGAAAAGTTAACACAGAAAAGGGGCAAATAGGGGTAATACCATGGGACTATATCAAATATGGAATAACACAAATATTGAAAAAAGGTCAAGGAAACAGGATATAGATATATAAAAAAATAGGATAAATATATATTTTTTGCCTTCAGATGTTAATTTAAACCATATATGCTCATTTAATTGTGTTTAATGTTCTTAATGGTTTATAAGACAGAGTGTTTTTTCAGATGAGCTTGCTGTTTTCTTTTATACTTAGTAAGATTTCTTTGAAATATTCCCTAAATTCAAACAGCATTTTCTCTAGAATAGATTCATTTCTAAGAAAAACAGAATGAAACATAATTATGTAAAATTATAAGTTATATTTGGTCTCATATGAAAGCCAAATACCATTTTCCTTTCAACTATTAATACGTTGCATTTTAAAAGTTATTTAGGACTATGAATCTTTGAATTGGAACCTCCATACTGAATTTAGTACCTATTTTCTGATATACATTAATACAAGATCTTGACTTTTCATTTTGCTTTTATGTTTGTCTAGCTGCAACCAACAAACATACTAAGAAAAAATGACATCTGAAAATTGATAATGATTACTAAACTTTTAATTCACCACGTCTTATATAAACTGAAGTTGAAACTCCAAACACCTCAGCAACACAACAGATTTTTTTATATTTTCTAGGTGGTCTCATGTCAGAGATTTCTCAGTTTCCCTCTGTTTACCAAATTCTTCTTTTGGATTGTTGGCATAAAAATGCAATGTAAAAACATAACAAACGCTTTATCCCGTAAGCTTCTTTAAGGAATGGGACACAAAACATCTCATCTTGAAGTATATATCTGGGTAGGAGTTCCCAGAATAATTTCTATTTTGAAATACTTAGCTTTAATACAACTTTACATACATAATTTTGAAGAGAATCCAAAAAAAGGATAAAAAAGTGGCAAATGAAATGAGAAGCAGTTGAATTTTTTTGCAGAATTACTAGAAAAGGATCACTAACCATTAATTTACCATTAATGTTTATTTCTACTAGTCCAAAAGTAATAATCTGGCTATTTTTAAAAATTAAATTATAAATTCTGAAAACAGGATAAAGGATCTCACTGTTCATATTGTTTATCCTTCTTAATGATTAACACAGCAACTTTCAAATCTCTTCAAGCCAAAAAATTACACTCAGAACTTCTTTTTTTTCTTCTAATTTTGTATTGCTCAAGACGCAAAAGAGCAACATAGTAAAGTATATTTTCCTAAACCCTATGGTGTAGTATATTGCCCTATATCCAGTAATACATTCCATCCAGCTGTTAAATTTCACTTTTTTAAGAAGATGTATAGCTTGTTTGTATCAAAAGTAGTAGACGTCATGTATTCTTTAGTTTTATTAAAATAGCAATACAATTTGATACTGTTCACTTAAATCTACATCATATTAATTGTAGAACTAAGGCGTTTATTACAAAATCTTTATTTGAACATTGCTATAATTGGAAAGGATACAATACCATCTATAAATCTTACACTGCATTTCTTTTCCTTCAATAGATGCACAATAGTTTTTCTTCATATACTAGGGCTGTGTATGTTACATAGTATAAAATTTGTCAAGACAAAAAGCACAAGATAAAACTTAAGCATCTGAAGTCATATCACAATGGTTCAGCATAATTCACATACTTTTTCAGAGACCTCTCTCCCTAGTACTTTCCATTAACCCAACACCTGAAACTAAGTAATCCAAAGATTATCCAAAACTAATAAGGTTTATGCCTTGGGTAGATTTTAGTAATTTTAGTAAATGAGTCATTCCTGTGTACATATCCACAACCTGATGTGTTTGGGTTCGCTCTCTGTCAGTGTGCCAATGGGCCAATGGGCGGTATGTACCTTGTACCCATTCTATCAAATTTTCGTCTTTCAGACAGTGTCGATGATATCCATATTGTCAGCCTGAAGTGGCAGCCTTCAGGCTATACTTGAATATCATTTGGTATAAATGCTGACTAGCATCAACAGTTGGTCTAACAAACTATACCTTAGGGAAATGTGTTGTAAAAAACTCTCAGTTTCCCATTCTTGGGACATCACCATGCAAAAACAATTTACAAGCTCGTCAATTTACAAGCTCTTCTCTGAACCTCTGGCTCTGGCACAAATCACCCTTTGGGGCTGTGGGGAAACTTAGTATCTGTGAAATGTCATAATGTACTGCAGAATTCAGACAACTCAGAAAAAATCTACAGTCATTTGGCATTTCCTTAAATACAAGCAGAAAAGAAAATAAACAAAATGATAGCTGTCCTTCTATTATTACAAAAAAATCCAAGCCTGTCTGAAAAATACTACAACCACAAAGGACACCATTAGTTACTGACCTCTTAGAGAAATTACAGGTTCTTTTCCTGGTGCTTTGGTTGGCATAAAGAAATAATCACCACTTTCAAAGCTTTTCTGAAACACTTGGTGTTGATACTTGGTTAGAACACTGCTCTAAGTGCTTTTCAAAATTACTGGTATGTTCATGATGACAGATAAGATGTTGAATGGAATGAGTAAAAGATGATCTTAAAGACTTTGATTAAAAGTCTGATGGAGTCAACGACATGTACATGTCCATTCTTAATTAAATAATGTATTGAGTGTTTTATTTTACTTATATGAATTATGGATTACCTTGTGTCATCTTGAATGTTCAGTTTCTATTTGATTTTATGTTTGTGTAATGCATTTCTCAAAATACACTACATTTTCCTTACAACAGAAATAAAGAATGAGATTATAAGTAAGCAGTGACAAAAAATCCCCACCTTCTTTCCTGATCTACACTTGTGGAACTGAAAGCATCTTTGAGAATTACACTTCCATTTGTCTCATTTTTTATTAATTCAGAAAACAATATCTTTTGGATTTGTTGCATACTTTCAGAATTACAGTCTAACTTATTTAGTGCCATTTCCAGTTATGGTTGAGTTATAGAACTAAGGGATAAGGAAACAAAAATATTACTGCTGTCATACAGCAAAACACAAGAATAATGTAAAATATAAAGAAAATGTCATTTAAATGCAAGGGTTTGAAAGGAGAAAAGGTGATTGATAGCAGTTCTAAACTCTACAAGGCAGGCAAACTATTGGGAATTTACCAGTAGTTCTGCAATTAATTAGCATACAAATACGAGTATTTCCCTGTGTGGAACATGTATAGATTGATGCATACATTTTATAAGTCTCAAAAAATAATACAGAGGCTTCTTTACATTTGGTCCTGGGCAGTCAGTGATTTTAACATAATTCAGCTTTCTAATTAAATACACTAACTACAAATTTATGAAATATTAGTAGTCCAATATATATTTGATATAACTCTATTTCCTATGAGATTGTTAATATTTTTATGTTTTATATATTAAAATGGAACGAAGATTCTAAAAACCTAATAGTATTAACTCTCTTGTATGTACATGTAATAAATGAGGTTATCAATTGTCATGTATATACATTAAAATTACTCAAAATAACATATTGTTTACAGATTAGAAATGTTATTTTGAACAGCTTTCCTTCTGTGCAGCACTGCTGATTAATGCTAGTGTTTACATCTAGATATGAACTTTCCATTATAACACGTATTTTTGGTAATAATCAGAGACTGTTTCCGGGTTTTAATTATTCCTTAGTGTTTTGGTTTTTCAAGCACCCCAAAACCCTCAAAAATAACCCAAAAAGACACCTGCCCCCCCATCCCCAACCCCTCCTCCCCCCCCAAAAAAAGACGATTAATATTTTTAAGAAGATTAATTAATCTTTTTTTTTTACATCTGAAGTTGTAAAATCTCTCTGAATATTAATATTTCATGGATTAAGGACAGGTATAATATTTAATTGTGTGAGGTACACATATAGAGATCATATATTGGGTCAGACCAAATCTGAATCTTGTTCAGTGTCTTGATTTCAAGGATAGCTGTTTAGCTAAAAAGGTACAGAGAAAAATAGATGAAAACAATTCCTGAACATACATCTCCTAATATCCTTTTTACCTTCAGCTGTATTCAAAACTTCAGGGACCTGAACTCAAGCAAATCTACAACATTCTTTGCATGGAAACATAGAATCATTGAGACTGGAAAAGACTTTGGACAGCTTTACACAGGACAACTACTTTTTTTGAACTACCACCTTCCACTTTGGATCTGATTCCTAGCTGCTTCACTGGAAGACAAAGAAAACAGTCCATTCCTTAGTTCTCCATGGCACTTATGAAAACATATTTCATGCTCACCCAAGGCACCTCTCCTCTGAAATGAAGACCCCTTGCTTATGTAGTCATCTCTTCCACAGAAACAATTTCACTTAGACTAGAGAAAGGAAGCTGATTCCTCACAAGCACTGCTTCTTGCTGTCTCAGCACCAAGGGATTGCCAGCCATGGGGGACTTCAGTGGGCTCCTGGGACATGTGCAATGTGGGGGGAAATCTTGGGGAATGGCCAGGGGTAGCTGGACCTGTCAATGCCTTCAGAGCACGGACATTTCTAAAAGGTCTTTTTGTTCAATTGCATCAGTTCTAAAAATCTTGGCAAATATGGAACAATTTTAGAATCCACAAGATGACAGAGTATTCAGAGAGAATTTTATGAAATGCTGTGTGTGACAGTCTGAATCTCATGATTTGAGATGCTTCTCGTATATTGAATTCCACTGAAATACTGATTAGCAAAAAGCCATGACTTTAGAGAGTGCAGTCATCAAAGAGTTAATTCAGGCATCGTGTCTTCACGATTTTTTTTTCTGCCATACATTTGTGGAGTTCAACAAAGATACTGTTTAATGATGATAATTACAGTGACTGCAACATTGCTAGAAACTAAAATAAACAGACTTCTCAAAGATTTAAAAAGATATAATGAGAGATCTTAATTAAATACTCCCACAGTTTTCTCAGATCTACTGTAAATACCTTCTGGGTTTTTAGAAACAGTGATAACTTTCTATTTAACAAGTTTTCATTCGTGCTATGCATCTTTCTCTAATTTTCTCAAGTTAAGTTCAACTGTGCTAACCTTTATGTCTTTTATCTGGGATTTCTCAAGAAGGATGAATCATTTAATTTGTAATCTCCTGCTTTACAGTATAAATACTGTATTTTGTTAACCAAGCATAATAAAACACTGAGTTTCACAGCAATTCAATATATTTTGTTTATTTGTTCTGATCAGTTGATTCTAGCTCGGTGATAAACTCCAGCAGAAAGGGGAAATTTCCTTCTCCTTAGATACAACTCATCATCTCTACATTTGTGTATGTGCATTTCCATGTTTGGAAAGAGATATCTGAAGGGTCAGAGAGAGAAAACTGGAAATAAAAGATGTTGCCATGTAGCTTTGAAGACACTCAAAAGAGCAGGAATCTGTCTACAATCAGAAAACAGACCAGAGGAAAACCTCAGAGGTAACATAAGAAACTTTCCTACAAACAAAAAAGGGAATTCTTTGAAGTTTATTCAGCCCAGGAAGCTACTGAAAATTGTTAGATTGGAAGAAGCAATAGAAGAAAAAAATGCAAAGTCACTGCAATGACACAGTGGGAAAAGGAAAGTGTTGTATTTAATGACTTCAATCAAAGATTTATCCCTATTTCTGATACTTTTTTTTTATATCACCTGTGTTCTGATAAAATGTTAACTGTAGGGTTTGAAACTATTTTGAGCCTTTTCTCAGTTCAAGAAGGAGGGAGGTGTGAGTGTGTATAAGAGCATGTGCCTGAGAAAGAGGAGGGAGAGAGGGTTGGAGAGAAGTCCTAGAAAATATTTTTGGAGTATAAATAAAATATAGGCAGCTCAAATTGTCTATAGTGTGGTACTCTTGTTAGTTACTTAATCTACAGCTGCTTTTGAAATTGATGTGGATGAAAAGGAGTTGATGTGCAGAGAAAAAATCTTGTTATGGAGGATATAATCATCAACCTTTGCATCACATATCTCAAGGTGTTTTATTTTGAGTAAATTCAGTGTGGTCATATGGACTGAATACATATTTTCAGCTGAAGGTCATTCAATGCAGTCCTGCAATTCATTTTCCACTTTTCTGAAAACAGCCCAGTTCTTAGGTGAAGACAGTGCTCCACAATGAACTGCAATAGTTTTAATAGGGACTGACAATAAGCAGATTGCTTCAAAAGCTTCTTCTGGTCTAGACTAAAACTGATTCAGATATGCTCATAGTAGGTGGTTCCTATTCAGGATTTAGGTTTTAATTATTTGCTCTTTCTACTTCTATACAAACCAGAAAGCTCTGTGAGTAAACTTTGCCCCTGTGAGTCCATTTGAACACCAGCTGAGGATCTGTGTTATTATTTGCATGATGTATAAAGTGCTTTGGGATTGATGCACGAAGAGCATGATCAAGGTCTGATACTTGAAAGTGACAGCATGTTTCTGCAAATATATTATGCAGAGTGTATATACTTGTACTAATACTGTGATTACTCCTGATTTCTCATTGCCTCAAAAGTTCAAAATTTGTATATATATATATATATATAATACTTTCAGCCATATATAATCCATATAGTTGATAATTTACCTCCACTTGGTTTACATTTCCCCTTCCTAGAATGGAGACAATTTTCTTCATAGCAGCCTGTATGGTGCTGTGCTTTAAATTTGTAATTAAAACAATGTTGGTGATAAAATTGTTCTAGCTATTGCTGAGCAATGTTCATGCAACATTGAGGCTTTCTTTGCTTCTCAGAGTACTCTGAGCAAGTAGAATAGGGATAGGCAAAAATCTGGGAGGCGACACAGACAAGAGAGGTGACCCCAATGGATCAAAGGGATATCCCACACTGTATAACACCATGCTCAGCAATAAGTTTGGGGTATAATTTTTTGGAATGGGTCGTAGGTCAAAGACTGAGCATTGGTCTGTTTGTAGGAGGTGATAAGTCATTTATTTGCATCACTTGCTTGTTGATATGGGGTTATGGCATGTGGTAGGCAAATTTATTTTTTTTGTCTTTTTTTTTACTTGGCTGGTTGGTTAGTTTGGTTTGGGGTTTTTTCCCTTCAATCATTAAACTCAGTTTATCTTGACTCACAAGTTTTTGATATGCTTGCTCTTCTGAATCTTTCCTCCATCTTTCTGTGGAAAAGGAGCAAGAAACTGATGGATGCTCAGTTGCTGGCTGTAGTCAATCCACTACACCCCAAAATTCCCAGTTTAAAAAGTTCTAGCATAGCTGGCACAGAAGGAAATAAATTAGTGAAATGCTATTGAGATTAAAGAAAAAAAAGCCATTAGCCTGTTCTTGGGAAAGGAAAAATATTTTGCAGAACTAACAGCAAAAGTTTACTGAGAGAAGGAGTACTTACAATTTTTTCATATTAGGAATATAACTGGGATATTGACTCACAAAGCATTTACTTCATTAATATGAAATGACTTGTCATTTATATTCCCAAAAAGACATTGAATGCAAAGCCAATATTTATTTTGGTCTGCAAACCCTGAGTTTTGTCCATCATCATACAGTGCAGGAACCATCAGAGGATGATCTGAGAGTTTGTTGATGAGAAAGTTGTGCAGGACTGAAAGAGCAATAAAGCTTACAGTAGTTCTCAACCTTCTGTCCCTAATGGGACTTGGGAAACTTTTACCAAGATCTAGAACACTCCTTACTATTTCTATAGAAATAGAAGTTTCAGAACACAAAAAAATGACATATGTGTATCATCAAGTGTAGAGAATAGGGTAGATAATCGAGATATTCCCCTCATTAAGTTCAAGGTTTAGAAATTCCAATTCATTATTGCATTCATTTCTACGTATAATATAGTGAACTAATTGTTCTTTTCTTCACTGTAAGAAATTATGCATATAATTCTTGTAAATGGGAAGAGGCGTGCCATTATTCTTTGCTGATGCAGACATTCAGATAGTTTTTTTTTCCCCAAATTAAAAGGGAACATTACAAAACTTTAAATCATTAACCATTATCAGGGTCATTTGATCTGTCAAGAGTCCTCCTCTCTGCAGAACAGCTTCACAAAGGTTTTTCAATGAATGTGCACAAAAATTCAACTTGAGTTCTAAGAGGTTCAGTTTCTATAAAATCTACTGTTAGGGTAGAAGAGAGACTATAGATAGAATTTCACTGATTTAGAATTTCTGTAAACACTAATTTCAGCATAATTTTCCATTAATTGTGATTGCTGGGCTTCAATTTATTTTTTACATAAATACATTATCCTATTTGTAAATGTTTATTTTATTAGAAATGTAGATTTCAACACATCATGTCTAATTTTGAAAATTAATATCACTGCTCTGTAAACTAATGATGTGGTACTTCCAGGTTTATAGAATCTGCTAAAGTTGCTCTGAAACAATGTAATAAGTAGTTTTAAAAAAATATATTAATTATGTGTTTATTGTTCAGCATTTCCTGAATTGGAAGAGATTTCATCAAATGAATTCCTGGTATGAGAAACAAAGAATAAGTAATAATGCATGTGTTTATACAAGGTTTAAACAACAAATGGTATTTTCAGATAAATATTGAAAAGTTAACAGAGGGGTTTCTCACAGAATGATGTGGTTTGATCTGCAGGAGTAAAATGAAAAATTTTCTTGAAAGAGTTTAAAATAGAATTAGAGATGGTATTAATTTTTCTTTTTAGTATGAACAAACTAAAATCCGGAGATTTTAATTTCTACTTATAAAATAAACTTTATACTGTAAATATTGCATATACCTTTGGACTGCTGTAGGGTACTAGTTTTTCATGCATACTCTCCATTTTTATTTGTTTTATTTGTTTGCTTTTTCCCCACAAATTAATGCTTGACAGAGTGAAATAAACCTTCAAAATTTGAATTAGTTTTTCTTCACTATAAAGTTTAACAATGACCAGTGAAAGCCCTATCCCTGGGACAAAAGAAAACAAATAAACCAAAAATCCAGTGCAGACTAGGATCTGTGTGGCTGAGGCAAAGTCATGCTGAAAGGGACACGGAGATCCTGGTGGAAAATAAACTGAACACAAGGTCACACTGTACTGCTGCAGCAATGAAGGCAAATTGGACCCTGGGCTGCATCTTTAGGGGCATTTCTAGTGTAGATAGGGGACTGGAACAGGGGGGTTGGAACGAGGTGATCTTGAAGATGTCTTTCAACCCAAGCCATTCTGTGATTATCATCCTAATCTGTTTGGTGCTTGTCAGGCCACACCTGGGGGAAACTGGTTTTCAATTCTGGTCCCTCAAAAGAAGAAAAAGGTGTACAAAATGTAGAGGCCCAGGAAGATCATCAAAGTACTGGAGAAGCTGCCCTGTGGGGAAAGACTGAAGAAGCTAGGTCTTTTGGCACTAAAGAAGAGAAGATTCAGGAGCATCTTCATCAAAATATTCCAATAACGATGGCTGCAGAGGAGCTGGAGGTACTCTCTTCACAAAGTCACACGACCAAGTGGTTCATTCTGGTGTATTGCTGGCAGAATCTCATGCCCAAACTGATGTCCTTCTCCACAAACAAGTTTCTTTTTTCTTTTATGTACATATACTTCAACTTAATCAAATTATCAAGAATAATCTTTCTGTTCTTTCACTTGCCTGACAAAATTTATCTTGTGTTTATCACTGTTATTTATATGTCAACTAAATTTAGTACTGTTTTGAATCTTTGAATTAAATATACATGCTGCTCTGTTATATAGAGAATGACTAAGTCTTGAACCTCTACAACATCAGATAATACAAAAATCTATCTGCTGAAATAAAATGTTGATTTATAAGTGTAGCGTGTTCATATTTTTTCCCAGTTTTTTGTTTGTTTGCTTTATTTGTGAAATATTTTTGTTTTCTCTTGATTTGAATTTTACAGGTTTTCTGTGTAATGAAAGTCTAGTCTGAGATGAGGTTGTAAAGAACTTTAAATCTCTTGCTTACACCAAATCCCAGTGAGGATTTGAGTTAGGGTCCTTTCAAATATTCAGGACTCTACACCACCTTAATCTATAGTGTTCATGAACCTGTATTTTTTTTTTATTTTAAACTTTCACTTTCACTTTGTAACTTTCACTTTGATTTTGTCTCTTCAAAATGAAGTAAAATTAATGGAAGATCCTTCATAGGTAACGTTAAAGAAATCTGAGCTAAGGATGATATTTTAAAAAATCCTGTTGATGACTATTAATTGTTTGGGAGTTTTGACTTTCTGTAGGAAAATATTTTCCAGCAAACTCACTTACCCTCAACAGTCTTACTTCATTACTTTTGGCAGCTTCCCTCCACTCAAAAATGAATCTGTATGCATACTATTTCTTCTATTAAGCTTTTGTAAACCTCAACTTCATGTTCACTGATCCTTTTTTACTCCATGGAAATAAATTACTTTCCCTCAGTATGCAGATCAGCTCATCAATTCAAAGTCTGACATCATCTTTTTAATCTATTTCTGAACTTTATACTTTCTTCTCTTCCCTTCAAAAGAGAGAAAAAAAAGGAGAAAAAATATTCCTAATAAATGACAATGAGTACCCCTGAAGAGGAATTGGACTATAAAGTAAAAATCACATTATGTTTTCAGAGAAATTAATATATGCTTGGTAATTGCCTTCAGTGGCAGCAGAATTCTACTGTTTTCTTTAGAAAACTTCATACACACATGCATACAATAAAAATTGTAAACTATTAGTTTTCTGTTGGATCCGCATAGCTGCTGCTTTTCACTGTGATTACTTGATAGTACTTATCATAAGAATTGATGCAAAAATGGAGGCAGCAATAACTATTTTAACAGTGGATTGGTGTCACCTGTGCATAAGGATAATATAAGTAGAGAATTTTGTTGGTAAAAACGGTCTCTTTTTACTGTGACTTTTCATTAATGTCTCTCTCTCTAGTACAACCAGACTCAATACTTCTGACTGGAAGTTGGTAAAAGCAAATTTCTATTAAAGTGGAAATGTTTCTTATTTTCTTTTAGGAGTGACGTGAAAAGAGGTTTAAGCTTTTCTGATGTCTAAATGTATGCATTTAGGGCACTGCAATTAAAGGGATTTGAACGCTGCAATTATATGGAGAAAAACACACATGATAGTTTGTGTGACACACTGTTTACATAAACAGTATGACACTGTTTAAGTAAAAGATTTGAAAAGAAGTTTACATTTTGCTCACATTTCAATGTTCAATTTTCTTTTACTATAATCAGACAGCTCCCAGTGACTTCTTGGTCTGACAAATCCTTCCATGACGCTGTTGTACACCACAACAACACAAAGACTCTGACTTCAGAAGGCTGAAAATGGCTCCTTTATTCTCGGTAAGTGTTTTCCCTTTTATACTATTCTACATAGACCAATTTGATTGGTGAAAAGAAGACAAACCTCTTCAACCACATTGGTCAGACCAGAGGGACATTAAGAAGAAAGCACCTCCTAGGGAAAATATGCAAACAATTTTTCTGTTACCAAAACATGTCTCTTGTTTACAGAAAATTCCCTGGGAAAGGAATTTCAGAAAACCAAACATCTCAGGCACAAACCAGAGCTACACTTCGAAACTCTCCCTGGATCCCTGCAGGACGTGGCTGTGAGTCTGATGCAAGCTGACCTTATATCCATGTGTCTGCCACTCTGTTCCTGATAAAGGCTTTCTATGTCACTGTGTGTTTCTTCAGCCTGTAATTCAAAGGCTTCTTCAAGCATATCAGTGATGGTATATAAAGTACCTTTTTCTCTTTACAGGGTGCTCCTAAATGTGTGCTACCAAAGACAAGGTGACCCCCTACTGCTTAACATTACCCATGTTGTGATGAACCCATTAGAAGATCTGGAATAAACAGGTTTAATAGCTCTGCCATTCATCACACTGTGTATCAATTCGTGCTCTCTGAAGTGGGCATTAAGCTGCGCTGAGCTGTGGTGCAATTACTCTCTGATGAAACAGCTAATTTGCTTTTCATTTCTGGAACAATTCACTTACAACTAGCTACAGTTTGCAGTGTAGATATGTACAAGGCACACAAACACTTCTGAGGGTTCCAGCTGGAAGCTTTATGGTAGCCAAAAGGGTAACTATCTGTCCCGCTTTTAAACTCAACCTCCACAGAATAATGAAAAAGGAAAAGCATGTTAGCAGAACTTCAATGTGTACAGCTCTTGCCTTAGGCAAGGTTGAGCTTTACTTACAGGCACCTCCACATCTACCACCCCCTCCACTCTCCTCCCTTTACATTTACTATCATGTCATTGAAAATCATCCAGGCAGGCATCTAAGAGAGGGTCCCCCTCTCTGTCTTTGGAGAGAAGAATACAGCGATGCCCTTTCCACATCAGGTACTCTGACCATGAAATGAAACTCTCTGAGTTTACTAAAAGGCACTGTTCATGTGCCACTGTTTTAGCTTATCACAGAGCTATTTGCAAATGGCATAATGAAAATGTTACAAGTCTGAGTGAATGTAAATTTAGTTATTCTCAGTTTTCATATGTGAACCACTGGTTCATATTTTCCTACTTCACAGTAATGCCACAGTTATCTTGAATGATGCCCAGATTAGTATTGATGGGGTTGGATCGAATTAGTAACACTTTAAGGGGACAGATTTAAATGATATATTTGCTTTGTGCAGATCTTTTAGTTATTAGGTGAGTATCCCATTGAAGACATGAAAACATCTTAGAAAGGCAAAAACAATTTCTCAAAAAGATAGAAGTGAAACAAAGGAATTTTCCTTTTTGAAATTCTTCACCTTTGTGGGTTTTGTCACATTAGTGGTAAAAGCATAATTTTATATATTCTTAAATGTTCTTGCACACCCCTCTGTTACATGCACATATATAGTTCTGATGAGCAAGCAGCTGAGAACAACTCATTGTTTATCAGCTGTAGTAATATATTTTTCAGTGAGTTGCTTGTGTTTCTCTGCTATTCTTATATATATTTGAAGTAACTACCAGTTAGAGAATTCCAAGAAAATGCCTGTGATATATATATTTGCCTACTGGAAAAAAAATGCTGTAAGCTTAATAGGGGGATATTTTACTACCATAATCTTGGAAGCATATGCTAATAAAAAACTATATTTCTCTTACTGCAGTCAATAAAAGATGTTTCTCACTTTACTGAAAAATAGAAAGAGTCAAATAGATCCTAAGTGTCGTTAGTATCTTACTAAGAAGACTGTTGACATTTTTCATAAACAGAGATGTCACTTCATTACCAAATCTTATTGTCTAAATTACACATTTATAAAGGTGTTTTTTCTAGTGGGAATATTTCTATCACATTCACTCTGGGTGTTCCTTAATCACAGAGATAATTCAGACAGACTTGTATACATGCAACAGGTTTCCTGTCTTGGGCCAAGCTGCAGAGGTTGAAAACAGGACAGAAGACAGATACTCCCATATTGTTCTCCTTGTACTTTCTGCTTGATGTTTTATATCCTTTTTTTTTGATCATCACTGCCACCACATTTACTGTCTTTTCAAAAATACCATCAAATCCCAATTTACTTCTTTCCTTTATGACTAGTCTCACAGGCTCACAGCCTTATTTGTAGTTGCCTTAGTAATCTTACTTGCTTTGTGCTTCCCCCTTTATCAGACATACTGCAAATTGTACAATTTCTCTCTCCTCCTCCTGCACTTTTTGTTTTTGTGGCAACAATTGGCTGTTTGCCAACTCCACAAATTATCTATCAGTATTTTGTCAAGAATAAGGCATATCATTTTGCAATATTTTAAATTGAATTTTTTAATGTTAAACCTGACATATGGGAAACACCCAAACACTGTTAAAGCTTTCTTAAATATTTTTGTTCACTTCTAAGTCCAGACAAAAAAGATAAAAACTTAGGTATAGGATTTTAGAATCCTAAGGGAAAAAAACCCAGACATTGTTAGAAACTATAAAATTCTGGTGTTCTTCCCTTATTGTATATTTTTATTGAAAGTATAATATTTTAATATATTCTGTAAATCACTAAAAGCATATAGCTATAAGAGCTGTGAGTTCTTTTCTAAAACCTTTATCAAAAAGTATGTCAAGATTATGTAAACTAAAATATTCATTAAAAAGTTAAAGGTTGATGAAGAACCTCTGAAAATTACTTCTTTCTATGTCTAACTTCCTGCCAAATTTCCAGCAACAGCTGCAATTTTTTGGCTTAGAACATTTAAACAACACATTTTTTTTCAGTTCAAATTAAAAAAAAAATTATTACATTGTAACAGTTGAGAAACATGGGATATTTAGTCTTGCCTGGTGCTTATGCTTAAAATCTACCTCAAAATCTTTAAACAACTGCCATGCCTAAAAATGAAATGTTAATTATGTCACCCTGACTACACCTGGGATCACATCCTCTCACTCATCATTTCACCTGATTCAATTAAAAAAAAAAAATCATTCTGAAATATATGTTTTATTTCTGGTTTGCATGAAGATACTGATACTTTTCTTAAACATTCAGATTTTCAGAGTTGGCTGAGTGCTTGCCAAGCACATGGCAACTCTAATACCTTGAAGATACTGTGGATGCTGGTATTGATGTTATTGTTCAGTCTAGGTCGCCTTTTGGTATTTGCACTTTGAAAATGTGTTCTTAGCTTGACAAGGACCTTGCAGATGAATATCTAGCTTCTAAGCTCTTTTTTTTTTTTTTCTCCAAGGGTAAATTAACCATAATCTTTTTATTACTTATCAGAAGAAAACCAGAATTGTGTAGTTTATCAGTGTCCTTGCTAAGGTAGAAGGATTCCAAGTGACACTACTCATCAAGAAAGAAATCAAGCTGACAAGAACTACACTGTACAGTTAGTATACTAAAGATGCAAAGACAGTTCTTTGGTGTTTTATTAATTATTCAATTTTGCTTTTGTTCTTCAAAATGTTCCAAAACATAGTCTGGAAAATTATCATCTTAGTATCAATGGCAAATCCTGATCTGACTTAACAACCGGGGAGACTAATCTTCCAAGACGTCATTGATGGGGATGATTTGATGAGTCAGTTTTACACAGAACCCCTTTGCTGTCTCTCTCCCCTAAACACAAAGGGCTAGAGCATGGGAACACATGAATAGACTCTTGTTTGGTCCTTCATTCAGATTCCTCCACTATTAGCATTTTAATTCAGTCTATCATTTAACAATTCAGGTTTCTCCTCTGAACCAGTATACATTCAGCAAAGACTTCTGAATTTTCTGGGTTAAATTGTACTGTCTCCTGAGGTCCCTTTCAACCTCAGTTATTCTGTGTTTCTGAGCATTATTGTTAGCTAGTACATAAAAATATTGATAGATATTTCTCACAGTGTCAATGAACAATTTTTCTTTTTATATTTGATGGAAAGTCTGCATTTCTTTAGACAGGAAGTAGAGAATCATGAATTCAGGATTACATCCTACAGCCCACAGAAAGAATGAATCATACTTGATTCTCCTTTAATGGAGTGCCTTTCTGTGATGCCTGTGTGATATCAGCCATAAGAAAACCTACATCAGCTGGACTATTTCTGTAGCCCAGTCTGCCAGCTCCTACACTACTGAGAGTATGTACTAAGATTATAGCTCAATTTTGTAGTAGTTTCTGTTTTCTATTATTCATATTTATGGGGGGTGTATTTCCTTTTCTTATAACCATAACAACATTTCGAAATTTGTTTCTTTCATGCATTTTTAATTTTTTATGAAAGTTTTTTTACATCATCTTTCAGTTACTGACATTTTAGTATGTAAATTCAGCAAATACTCTGAAAAGTGGAAACTTACCATCGCTTGTAAAACTGCCATGGACTTAAGTGTCACTCCCAGAGAATATGAAAGATTTTCTCAGGAAACAACCCTTTAGAAGGAGTTAAAGTACTGATTTGCCCTTTTCTCGTCTTAAATTATTTTGTTGAATATTTTGAGTAACTGATGCAAATGACCATTTCTGTGTTCTTGTACCCAGCCAAATAAAGACAGCAAGCTCTTATTTAATCTTAAATTCAGTCTAGGAAACCAATCTCTTTTAACAATGAATGCTAGAAAAATTAAAAGTCTTAATAGATTAGATAGATACAATTAGATCTAAATATCAGAAAAGCAGAAAAATAACAAAAACCCATTGAAACAATAAAACTGATAAGACTACATGGTATTTAAAAGTAGAACTCTGAAATTAGTTAATGTAGGTTCCTGTTTCTGTTAAGTATTTCTGTCAAGTGGTTATAAAGTTTGCAGTTGTGGATATGTAGAACAATCTTACTGTAGTGACCCTGAGCAATGTATTAGAAACTTTGGCGGCTTGTAAATCCTTCTTTATGTACTACAGAGGCGAATCAAGGGGAGATAGTGAGGTAGAGGATAATTCTGTGGCAGACATTAAATGACCACGTCTAGCTGGAAAAAAAAAACAACTTTTCAAATATCACTCCTGTGAAGAACCCCTTGGCTCTAGAAGAATAAAGATTTACTCAAGATCTGGTGCAATGTGCTATGATAGATAGCATGAGCCTTGACACTGACAGTTACAAATTACTGATATCTTGCATTATGTTTCTTTTTTCCAATGACTCTTCTTCTGTTGTTTTTTGTCGTTGTTGTTCTTTTCATTTTTATTTCACAGGTATGCAAGTATTCTACTCTTTCTACACTGGATATTTTTAGAAGTCTGAGTTTTCTTGGAGAGATTAATCTGAGATCATTCAGTTTTTTTCCCCAGAGGCATTAAAGGAACAAATACCATAACAACTTTTTTGTCTTTTTTTTTTTTTTAAATAGCTTTAATGCATTTTTTAAAATAGTTTT
>VZDJ01006585.1:10375109-10385768 GCA_008694505.1 Cyanoderma ruficeps | reverse complement strand
TTTTTTTTTTCCTCTGGGTTTCTTCAGTTTATTATTTTTAATGCAAATGGTCTGATGGAAATTTCTGGAATACCAGGAACTGAAATGAGATGCACCAATCTTGTATTATCCTCATGTTATATGCATCTGTACCATGTACACAGCTGGCAAGGAGTACCTGAAGGGCTCAGAGGTGTACAGTCAGGTTCTGTGGGTGTTGGATCATTTATACTGTTTCCACATAACTTACGGACAGTACGTTCCTAAACGTTTAGACCACAGAGTGGTTTCTAGTTTGGTGATGGTTGAAATAAAGAGAGATCTCGGCCCCTGTAGTATCAAATCACTTCTGCAACTCTACCCTCACATGTTATCAGTGTATTTAAATTTAAATTGTGATTCATATGGTATTTTCTTTACAAGAAAAACAAAAACAAAAACAAAAACAAAAAACAACCAAAAAAACCAACAAAACAAAACAAAACAAAACCAGAATGGCACGGAAATTACTAGAAGATATACAAATTACAATACTGCTACAGATGTGACCATGTTACAATATTATACAAGTTCAGGCGTTCATTAGTCTCAAAAGCTAAGAATAACCTGCTTATTAATGTGTTATTGCTTGCTACTTAACATGAAGCTATTTTTCCTTGTAATAAATTAATCTTAAAACTATTATAATCATGCTATATCAAAAAATTGCTTGCAAACCTCATATGTATGTTGTCATTTTGGAGTATTGGAATAGATAGATGTAATCGTTAATAATGCAATTTTAATTTTAGAAGTCTATTCTCATTTACTATATCATTATTACTTTACAATCTTTAAATTAAAATGCATTTTATGCTATCTCCAACTAATTTGCATTTTAAATCAGATAACATGCTCTGCATATTTAACATAGAGCATAATTAACCTCTATATGCTCAATATCTTCTTCTGCATTCCCAGCTAAGCATGTTCAAAATATATAATTGCATGCAGTTATAAAATATTTTTTTTCTATTATATATTGATTACAACGGGAACCTATGTGATTTATTGGTAACTACAGAATATGTCTATTCTTAAGTGACAATTCTCAGGCTTACTACACTTTGAAATAACAGATATTAAAAGAGATTAACTTCATAGAAAATCATCTGTTCAGCCTATATAATTTTTTTTATCTAATAAAAATAAATAACCTACAAAAATACAAAAGAATATTATAGATTCCAAATTTGAATGATTCTTTATAAATTTGCTATTTAAATAACAGAAAGATAGCTAGAGGAAATATATACAACACAAATATTTGTGAATGTTGTAAAAAATAACATAGCCAGAGTATGCAGTATATTATATTAAATATACAATAATTTTAGCAGAAGTATTTCACTGCTGTACTGTACTGTGATGCAGTAGTAGGTGGTTGGGTTTTTTGAGGACTATCTAGAAAATTATTATGATTTATATGAATATAGGACATTCTAATGGGATTCAATTAAAAATTTATATGATCATTCTGAATTTATAGATTTTTAAAAGATATCTGTCGATTTTTCTTTCATCCGCCTTTAAACAAGAAATCATTATCTTTTACAGGGTAAAGAGGACACAATATTTGCTTTTTGAAGGAAATGACCCTGTTGTCTCACCATACTTCAACCCTCTTTGGTTGTTACAATGCTCAACTTCTTGGGGATCTGAGTCCTTCCTGCTGGTCACTCACTGGCCCTGGTTCTGGAACAGCAACATCTGTGTGCATAAGGTGCATACCTCAGGAACTGAAAATGGCAGCATTTTTCTCTCTAAGCAAAATTCAGTTTTGTTTTACTCAGAAAGAAAACTTTTGCTGTTGTGATGGTGTGTTCCAGCTTTTTTCCTGCAGGAAAAGCAAAGTAATTGGAAAAAGGAAACATAATCTATGAGCTAGAAAGGAGATCTGAAGAACCAAGATTATTGCACCTGCTGTCAACAAGGAGGGAATAGAACTCTGCTGCCATTGAGAGAGGACTCTCTCTCAATGTCCTCTTAAAGCCTGATGCATGTTACACAGTGTAGCTTTTTCCTTGATGGCAGTGGAAATTGCTGAGCAAAACCTACAATGAAGTGAAGGTGCTTCTGCAATAGCAGTGAGAGAAGAAGCAAACCTAATGGATAAGGCTTATAAATATGATAGAGACACACTCAAATGCTGGGGGGGTAAAATGTTATTCCTGTTGCGTAGTCAGATTTTCTTATGAGATGTAACACAGAGACTTCTGTAATGAGAACTGAAAAAGACTGATGTTTAATTTTTTTTTTCTCCCTTCCCTTCCCTTCCCTTCCCTTCCCTTTTCTTCCCTTCCCTTGATAGGGTATAGCTATAAAACATAATGAACAAATAATTTGATGGTCCAGAACTCTTTTTTTAAAATTATTAGTTTTAGGAAATAGGTTAACCAGTTAATAGGTTATAGTGAGACAGNCTTCCCTTCCCTTCCCTTCCCTTCCCTTCCCCCAATATCTGCAGAAAGGGTTACGTAAAGGATGAACACAGACATTTTGATTTACCCAAGATTGGAAAAAGTGACTGTTAAATCCAGCATCATGTGGAAGTGACTATGTCCTCAGACAAAATCCAATCAACAGTAATCAATCCTTTCAATTGTGCAATATAGTCTTGAGAAGATGAAGCTTTGCCACCAAAATGTGACATTGTTTTTCATTAAATAATGAAGCAATTATTGTCACAGAAAACCAATGTCAAACAGCAGTGAGTAAGGACAATCCATCTATCATTATCTCATATTAGTTCATTTTGTTGAAGTACTTCAAACACTGGACAAAAGTATACAGAAAAAAAATGCTACAATGGATTCATTTTGCAATGAGAAAAACATTTACTTAACTTGTGGCCTTGTTTGCATTTTATTCTTTCATGAATAATGAAATAATTACTGAAATACTTGCATTTTATGATTTTAAGTGCATCTCTCAAAAGCAGATACCACACTAGGGTACATAAAGGAATCAGAGAAAGCAAAAAAACCTTGAAATTCTGTAGCAATGGATATCACTTATCTGTCAGGCCTTTATATTTCCTTCTTCACCTTTTATTCATTACTGCCTCTCAGCTGTTAAAGAAAAAATTTCACAATATCCCGTGTTCATTGCTAATGTGTCCATTAGCATGCATTTTTGTTTATTCCTTTGTATAGTGGTTTTGCAAACTTTTGTGAATGGGTAAATGAGTTAACTTTCTTGTCTCCCATACCCTTTCATGAGCTTCTTTTTCTAAATTATGATGCCTATTGATGTATTAAATATTCACCACATAGTTACAGGAATTTAACCAAAACGCTCCTGAATCACCTAGTAAAAATACCACAATAGAAACCTTGAAGCAGAGACTTAAAGCTAACTGAACATTCCTCCTCTTATGGTCTTTTTACTGAGAAATAAAATATGAGAGACCTTCTATAAAAGGGAATTTTTTTTAGAAAATTACATTTTAAAATATAAATTCAGAAGCACAAGCTATCTTCGGTAATATACTAATTAATGATAGGTCGGAAGGCCTCTTATTTAGCATTTGTGATGTTTGGTATTACAGAGGAAATTAATGACAGAAGCAAATGCTTCTTTATGTTATTAAAATATATACTCAAATATATTCATAGATTATATATTCTATAACAATATATGGAATTACATAATATTGTTTAATTAAATATATAGGTTCTAAGACAATAATGACTGAAAATGGACCTACAGCTTTATAAAGTCAGATTACAAACAACACTATGAAAGAATCTGAGACAAAACTTACAAGCAACTAAAATTTAAATACTAATGAAGTTTATCACTAAGAATTTGAGACATTTTGGACAACATTTAGTTGGTGAATGTGAAACATCTATTGTGAAGAAATTGAAGAAAATAAGAACCATGCCTGACTTCTAGTGACTGAAAAGAGAAAAAAAAAAAAAAACTTTGAGAAAATAATCAGTTAAGAAAGAAATTAAATATAAAACACTATAACTACTTTTATAGCTCTTTCCACATCAATCTTTTTAGTTATCATTTTATGATGAAACCAAAAGACATTTTAAGTTCTTATGTCTAATATGATTCTTTGTGATAATTGGTTGAAAGTGACAAAGACTTATAATTTACTTCATTTGTTATCCACTGTGTAAAAGATGATGTAAATATACAGTGGTTCTAATTAAAGGGTAATATAAAATTTATTAAGAAAGAGAGAGGATTTAGGGTACATATAGTTTTTATATTTATTTGTTAAATAATTATTGGTAGCTACTTTAAAAAAAATAATTAAAAAGGGAAAAAGTAAACAGGATGTCTCTTTGTTCCTGACAGGCTCTAGTTAATCCATTGCCCCCAAAGCAGATAATTAAAGGATTTTAGATGTGTTGCTGGTGAATTCAATTTGACACATTAGAGTTTATAATCTCTTTGACCTCAATTATTGAGTATGAATAATGGCAAACACTACTAATCCAAATGCCTGGTGTCTTAATTTCTTTATAAAATCCAATACTTAGTTACCTGTCTGTGAATGAAGGTTATATGAATCACACAAAAACCCTAACCTTCATCATAAAAAAAAAAAATCCAAGACAATTTTTCTATCTGTCTGTGAGGGTCACTCCCATGTGCATTTTCTATGATGTAAAATATATAAAAAAGAATGTGCAAGAAGTTTTGTCCTTGATATTTATGTAACAAAAAAAAAAAGGGAAATTGATAGAAGAATTTAATTTTGCAGAGAAACTGATTCCTTTTGTGTTCTTCTTTGACATTTTCAGCAAGTCTGCTAAAAAACTTCCTACATTACTTGATAACTTTGAGGAAATATACAATGAAGAGTTACTATTCAAAACTGAGGGTCAGACTTGGAAGCAATAAAAGTTCTCTATTCCAGATAAAATAAATTCCTGATATATTTAAAATTGCTTTTGACAGCTTGGTATTTTCAGACTTGAAATTTATTGTTATGGAAGAGATCCAAAATATCTGTTGGTGGCCAGTCACTAGTGGGGTTCCCAGTACTGGGTCCAGATCTGCTTAATATCTTTATCAATGATTTGGAAGAGAAGATCAAGTGCATCCTCAGTAAGTTCTCAGAGAACACTAAATTGGGCAGGAGTGCTGAAATCCTGGAGGGCAGGAAGACTCCACAGAGGGATCTGGATAGGCTGGCTGGATGGGCTGAGGTCAGTTGCCAGAGGTTCAACAAGGCCAAGTGCCGGATTCTGCACTTCAGTCACAACAGCCCCATACAGTTGAAAAATGGCCCAGTGGAAAAGGACATGCAAGTATTCGTCAAGAGGTGCTGAACATGAGACAGCAGTGTGCCAAGAGACTCTTACTGTCTATTTGTGTGAAACTGTTCTGCTGTTTGAAAGGAATTGTGGAAAAAAGTGGGTCTATTCCTGCTGTACAGAAACCATCATCTCATCACACGTTCTAAGTTTCTACAGTTTGAAGTATGACAATTTAATTTTCTACAACTTGAAGGTGACTTTATAGGTGTGTTATAGGTGTCTACAATCATATTTTCATATATGGTTCCATTGAAACACAAAAACTGAAACCCTTTTCTAAATATTTCAATGAAGACAGATGCTTTCTTGAATTTTTCGTCATTCCTCAGCTAATGCAGTCTACACAGCTAAACAATTATATAACAACATGATAGAAATTAACGGTCCCATGAATGTCATCACAGGGAGAAATCCATCTTTCATCACACTGCTTGAACATTGCCATGCAGCACTAAAATTAAGGTTATCTGTTGCATTGTGCTAGTAATTTTCCAGCAAGGAAGAATAATAAAAAGTCCATCTATATCAATGAGAAACTTTTGAAGTGACTTCAGTGATACCTAAATGAGACCTAAGTACCGTGTCACCTCCACATTAAAAATACAAGTAATAGTAATTGTATCACTATCACTTAAACAAATTGTATCTGTTTTGCTGTGATTATGTTTATTTTCTGTATTATTTAAACTTCTAAGCTGCCTTATGATGGCCAGTTTTCCATGTTTTTAGAAACACTGAAAAATTAAGAAATTTTGCTTCTGCAAAAGTATTACTATTTTAGGGGTTTTTTTAATTGTGGTTGTAATCCTTCCATGATGCATGTTATTTTCATTTTGCGGTTTGTATATCCTGTTTTTTGTAATACTTCTAGAATCAAATTCCTTAGGCAGCCAAAAATGATCTTTCCATCTCCCTGACAAGAATAGGTAGGGTGTTAATCAAATGGCAGAAATAATCAACACCACAAGTGCTTTGGGCTTGAAGGAGTACATAAGAAAAAGCTTACAGTAAATTCTCTATGTAGGTAAGTTTTTTATTAAGGAGAACATAGGGTTGATACTCAGCTGATACAGATCACCCCTGTAGCATAAAGCTGTCTATTGACCTTGAATGGCTACTGAAGATGGAACTGAGCTATAGGGCTTTGTTACTTATTATATGCTGAGTATATAACACCTTTGTGCAAGACAAAGTCAGTAAACAATTTATATTTGATATTTTTTTAGAATACTTCCATGGGTTTTTGTTGATATTTTTAGGTTATATAAATTCAAACACTTCATAAACCCTAATGTCAAATAAGATATTGCCATTTTTCATCCTTTCACTAACATATGCATGATTACATAAAATGAAAATCATAACTGAATTTGATCACAAAATTTATATGTATTCTTCTTAATAAAAGTAATACATCTCGGTATAAAGACATACCCAGGAAATAAATAAACCTTTGAAACTGTTAGGAGAAAAGTGTTGAAGTCATCCAGAAACAGCACTTTAAAAAAATTTTCTGGTAGAAATGAAAAAGCAGTTTGTAAGGAGTAAATGATGCTTCTAGACTTTTATCTCCTTTTGTGTGAGCAGCTGCACAGCAAAATAAGAAAGGTATATTGATTTTTTTTAATATAACTTTGGTTTTTGAAAACAATATTGAAGTTCGTAAATATATATGGTTTACAAATATTTGCATTCTATAATTGCTTCTACAGGGAACTGGAAAAGTTGAAATAGAGTAATTCATTTTTTTTCTGCAAAGAGAAGCAGAATTTTAACTAGTTTCTTTTCCCACTGTTCAGCATCTGATATGTGTTCTTCAATCAAACTTCCAACACCCCCCAAAAAAGCTCACATGTGAAATGATAAAAAATAAATAGCCAATATGTTTAGATAATAGGAACTTCTGAAAGTATTATGTGTAGTGCGAGTTTCAGCATGCGTGCCGTAATGGATTGTTAAGCAGGGTTTGCTTTCATCATATTTCAATGTTGGACTTTGAAGAGCAGTTTAAAGTTATTTTGGTGGGTTTTACTACATATCACATTGACTTGGAAATGCTTGAGGTCTTTTGTTTGGTACTACACAGGATCTGCTTGTGTGCAAAATACGTATTTATCTGTTTAAATGGGTACATAGGAAATTACTAAAAAATACAAAAGGTGGTGTTATTAACTTGCCATGAATATCTCTCAAAATTCTCGTAAGTTTAAATAGACTGCATAAAGTTGAGTAAGAAAAATGCATGCAAAAATTGGTTTTACAGCAGATTCCATATTGATTTATGAAGACATTAATTTGCCATTTGAGTCTTAAATTTGATTATTAATAATTCTTGACATTCAAAAGATCTTTTTATATCAAAAAGTCTAGTTAATTTCTTAAAAAGATGACTTTGCACATTAGTGCATTTCCTTAAAGAGCAGTGCATTTTGAACAACTTTTAAACAAAAAGAATGGTCATTAAATTGCCAAGTTATTAATGAAATACCAGTCTGTAGTCATTGAAAAATTATTGCCATGTATTTGCTTAACATATAATGGGGTAAATTATTCACGTAAGAATCAAAATGTACTAGTATTCATAAAGACACTGCACATTTTCCAACCTTTAGTTGCTGTATCTAAAGCAAAATCATATATTTTCTTGGAAATAAGTTAAAAAAAATTGTCTAATTTAAAGTTGATTTAATTCTTATGTAAGGGCAAACGGAGGTTCATTTCAGCTTATAATGTGATTACAGAAAGTAAGCAGAAATAATCACATAATTAAGCTATATGATGGTAAAGATAACTGTAAATTAAATGCTTTGGGATATTGTTGGCAGAGAAAGAATGAATAAAAACACTTACTAGTTTAACAGCTGATATGTTGCTTACAAACGTCTGTCAAAAAAAAATAGTCCTCTTTACTACTTTTATAAAGCATGATTTTCTAAGGGTTCTAAAATTGTTTTGTTCTGACACAAATATATCTCATATAAACCCACTGAGAGAGGTAAACACAGCATAGGTACTATGTATATGCCACAGACTAGAACAGAATGAGAAGAAAAGACTGAACAGTTTACAACAACAAAAATGTGATAAAGATCCAACAGGAAAACAGGCTGCTCTAACTTTGGAACAGTGAGTAAGAAATGCTGGTTGACACCTGAGGCTGAAAATAATGTTGAGAGTACCCATCAGAAAGAAGACTGGAAAAGTGAATGGCAGGGTAAGTAGGATATAAATGAAAGCAAAAAGGAGAAAACTATGTAAATAAATACAGGTATGCTGGTATTCAAAGATGATGGCAAAAACATATGAAATCTAAAGAGGTTTACTACTTGACAGATTGAACATTTACATTGGGATCTCAACAAGAAGTTAAGTATTATGTATAAATGAAATAATTTTAAAGAAAAAGGATTTCAATCCTGAATGAAGACCAGTGGATTCTAAATAAAATTTTAATTAAAAAAAAAAATCCACTTCTAGCAGTAATCGCAGTATCTTTAGAGAAATCTAAAAAATCTGTGTTCCACATATATTTGGTGACACTGAAAAAATATATTTGTATGAGAAATACTGAAGCAGCTTTGAGAGAATGTTGTTTACTGGAGGTTGTGATAGAGAATAAACTCAGAGACAAGATCAGAAGAATGTTTTCAGTTTATCTGTCACACACACAGATTTCAGGAGCAGACAAAGTCAATAACAGAAAATTGGTAAAAGAGCACAGAAATATACTGCTTAATGGTAAAATAAGCTGTGAAAATGCAACCTTATATCTAATTGGGAGAGCTGTGAAGCCTCCAGCATTCTGTTACAGTTTAGTTCCGTGTTTTTCAGTTACAGGAGGGTTAGATGACATCTGTCATAAAGGCTGAATTTCTAATTTAGTCTAATAGAAAAGTGAGTTGCAAGAGTGTCATCTCCTGCTCTTTAAGTACTATGTAGTGAGTGGAGCTGGCATGAGTTAACTAAGCAGACTCCTTGTAAGCATGTCTTGTGAATAGCAGTAGAGCACAGAATTATGAAAATCTTCCAGTAAAGGTTTTTAATGACAACTCTGATAATTTAAATGGAAACAGTGACACTGGGGGGGAAATTGCCCAAGCTATCTTTAATTTTGATATCCCAGAATATTTTCAGAATAAAGGACAAAGAAATATTTGAGACATATTTTAAGTTTAGTCTCACTGAATTTCTTAGGCTGTTCAGAATGCAACCCTTCCTGTCCCTTTCTCTTTCAAATGACAAAGTGAAAACATAGAATGTTTACCAGAAGACAAATATTACATACATCTCTAGGGTNCCAAAAAAAAAAAAAATTAAACAAAAAAAAGGCCGAGAAGGTGAGAAAATGTGAATTTTGGCAAAACTTAGAATATACATAAATGAGAATTATTAATTTCTTAACATGCAAAAAAATGGAACATGAGATGAGAAAAGCACTTTTGTGCATTTAAAGGGCTTCTGTTTAATTACCGTCAATGTGCTTCTCTCAGGTTTCTTCAATATATTTAATTGACAGTTGCAGAGGTAAAGAGAGGGTGGAAATTGCTTATTGTTTGAGATGAATTTATAGCCGTGTCAGGGCCCTGGGGCCATTATCATCTTTATTGTCCCTGTTCAGTCTCCCTTGGGCCTTTTCCCAGGCTGGACATGGCTCAGGACCCCATGTCAACCTCCTGAGACATCAACCCCTGCCCCTAGTGATGCCACAGCAGGGCCAGCCCTGCCAATCCCACCCTCCCCATGGAGATGCCCAGTGCCTGGAACTGGGGCTGCCCTCGTACCCCCACGCTGCCCTGCTCAGTGCTGTGGAACAGCTCCTGTTCCATGCCCTGCTGTAACAAACCATGGGGAGAGATTCTCCTGTTACCATGGCCCCAGCCATCTGGGCCGAGAAGTGACACAGATCAGACCTAAGTCAGATGAACTAGATATCCTAGAAAGTTACTAAAAAAAAAAAGATTTCAACAAAGAAAGAAATTAATGAAGACAGCAGGGAGTTAAAATAAAAATTATATTATTTTATGTAAACATTAAAGCCTGGTAAAAAATTATGTGAATTATAACTGTCCCATGGTTGGGGAGAAATGAAAATTCAAAACACTAGGGCAACAAGTTACCACAATGCATGACAAATTAGAACTACTATTTTATTTATACAATATTCTAACCAAAAATCTAAGTGATAGTGTTATTTCAGCTTGAATTTAATCAATTTTTCACACACATATGGAACCAAGACATTACTCTCTTTTATTTTTTTTCTTTTTTCCTTTTTTAGTATTAGTTATCAAGAAAAGGTTAAAAGCTTTAAAATGGGGAAGAGATCCTCCCTTCCCTTCCCTTCCCTTCACTTCCC
>VZDJ01006585.1:10277957-10374913 GCA_008694505.1 Cyanoderma ruficeps | reverse complement strand
AAAAAAAAAAGATTTAAGAGGCAGAACATTAATTCCTTAAGCTACTAGTATAGATATACACTCTTCAACACTGTGGCTCCTTTAAGATATGAAACAGGTACTTGTTTCAGTACAAAATAGTATAGAAATTCTGTTATATTACCTAGTATTTCAGCATGGAAGCACTTCAGATTAAAATACAATACTTTGTTCATTTCAGAAACATCTCTGGTTTTGAGAAATGAAAGCCTTAGAGAGTAATGACAGCAGGAATAGAGGGCTGTGAAGGTGAAAGAAGTACTCGAACCTGTTTCAGTAATTACAGATTTCCTTCTTCCTACAGGGGAAAAAAAAAAGGAAACCATGATATTTCATCATGAAAGTTATTTTCTCCCTGTTCTATATCCAGAGAGCACTACTTTCTATAATTTAAATAATCTTGTGTTGCCTTTTAAACTGTCAGTGTCTTTCCTTATACCCTTACATCTCTTAAACTAGCTTTACTCAAATACTGCCAGTAAAAAGAGGATGGAAGGTCCCTTTGCATGGTCAAAACCAAACTCTAATACAGACTGAAACACCTACCAGACTACCAGCCTTGACTGATTCCTGAAAAAACCCACAGGTCAAACCAGGATATTCAAAAGGTCAAAAAAGGATATTCAAAATGTATAGAAACATATAAAGTAAAAACAAACAAACAAACAAACCCAAACAACAGCTGAAAAACAAAACCCTAAAATCCAAAAAGCGATACAAAGGTCCTGGATATCTTTGAAGACTTGACTTTGAGATAAATTTTAATGTGAGACTCAATGTCACTTTAGTAATGGTATAGACCAGCTCACAGAAGCTTCAAGGAGACATGATAAGAATATTACAAATGTACAAGATAGGATGTATGAACTAAACTTGAAATTATTGGTGTTAATCTACAGAACCAAAAAAAGTCAGAAGAATATCCTGTTTTACACCAGTAGGTCGCTCAGATCCTCATTGCCACTTGCTTTTGGGATGGAGAAAAGAATCAAAGTGAAATTGAGAAAAATTATGGGTAGAGGTTGGAGCAGTTTAATATGTAAAACAAAAGCTGTGCACACAAGCAAAGCAAAACAAGGAATTCATTGACCACTTCCTGTGGGCAGGCAGGTGTTCAGCCATCTCCAGGAAAGCAGGGCCTCATCACTCTTAAAAGTTACTTGGGAAGACAAATACCATCCCTATGAATTTTTTACCTTTTGTCCTTCTTTCCCCAGATTTATACACTGAACATGACACCATAGGGTTTGAAATATTCCTTTGTTCAGCTGGGGTCAGCTGTCCTGGCTGGATCCCCTCCCAGCTTCTTGTGTTCCCCCAGCCTCCCCACTGGTGGGGTGGAGAGAGGCAGAAAGACTTTATGTTGTGTAAACACTACCCCGCAAAAATTAAAGAACCTATGTGTCTACTAATCCCGTTTGCATCCCAGATCCAAAAATAGCACCATACAAACTGCTATAAAGAACATTAAGAGTGTGTGTGGGCAGTTGGATCAAATCTAGTCTGTAAAGTAAGCAAAGACCAAGGAGCTATTAATTTCTGAGAGGGACACTTACATTGAGATAAATGACTCATAAAACAAGCATTACTGACTGTATTTGTAACTCTATTTATTAATGCCACACAAGTGTAATTTGAAAGGTCTTAACCTAGTAAAATGACCCAAAAAGGGTTGGTCAATTAAATACAGGGCAGTGGAGAATGTGTGGCTGCTGGAACACAAACAGGAGATACAGACACCTCAAATAGCACTGGACAAATTAATTTGTGTTGGGCAACTGAATTGTCTTGCTGCTACTCTCTACTAGCTCTAATTACTCTCTAATTCATATTGGAACACTTATACATCTAAATTTCATGATTAATCATTCCCAAGATGTTCAGGTTCCTTCTCAAAAGCTTTAATGCTGTGAACATCAAATGGAATTTTACTTAGAAATGTATATAATAAAAATGTTTTTGATATAATCAGAGAAATTAATGCACATTACAAATGTTTTAATTCTGCATGGTGACCAAAACTGGGAAAAATCCATTCTTCCTTTATATATATATATAATTATTATTTCCTACATTTCTGAGAAGTCTTAACATAAACTGATGTAACCTCAGCTAGGAACCTGATGACATAAAACCAACCAAGAAAAGGAGAAATCTGAACTTGGTAGAGGAGGGTAAGTACATCTCAAAAACTCTTAAATGAAGATTTGGAATAGCAGATCTGGGATTTTCTTGAACTGACTCAACTTGTGTTTACTAAATTGAGACTGATCAGATGCAGCTGGCAAGTTAGAACTGAAGTATCCAGAGTATTCATATACCTCTTTTTATTTCCCCCAGAAATGTGATAATATTAGATGGACAAGGTATGAACACACAATATCTCCTCTGTCTCTACTTCCTCTGTCTCCTAGAGATTCACTTAGATTTATGATGCTAATGTTATAAAAATAGCTTCCTGAGAGGAACAATTATGTATGTTTAATTACACTACACTGGACAAATAGGATCACATATAAGTCAGTGAAAACGAAGCAAAACAAGACAAACAAATACAATTGAATTGCTATTGTTTGAACCATGAATATTTTTTTTAGTAGAAAAGAGGACATTTTTATTATATTTCATTATTTAATTGTATGGATTGTGCTAACCATGAATATAACAGCAAGAATATAACTTTCAGAGAGTAGAAGATGGATCTCAATATATGCATAATTTGCTTTGAGGATTTTGTTTCAAAGTTATCCAACAACATCGCTTGTTTCTTTTTTTTTTTTTTATCCATGAAGACGATGTTTGGAATACATGATATCATGTCCCCTTCAGGATAAGTTGAAGAATGAAGTGCATTTGATCAATGACCTACCTTTGAGCTCATTTCTTCACATCTGACTCTTAAGGCTCCTGATAACCTCAGTATGATTCTTCAGAAATAGCTTATGAACTCAAAGAGAAAGGAGAGAAGCTTGCATTTCTAGGAAAACTTTCTTCCCTGGAAAATATCAATATTTGCCTAACACTTCCAAGTATAGGGATGTAAATCCTTATATCTTTGGGCTAAGGTACATAGCTACTGATCTAATTGAGCTAAAGATCTGCTTCAAATATCAGATTTGTGCATTTCAATTTATTTTAATTCTCAATGGTAATAATTGATAGTGAAATATGTGTTATGTCATTTTTCTGATAGAAATGTTCAACCTCAAAAAGAATAAAAAGGTCTAAAAGTTAGACAAGATTTACATCTTCCTTCGAACTGCAAGCATATTTTTTTTTAAGACTGTGAGTGATATCTTGGCTCCATAGGTATTTGTGGGAGCTTTGTAACAATATAAAATGACCCAGATTTTTTACCTAAATCTGTACCCAAAGACACATTAGCAGTTTTCTATGGAGTAAGACAAGAAATTTGACTATAAAGGAAAATTGCTGGTTTAGACCTTTTGGTTTTTTTTTTAATTGGTATGGTCTTGTAAAACTATATTTATATAAACTGTAGGGTTCTGCTGTTTGTATGAAATTTATCAGGAACCATCATGTGAACTTCAAAACATATGTACATTTTGATTTTCTTGTTTTTCTACCCTCTTTCAGATGCATTAGAAGGGCTAGAAGCTAAAGCAGTATTATTGAAACTGCACTGTTGAGATCCCAAAGATTAATCATTCTATGTCTTTACCAGAGATTATTGAGAGGGGTCATGAAATAGGGTGGATGTAATGCATTCCAAAACCACTTTGCTCTATGTTCCTCTCAAGAAATATAAGCATACAGATTAAATACAGTTGGCTCAAATTTAACAGACCCAAATGGAATGGCACCAGCAGGATTTGAAAAATACAATGATAATAAGGTGGGAGAATTAAATTTTTCTGTTGTCAGTATATTTCTTAAAATCCTCAGCATAGTGCCTGTTAGAGCCACTTCTGCTCTTGGGCGAAGTTTTCTAACAGAGAAAAAAATGCTGCTTTTATTTTTTTCTATTCCAACAGAAATCTTGACAGTACTATACAGATGACAGATCTACTTAGCCTCTGAAATGAAATAAACTGATAAAAGACGCTGCATTCATTCCATAGTTTGCCATAAAAAGTCTTTCCATTGACCCGTAACAGCCTGTGCATTATGACTTCATTGACTTACTTTCCTTCATTGTGACCCATGGAGGCAAATCAATCAGGACCAAAGTGAGAAGTATAGGGGTTGTAACCAGCAAAACTGAACAACCAATAGCTGTTTGTATGGATTTGCATTCCCTACAGTTGCACAGAGAAAATAAATAATGGTGGTGTTTGAACAAATATAGCTGTATCTATATCACTGACACATTCCCCCACACACAAAATTTTATGATATAAAGAAATGGAGTTTACAATGGCTTTTCATAGAAACTAAACTATTTCCTTTGACCTGAATTATAAAAAACTCTCATTTTATTGTCCCTAGATACATAATTCTAAAATATTTTCATTGATACCATCAGGAGAAAAAAAACCAAAACCCAACAACTAAGAAACTAATAATGCACTGTAGCAGTATCTCCACTTATGCAATAGCAGAATCTCAAGCTTTTGCACTTTTTTTAAGATTTGAAGTAGAATGCAGTGAAAGACATAATCATAACATCATGCAAATTGGAAGATAACTCTGAAGATACATTTTTACGTTGTCTTTCCTGTTATTGGATAGTTAGATTAACTTGATAAGGAGTTCTTCTGCTCAGTTTTGAATAAATTCTGGGATGGAGATTCCGTAACTTTCTTGTGAAAACTCTTTAACTATTTGACCAGCTTATGCCACTTCTTNGGGAGGGGGTTTTGGTTGTTTTGTTTGGTTTTGGTTTTGGGTTTTTTTAATATTTGGTTGGAATTCCCTATGTTCTCATCTTTCCAATGTGAGTCTCTATAAAGAGTCTGGCTCCATATTTTCTACAACTACCCAATAAATGTACTAAGAAAGGAATAATATTTTCCCCCTAAACTTTTCCTTTCAAGGATAGTATTCTCTCAATCTCCCCTCTTCAGCCCCTTAGTCATCTTGGTCAAAGTTGGCTGAAGTTTATTTCTTTCTTGCACTGAAGTTCTGTACACTAGGCACAATACTGTAGATATTACCTAACAAGTGCCAAATAGAAGGGGAGAATCTTTACCCTTTACCTGTTGACTATACTCCCATGATACAGTACAGTCTAATAGAGAATTGGGCTTTTATTGCTGCAACACCATCCAGCTGACTCAAATTCCACATGTTGCTTATCAAGACCCCAGATCCTTTCCTAGAAAGCTGCTTTGTATTTAGTTGTCCTTCGTCTTGTTTTCTTGCATGGAAGTATCAGTCTCAGGTTTAAAACTCTGTATTTTTCTTTAATGAATTTTTTGAGACACCTGTTGGCTCATTCCTCCTGCATGTAGAGGTTCTTCTAAACAGCAGACCTCTGTGCTTCCACTGGTATTCTCCAAAAACTTCCTGATATTGTACTGTATCCCCACATGCTGGTTGTTATTAAAGACATAAAACAATTCTCTGTATTGATCTCTGAGGCATGCCACCCGTAATGGTGATCACCACTGATCACTTCCCTTTGAGACAAGCTGTCAAGCAAATTTTCCATCCATATCTTGGCTACTCGAGTCCCTACCTCTCCAACTTTTGGTAGACTATGAGGGAACTCTGTTAAAAACATTAAAAACCTTTAATCTCTAAAGTTATGTATACAGCATCCACTGCTCTTTCCACGCAGAGATTTGTTTCATTTCAGAGAGTAATCGGTTTACAGGGTATCATTTGCCATTTGTAAGCCTCTGCTGACTGTTTCAGATCACCTGGTCCTTCGTATACTTTGTAATAGCTTCATGATCTTCCCAGGGACTGGTGTTAATCTGGCTGCCCTGTACTTACCCAGACCTTCCTTCTTGCCCCGAATAAAGACGAAGGTTACATTTGTGTCTTTCAGTAATTCCTCTGACCACCATGACTTCTAAAGATGGTAGAAAATGGCCTCACTCTGTCCCTAGTCAGCTCCTCAGGAGCTCTGGATCCAGTTATTTGGTCCCATTATGTCCAATTACGTTAAAAGGTTCCTAGTTTTAATCTTCCTGTGCTATGGGTAATGACTTGTTCATACAGGCGCTATTTAAAGTCTTGATGGCCTGGGATGCCCAAAGACAAGTATTATCATTTAAAACTGACAAAAAAGACATTGTAATACCTTGACTTTTCCAAAGTCCTTTCTTTTTTCTCCCCAATACTCTAACACATCAAGTTACAGCCCACATTCTCCTCATTCTTCCTTGGCTGACAATGTACTCACAGAAGCTCTTGTTGTTGCACTTCACAATCCTTCCCACTTTCAGTCTCAGCTGAGTTTCACTTCCTTAACTCCAGCCTTGCATGCTCTGACAGTGTCTGTATGCTCCTCCCAAGTAGACCTTTCTCTTTTCTACCTTCTATATAGTTCAGTTTTCTTTTGATGTGTTCCTCTACTCTGGTAC
Organism: Cyanoderma ruficeps; assembly: GCA_008694505.1. Lineage (NCBI taxonomy): Eukaryota > Metazoa > Chordata > Aves > Passeriformes > Timaliidae > Cyanoderma > Cyanoderma ruficeps. The sequence goes on along the minus strand of VZDJ01006585.1, from coordinate 10,368,401 downwards.
ATGGAACTTCTGTGAATTTCTAACTCAGTTTGACTCCATATGAAATTCAAAACAGCCGTATTCCTTTTTGTCATTCCTTTTCACCTTTATCTTTCTGGATAAAGAGGATAACAGAACTTTTACAATAATACCAGAGCTTTCATGAGCTTGCAAATCACACTCTGAAAGCATTTAAGTGAACAAATGGTGCTTGGTATAAATCCATGTCTTTGGCAGTGAGGTGGGGTCTGCACAGGTGACACCTGAGAGAAGAAGCCAGGAGCTGCCCTATGCAGGACACAGCCTGCTCTGCCACCTCCAAGGGAGTTACTAAAGGACATCTGAGCCTGGCATGGAGTTGGTGGTGCCTGCAAAAACATATTTAAGGAGTTTAAGCACCAAAAGGAAATAGAGGATGGTACCTCAGCAGAAGGAGTTCTTTCATTGTAGAGCTGGTAACACCCCTGAAGGAACTGAAGCCAGTGGATGAACACATTACCACAGGCAAATCCCTTGAAGTGGCTTGTGACCTGAAGATAAGCACATACTGTAGATAAGAATACACCATGCTTCCTGAAAGGACTGTGACCCATGGATAGGCCCACAGCAGAGGAAAGAGAAGGCATGAGCAGAGAGAGAAAGGAATGAGGAACAGGGGAAAGGAATCACTGCAACCTGATCCCAATCTCCTCAGCCCAATGCCTCACCAAGGTGAATAAGCTTAACCTGCATTGATGACAAGGGAGTGGGAATTTGAAAGGGGGAAGAAGAGGTGTCTGGAGTGAATGGGAAAAAAAGATATTTTCCTTATATGTTCAAATATTTCTGTTTTGTTTCTAAATATCCTATCAGGAATTAAATGTCTATGCTAACTGGCAATGAAGTAAGCCAAATTTTCCAAGCAAGTCAGTAATTGGTAAGTGATTTCCCTGATGAATTTTTATGCTCTTGTTCTTGCTGTTTTCTCCCTCATCCCACTGGAACAGAGACAATGAGTGAGTGGTAGAGCACATGCTTGACTGCCAGCTTTGGCAAACACCATACAGACAGACAAAAATCCAATTGCTGGTTAAACTTCAGAGCATATAGATATCCCTGGATATCTTCCTCTACACTGTGGAAGTTTATGAACTGTTTTCAGCTGAATTTCTTATTAGGTGTGAATATGACAGTCAATCAGACCTAGAAAATGTCAGAGTCCAGGGTACCCAGAGGGGTGCCCTGGAGGGTCAGGGATGTCTGGGACCCGAACAAGAGGGTTTGAATCCTGGACAGGGGGCTGTGGAGCTGGTCCAGGGGGCTGGAGACCCTCTTACAGAGCCCAGGAAGACACTGGCTTTGATTTCAGTCCATGGGAAAGACTCCCAACATTGAGAGAGGAATTACAAACCACGAAGATGTGAGAATAGTAGTTTAGCTCAGCACAGGGTGGAAAATTTTGTAGGTTTGGGTTTTTAGAATCGAGCTGAATGGGGGACAAGATGGAAGATTTAGGACGGTGCCCTGGGCTCTTCTTGTTCTCCCCTGGCCTCCATTTTCTGCAGTGACGGTGGCACAAAGTAGCTCAAGGAGATGAGGTCAGAACACAGATGACCTTTTTAGTATAGGTGATAGGTATTGGCATGTAATGGTAAATGAGACACGTAATTATCCGTATAAGAGGACAGCGATGCCCCATCGGTGGGGAGTTGCCTCGTGTCCTCATGTCCGCTGTTCAAATCTCGGTGGGGCACGAAGAAAATTGTGAGATAAGAAATAATAAACAACATGAGAAATCTTGAAAAACAAGACCTTGAAGACTCCACTTCTTTCTTGCGACATGGCTCAGGGCTTTCAGAGGCAAAAGACTCTTAACCACGTGAATCTCAGGTGAACAACCAAACCCAGGAAGAAAATATGTGGAGTAACATACATATCTCATGAAAGACTCTGTAAGAGAGAATGAGAAAATTATTAGAAAGCAGGGTGAGTGGAGAGACCTTCCCAGACCTTAGATAACAAAACTGTTTAGCTAAGAAAATACTCCTGCTACTGCTTGTATTAATATATAGATATTAATATATAGGTATTAATAATCAGTTATATGTAGGAAGGCCATTCTCACCTACCTAAATATCAGATCATTTAGTAAATTTATTCCAAAAACATGACACATGGGACCAAACTTCTTTTTTGCAAAAGGAAGTTCAAAGACATTCCTACTATTTCCAGGAAACTTCTACTGCTTATTACCTCTTGTCATCAGAGTCTTTATATTCAGGCCAAAAAGTTAAGAGGCCTAATTAATTGATGTGGTTTCCTTGGCACATCATCTGTGCAGCATGAATTTCAGGAACCAGTTGGTCATTTGTCATAGGGAAGAGTGCAAAAACTGTGAGATGGACATGACTGTGGAGCCAGAGACTTGCTGCTCTTCTAAACACAGAGGCACTCTAAGCAGGTCTTAAATATTATTAACTTGCTTTAAATGTTAACACAGTGAAACAAATAGTTAGGAAGTAATGCATTTCTGCACCCAGTGTAGTATTATTACCATCACTGGGAACAAGATTTAAGCCCTAGTGCTAACACTGCTATAGATCATCCTGACCTCTCAGGTTTGTTATCGATTGTTATAAAACTCACTGTGTGAAGCAGAGCTTAGCTGACTGTACAAAACCCCAAACATTTTATAAAAGGTGATCTTGAATTAGGAGTGAAGGTACAATGGGAAAAAGTCACCTGTGGGTCTTCTAGAATTCCTCAGTGAGGAGCTCTCAGCTGTATGATTTCTAAAGCTCTTTTTCTCGTTTTTTTTCCTCACTGTGTTATCTGTACCAGGAAAACCCTTTTACATTTCTTTGCAACATAATTTTGAGCTCTAAGTCCTACCAGGGAAATGTAATATACAAAATTGTACTTCCCATTTCTTTCAGTTAAAGTGTATATTTCCTATGGTCCATTTATAATTCTTCACATTGATAATGAAGAGAATACAGATAAAAGAACACTATACTAGGTCTTGAATAATCTGCATAACTTAATAGAGAATATCTCTCAATGTTTTTTTCCAGAAAAGATAATAAAATACTTCCTTGATAAAGAAAAATCTGTGGCCAGTAGAATTGCTCTTAAGGATTATTACATATAAAGAGGATAAACTGTTTGAAATATTTCCTACTTGCTATACTACTTTTATATGTAAAAGCAGCTTGCAAAGCAAGAACAAAAATTTGTTGTAGACAGATCCCCCGTGCTTGGAGATTTCTATATTAACCCAACTGTTCAGAATGCCTTTACTTCTTTTCTTTCAGATCATTTCTTTAATATTCATGTTTGGTGTTTTTGCTCAGAATAGTGAAACAAATTTCTGATCTATATTTTTTCTTCTACTTGTTCATACACTTACAAATTAGTTTGGTTTTTCTTTTCCTTAAAATAAAATTGTAATGCTATTTATCACTTTGGCACATAGTTTTAATAATGTCTGTAATGATCCATACGAGTTATTTATTTACCTTGAAATTTCATTTTCATCAGAAGTATATTTATTATGCACAAACAAAGTATTCCCCAATGCAATGAATGCCATCAAACTCCATATAAATCAAATCAGTTCAAAAATAAGATAATTGAAAAGTCCTAAATTAATATGAGTAAGAAGTTACATGTCTGAAATTTATAAAAAAAAATATTGGCTAACATAGATTTTGTATAGATTAAAGTCTATTTCTAGTGAAATGGCATTGAAGGAAAGTTTTACACTTGGAAAACAAACAAACAAACAAGCAAATAAAAACTCAATTAAAAATCAGGATATAAATTGTATTCTTATGAAAAATTTTCATTTCCTGTATCTGATGTATTGCATAGCACAAGATGAAAGCTACATCTTCATGCTATGTCTTGTTTTCTGGAGTAATTTAAGGAACATGCTATCAACCTCACCCTGTCATGTGTCCTAGGCATGAAAGCTCAATTACCAGGGACTTTAGCTTCTGTAAGTTTTCTCAATGATCTCTATTTAATACCTGATGGAAGCAATTTTACAGAATACTTTAATTTAACTGTAAGGAAAGATTGAAGAGAACTACACTTCTATAGAAATGAAACTAGAGACTGAAGAGTTCATAAGGGGAATGCAAACACTAATGCACTTTTAATATTATTGAAAGTATGTTTTCAAATATTATTTTACTTAAACATAATGCATCTCTGCTTCTTATTTGATCAAAGAACAAAATGTAGAGTATGGACAGAGTTTGATTTCCATTCAACTACAGTGTCTTTGCTACAATATTTTCATTATATATATTTTTAGAGTGATCTTCAATTTCCTTCTTTACATGATTGGCAAATGTTTATGGCATTTTTTAAGAGGAGGGTTGATATTTTTTCCAATTAAAACTTATATTTTTGAACAACATGAAAATAAATCTAATAAGATGAGCAATTTTAGGTCTGGAATATCAAAAATTAATATCAATAACCTCTGCATTTATTTCACATCATTTTGCAATGTGCACATTTTGAAATTTCATAGGGCTAAGGAGTTTCTAGCATTGGACCACAGTAGTAGTCTCTTGTCTTATAACAAGAGAGAAAAAAAATAAAGAAAATTTTTTAAAGATATTAAAATAAGTCCCCAAATTATTGCTCTTTGAAAAAAAAAAAATAGACTCCACACTTATTTCCATATCAGCTCAAAGATCCAAAATGATGTAACGTTTATGCTTTCTGGACAGCTCAGAAAATTACTGGAAAGTAAGGCAAGAAGAAAAATGGATGAGGAAGTGTTTTCCTGAAAGAAATTAATGCAAACAACAGTCATTACAGCAGACTTGGAAAGAGAGAAAATCTCCAGTGACTGATATTATTTAAAAATCACAGTAATCATTTATTATTAGCTGAATAAAGGGGTCTTCTGGATGCTTCTGCATGAGAGAGCCTGACTACTGGTTTTGATGGCAAAGAAACCTTACTCTTTCATGCTGGGCTGGATAAGCCATTACTCAGAAGAAGGAAATTATGCTATTCAATCTGAAAACATCCTTCAGCTCATCTAAAAAAAATGCAATAAAAAAAAATCTGCTGTTGCTGCTAGAGTAGAAGTATTTTCCAAATTGTGTTGCATTATCTTCAAAGTATCTATTTTCTCTTATATCCTTTCCCATACAACATAATACAGTGGTCTCCAGGGAATATTTTACAATGAAAATTATTGTTTGTGTGTTTCCTGTAGCTTGTCCTTCTCTCATATAAGCAAAACTATGTGTTTTCAATCTTGAAGGGGGAATAACACATGAAACCTTAATGACATACAACAGGCAACTAAACCTCTCTACAGACTGCTGAAAAACCAAACAGAAGATTAAAACAAAAATAAAACCAAAAACAACCCCCACAAGATAATCAGGAGGAAAGAACTGGAATCTAGAAATGTTTCTAAGTTTTCTAAAAATATAAAGGATTATTTGAAACTTTAAAATGGCTGGTCAAATTTAGGGTTAAATAATACGTCTCTAATTAAACTGAATTAGAATTTTCCTCTGCTTACTTGGTTACTTGGGTTTTTTATCTTCTTTATTGACAGAAAGATAAATAAACACTCTTACAGATTTTGGATCTAGCAACTTTGATTCTTATGATGCTGAGAACATATACCTTAAAACTGAACAATTGCTACTCAAAAAGCAACTTGAAGAAATGTAGATTTCACCTCTGGACAGAGAAGGGTTAAGAATAAAAGTTATACAGTTTCTAAAATTTGTTATAATTTGTTAAAACTATATTCATTTAATGGCATTATTATTATTTGAATGGAAACAGATGTATTTTGGTAACAGTAACAATTAAATTTCTGTCAGTGTACAGGGAATTACTGTTATCTCTGTTTATGTTAGTCAGAATTGAACAGATATTCTGATTTATACTCTGCATAATTTTTTTAATGCTCTCTAAAATTTAATCTGTTTTTTTTATAATTTTCCTTTTTCGTTGTTGTTGGTTTTGTTTTTGTTTTTTGTTTCTCATCTGAAAATGACTGTTGGCCTACAGAGGTATCTTTTCTTTCTACTTGAGGTGTCTACTATTTCTACTTTCATAACTCCCCCTGACATTAAGATGAGTTAAGCATAAAAGGAGTATATCTCTTAGGATGTTGAAGATACATCTTGCAGCCCCCTAGTCTTTTCTCTTCAGTTTCTTTGATAACTCACTATCAATTTTACTAACCAATGAGGTTAAATCTTTATAGACCTTGTACTTTCAGTAGAAATTTCTTACAGCATAATAGCTCTTGATGTAGAATAATCCAGAGTTGCTCTAATTTTTTTTTAAAGGTTTGCGTGTTTTTCACAAACAGGTGTCAATTTTATTTGACATAATGCAGTATATTCTAACTGCAACCTGATGAAACCCAGTTCACTTTTTGTATTCTTCATGAGATTTTTAAAGATTTCTAAGCCTCAGTCTTAGCTCTTGAATGAAAGATAAGTTTTATTGATCAAGCTTTAAGATTATGTGTTTATCATCTGGTGGAAGGAGAGTAGACAAAAACTCTTGGATTAGTCTCATCACTCTTTTTAATGTCAGGAGAAGCTGGTCTTCTCTATGCTGTTCTCCCTCTGCTATCCATAAATGTCTGATAATTCAAGATCTACTTTTTGAAGCTAACACACAGGAAGGCCTTTCTTTTCCAGAAGCATGCACAACAGATAAATAGAAGGAAAAACCTTGGGAACAGAAAGTATCGCAGCATTTGAGAATATCACTCACTATTGAGCCCATGTATGTGCCCATCCTGAACTGCTTTATTTCTGTCATGTGAGCTATTTCCCTTTGTGCTCTTCTATGTGAATAAACCACAGCTACTGCTGGTCTGCTGGTCTACTCCATATGAAGATAAACATAAAATGGCAGTTAGATGAAATTTTAAATGTCTTTTTCTTTTTTCCAAGATACTAGGATCAGGTTTTGCAAAATTTACTGTGAATAGAGTTAGAGATGAAAATATTTTCTTTCTCAGGTTCACAAAGAACTGAGAATAGAATTCCTCTGTAAACAGTATACTTCCCTATAAATCAATTTCACTTTTGTTTCCAGAATAACCTAATCCATATAATTTAAACCTTTTACTGCTTTTGATTCCATTTCTGTTTCATTTCATCTGTTTCTTTTCTCGTCAATGAGAAATCATTGAGATTTATTTTTTTATTTTTGCTTCATTTTCATATGGTTCTACAACAATACACAGATTCATGGTGCTGTTGAAGAGTCAAGTCTTTCTGGCTATTCAGCACTTCAGTCTTGGAAAGTGAAAGTCAGAGGCTCAGTGTCTCTGAAGCCAAATAGTTTTTACAGGATGCATTTCATTCACACACCACATTTGTGGAATTGCCTTAGAGGATCTAAATTGAACTTAAATGCCTGTCTATCTATGCCATGTTTATAGATTACTTGGCAGGAAAGAAGCACTCTTTGCCTTGAGCTCATATTTTTCAGAGTACATAGGTAGCTGAAGTTAAGATCTGGAAAAATTTTAGAATAAACATGACCCTAAATGAGTTTAAACAGGTCTTGAGACACAGGTTGGATCTCTCACAGTATATGGAGAGAAAAGTGGCATTTTATGTGCCTGCAACTATTGAGAGATAATCAAGTTAAAGAACAAGTGATATCCAATTTAAATTCTAGGAATTTCTTTATGTTCTATATTTGGATCCTAATGAGAATCACAAATATATCAGCAATCTTAGGATGAACACAGTTGTATATCTGTATCTGGCAAAAGATGAAACAACGTCAAAAAATTTTTTGAACTAAACTAAAATAATCATTCATTCATTCATACATGCCTTCATTCATTCTTTCATTCTTTCTCCTAATATGGATAGTGTTTATTTTGATGATGGTAAATCCTGGGCAAATTACCAGTAAATGCAGATTAACCTTCCTTTTATTTTTTTACCAGAATAAGGTAAAAGTCAAAGTCAGAGAAATAAACAATGTCAGAGAAACAGACACTATTATGACCATTCATCAGATGTTTAGAACATTGTCTATCCACTCTAGTTATTCCATATTGACACAGAAGAAATATTTTCATTATAATTCTGGTGTTCTGGATGGCTAAAAGGATGACTGCCATGCTGGATATCAAGAGTTTGCCTTGGTAAAATACATAGCAGAAACTGAATTTTATATATAGATACTGTAGCAAAGCACCTTATCTTGAATTTTTACCAGTGTGACAAATAAGTCATTATGATTAAAAATTTCACTTTCCTTCTCTTTCATATATTCCCATAAGAAGAAAAACGGGGAAAAAACCCACAAATACATGAAAACCAACAACATTAAACCACAAAACGCACACAAACAAAAAACCCAAATACTTTCCAGTACTTCTATTTCTTCATTTTATTAAACTAAATACATGGCTGTCACCATTTATTTTCATGTTTAAAGAAGTAAGTATCTAATCCTGTTGATGAGAATATATGATAACAAAGTGCAATCCCAATATAGACATAATTTCTGCTACAGTTCACACAAAATAAATTGAGAAGTGTAGACCCTTCATGACACAATGTGAGGTTTTTTTTTTCCTACAGCTCCAATCACAACTTTTATGTGTCTTTTTTGCCTGCTTTGTTGATGGCAGAAACTCTTGTGAAATTGAACTAGAAACCAAAATAGAAAATAAATAAATAAATACATTTAATAGCTCGAGGAAGAAGTTAAAATTCCCCTAAAATATTTATGAGAGGTGACTCACATTGCTTTGAGTGGCATAAGGAACTTAGGTTATTTATTTATTCCTGTGCTACAGTAGAGGAGATATTCATCCTGGTTTAGAGTGGGAGATTACTTACTATTTTAAATATATTTATTATTCATATTGTTGTGTCACAATATTTTTTTTAAATAATGGAAAGTTATAAATTTTTCACCTACTATACACCTTCTCAAAGATTATTTAAAAGATTGCCAGGTAAACATCTCACCTCAGAACAACCTAGGACACTGAAAGAATCACTTTACTGTGGATTGTGCAGTTAATTTTTAACTACATTTAAAATTTGCGAGGGAGCTGTGTGTTAGTGACTTCATCCTTCAATTATTGAGACTTAGTTCATGTTAGTCATAACTGCAAGAACTACAAATGTATTTCTCTACAATAATAGCAATCTGCATGATATTCTGCCCTCAGCTCCTTATCAAAGTTTAGGTGAAATTTGAGTCTAAATGCTGATTTTGAGGGAAAAACCCCTTTTTATACTAAAAAGTAATAATTAAAAAAAGAAAAAAACAACAAACTTTTATTGGTTTTGACTCTCAGATTAATTTCCATCCAACTGCCACAGTATTGTGGATATGCAGGTCACCCTCCTCCACAGCCCCGTCCTTATCACTTTTCATCCTAATTTTGTCAAGTGGAAAAACTGTCTCAAAAGCATAGAATAGACATCTACATTACTACTAAGTAGCCATAGCCAGGCTCTGTATCCTTCATAAGGTCTCTGATTAGAGCCTGGAGTAGTAATTTAGGCTTCTACCAACAAAGCAAATTAGGTATAGCAATGCTGAGCTGTATTTCTGACTTGTACTTGCATTCTTCATTAGTGTGACTGATAAAAAAGTATGTGCTGCCTTCAGAGCAGTGCCCCAAGCCATGCTATATCTTGTCTCGGGAGAACTGTAATGTCAGGGTTAGAATCATTGTTTTTCTTGATGATTTCTTTTGCCACTAGGAAGATTTCATGCTTTCTGACACATAGCCTGAAGCAAAAACTAAAGCATTATTCTAAGCACCGGCTCACTTTTCCAACAAGGAAGGCCAAGGCCCATTTGGAATTAAATCTGGCTAAGGATGTCAAGGGTGAGAAGAGGGGCTTCTTCAAATATATCCACATCATCATTCATTGCTCAACTTTTGTCATGTGACACTATTTTTTTCCAAGCTATTTTTTCTCATTAATTTAAGCAGAAGATAGAAGTGGGTTTTTTTTTCTCATGCTCTATCATGCATACAACATGCAAAAAACAACGTAAATGCATTAAGGAACAGTACATGGAAAATATAAGATCATGACATTTCTTTGGTGTTGTCCTACTATAGTTACCTACATGGTGGCCCTCAATCTTTCCTACTGAATTTCTCCTTTACTGCATCTCAACAACATATCTTTATCTATTAAAAGGTTGTTTTCAGACAAGGGGAAGTGACAAAATATTCAAAGGATTCAAAGCATTACAAGGCTATGGAATTTTACTTTACACAATTTCTCTGTGTGAAGAAAGTAGAAAATAAAAATTGGATAGCTCCAACAGCTATTTATTATTAACAGCAGCAATTTGTTATTAAGTATTCGAATAGCTGCACTTATGCTACATATAAGCAAGTGCCATACTCAAGAAAGAAGATTCATAAGATTAATACTTGTTTTTATCTATTTCCAACAGTTTTCCCAAAGACGATAGGGTTTCCTGCAACCATAAAAATAGAGGGTAAAACCTGAACCATCAGCTCTTTTTCTTTGATCATTTTAAAAACTAGAACTCAAACCAGAAAATAGCAGTATTACTCTATCCTCTCAAAACCACCCATAATTAAAGCTTTCATGAGTAGTAGTTCTACCATATAATGTCTCATACTAGCTTCATTTCTTCTGAAAGAAAAAAATATAAATATAGAACTCACTTTTTGTATATATCAAATTATATTAATAATTCTTCTGGAGAAAAAAAATAATGTGAATCAGATATAACTAATAGCAATAGTGGTGCCCCTGATACATGTTTGTCCACGGATTAAACCTTTACCAAAAAAANAAAAAAAAAAAAAAAAAAATTGGAAGTAAGGGTTTTAAGCCACTTCCAGACTACAATGTATGAGTCCATATTTTCCACATGCTATGACACCATTAGAGAGCAAAAAAAATGTAAGAAGCATGAAGACAAAAGTAGAACAAGTTAGAGGGAGTGTAGCTTTGGCTTAGTAGTTGTGTCTGTCTGGTTCAAGAAAGTTCTTAATTCTTGAAGAAAAACCCATTGCCACATGTTCTTCAGGGAAATGGAACTTGAGGGTTCAAGGTGTGCTTATCTATCTCTTCTTTACCTTTCAAAACTAAATGTAGCTCACTATGTGTGTGTTCATGCATATTTATGATGAGCATGTGTATATTTAAATATTAGAATCCAGAGAATTGACTAGGTTTTGGGCATATTGACTTGTCTAGTAATGGAGCATATAAAGGTTGATTGAGGTTTTTTACTGCCATTCTGTCCTTGACACCATTAATCCCCTTAGGTAAGAATCATTTCTTTTCTACCTCTTAAAATACATTTATGTATTACTCTGTAGTGGTGTGGACATCTTGTTTATGTCTCTCTTTGCTTTCCCCGTGCTTGATCTGACAGATCCTGAATCATTAAACAGAGATAGAGAAGGAGAAAAAGTGTTTTTCACTGGAACTTAATGGACAGATAAAATATATCAAGATTTTGAGGGATTTTTGGTCAGTTGTTTCTGTTTTGGTTTTCTGTTAAGCAGAAAGCAATGGCCTTAACAATGTAAGCAATGCTGACTGTATTCACAAGACAATGATCCAAACATGAGAAGATGTATATTATTTAAACTTTAATCTCCAATATTTTCTCCAAAGGGATACATAAAGGTACTTAAAAATATGAGGAGATTAAGTGTATTCTCACAGTCAGAAAAATGCACTTTCACACAGGACCTTTACATACTTTCGTGCCTGTTGCTTGTTGACTGGTTTAATAAATCTATATTCTATTAATTTTGCAGTAGCTTATATTTCTCAGAAGGGTTGAAAAAGAATCAGATTTAAGCCTCATTTAGAAAGTGTAGGTTAGACTATTCTCCTCACACAGTAGGATTTGTATTTGTCAAACTGAGGAATTGATTCTATGTGTGCATTTACCTTCTTAAATATTCCATCCATAATAACAATATGTAAAATCAGGAATGATTTCCTTTTCCCTTACAGTTATCTGAGCAGGTCTAATGTGCAAATTTATTCAGAAGAAAGATTTTTGTGAGAATCATAAAATCTTGAGACGGAAAAATTTCTGAGCTGAAGTGTTTGCAGAGAAACGGAACAAGAGGTGCCCGAAAATGTTTTCTCATGAAAGTGGAAACACTTAAATTGACTAGAGATAACTAGAGATTTTCACTTTAATTGCATTGCTAAAGTTAAGCTGCAAGGGGTAAGTTAGATAATATTTTGACATTTTGTGTATGATTCAAGTGGTAACTCGTCCAGCCTCCCTGACCCAGAACCCTCTTGTCTGGCTACTGTGGCCCATTCCAGTACCAATGATCCCTGTTGGGATCTCTGTCCAGGCTGAGGGATGCTGCTTCCAATTCACAGGTTCAAACACTAATGAAACTGAACATGTACCCCAGAGACTCACAGACACACTAAGAGGACACTGTCACAGTCACAGCTGTGGCTACATGTCGGATTATATTTTTTCTGACCCAGAGAGAATTTTTTTTCTGACCCTTCTCTATTTTTTATCTCAGAGTTTGCATACAAATGCATACTATGTGAGCTTTCTGTCAGGCTCTAAGAATTCTCTACAAATCCACTTCCAACAGCTACACAGATGGCCACAGACAAGCTGCTGCCTTCAACAGCATGTATATAGAGGACTCAGATTTAATAAGAAGGCATAAGAATTTAGGACTGACTGCAGTGAGCAAGCATAGAAGCACAGGGCTCAGACAAATATGTATGGACTGGCCCCATTTTATACATGACCACCCCCGTTTATACGACTTTCTGTCTCACCCCCACCAATTGTTCCTTTCTTTTTTCCCTTCCCCTGCACATCCCTTCATAGGTCTGTCCAACTTTATTAATTCCAGCAAAAGTCTCCCCTTGTTTACAGTCTTCCTGCTTGCAAAGTCCATGTTCAACTTCCTGGAAGAGGTGCTTGTAGTGTATGCATTGTCCTTGAATGAGTGTAACTAACAAGTTTTGTGTCTTGACATTGTCTCCATGAATGAGGTTTTCTCTTTCTTTCTTTCTCTCTTTCTTTCTCTCTTTCTTTTCTTTCTCTTTAGGAATCTCCCTAGTTGGATACAAAATACTCAGTCAGATCCCATTTTGTGATTACAGTTTGAATCTGATTGTATTTCAATGTTTTAGAACTGATATATAGTTCTTTTACTCTGAGACTATAATACTTTGCATTTATAGAAAGCCTTTCATCCAGAGATCTCAAAGGACTTTACTAGAAACAATAAAGCTTGAACTATTCAGTAACATTCTCTTTTCATTTTGGATATTGTTTTCTTACTGTTCTATCTCAAGTGATTAAATTTATGGATGTGATTTTATTTTCCTTTACAAGTCTATCTACAGGGCTTGGATATTATTTCTGGTTTCAGTATTAAATTTTCAGTATTAACTTAAATTGCATGAACACAAATGCATACTTACAACTTAAAATACGATCTCATTCTATTGCAGTCTTTCCATCTTAAATCAATAATCTCAACTGTAATAAAGAAATCTGACCAAAAAATATTATAAGGAGTATAAAAAGAATGAAGAGAGTATCAGTGTGCTTATTCTGTGAAGACCAAGGGAAAACAAAAGTAACCAGACTCTGACTGCAGTCTAGCCAGGGGTAATAATCCCCATTTCATGAGGTACATTTAAAAAATTGTGTTTCACATTCCTCTAAAGCAGCTTTGCACATGTCACAGCACAAATTAGTGAAGTCTAAATTTCAGCTCAAGGCTTCATGTGTCATTTAATGGCATACACTTGCTAACTGTAGCCAAAAGCAGGCTTCCATCAGGGACACTGAAACTCCTCATTTACATAAGAATTGGAAGTTAATTGTGCTACAGATATTCTGGCTTCCCCAAGGAATTCATTAAGCATGCTGAACTTGGTGAGAATATAACTTAACTGACATTTCTAGGAAAGCAGGCAAATTCGACTTCAGAAACATCACCTTTGGAAGCAAAATAAATTGTTTAATATTAATTTGATTCAAACCTTTCCAGGCTGTATCTGGAATACCTATTACAATCTCATTTCTGAATAATTTTTCTTAATATATGTATTTATTTAGAGTAAGTTTTCTTCCTTTTCAGTTTAGTATAGGATCCTGATCTGCTCTTATTATTTGACAAGAGGATTTACACATTTGCTGCTGAGGAATTAAAAAAAAAGAAAGGCTGATTGACATTTTGCATCTTATAGACGTTGTTAGTAAGCAAGTATTCAGAATATTTATTTTAAAAAGTACAAAAACATTTACAAAGTATTTATTTCAGTATTATAACTATATAAGCTGTAAAAATATAACACTCAAATGTTATATAGATAAGACACAATCTCCAACAATAGATTGTAATATTTATATTGAAAAAGAGTCTCATTGTGAAGATGTTCCTTTCACAATTTCCCCTACAAGGGCTGTGGTCAACTGAAAGAGTTAGAAAATATTCCAGTGTAATAACATTTATTTCTCACTAAGATTTTTTTTTTCTTACAAAAACTACGTTTTTGGAGTGCATTATTATTAGATGGAAAAGAAGTATTTACTTGATAGAGAGGAGGGATCTGCTTATAAGTTACAGGCATTTTATTTAATTGAAGAATAATTTTTAGATTTTTTTTCTGGATTATGGAGGAACTATGAAATCATGTTTTTAATTATCTGTTCTGACAGAAAACTAATACATTCTTCTCTCATTGCACTTATGTATATATATATATAGTATATCAAAATATTTATATTTCCATACACTGAAGAGTCTTTATGCATTTTCATTTAGCTTTATTTTATGCATGCTCATTCACCACTGAAAGTTTCTAGTCAGCTAAAGTTTTCCCATGCAATATTATAAAGACAATAGTAACAATTTTTTAGCTATTCACTGCAATAAGATTTTATTATTTTTAACGCATGGCATATCAGCTTAAAACTATATGCTTCTTATGCTTATTTTTTACAGGGACCCTAATTTCTAATTTAATTTTTATCAGCAGACTTGTAGTAGTATTATTGCTGTCATTAAAAAAGAGGCTTTAGCCAGTCATGGTAGTACATTGACTGAATGCTAATAAGTCTGCAATTTTGCATAAAAAAAAAAAGACGACTTGGTTTTTTTTGCAATTAATTGGTTTTATTGCCATTGTAATTGTGAGAATGTATGCACAAGGTTGTGTGTGCATGTGTATTGAGTGCAGAGGAAAATACATTTATTCTTTTATTGGTTCAAATTTCCAATTGTATTGCAAATGTCTTATAACCCATGGTAGTGTCATACCACAGTGTGCAAATACAACAGTTCAATATAAGAAGAATTTAGTTCATAATATTTCTGAACTAAGTTTTTTTCTGAAAAATCCTATGATAGGGATAAATCAAGGGTACCATGTACATTTTACTATTTCAAATGCATTTACAAATTATATCTATAAACTTAAGTAGGGACAGCTGCAGTAGAAAACAGTAAAGTCCTTAATTTAGGGAACAAGGTATATGGATTGAAGGATAGTAAAAGAACAATATTCAATACAAATCTGAAAAGGTCAGGAGGGAAGTAAACAGCAAAATAACAATAAATAACACAGGCAAAATTAGACTGCAATGCCATCGACTAGCATGAACAATATTAAGCGGCAGAACAGACAGAAGTCTTACGAGTCCTTTTCACTGAAGTTGAAATCCTAAAAAATAAGATGGATAACTACAGTGAGAAAACAGCTGCCTCTTAAACCTGCTAAAAGGAAGATAATCATTGTGCTATAATACTACCAATCTGTCAGCTTTATAGGAGTGATGCAGTAGGGATTACACTATAGGGAATACTACTGTATATGAAGGATATTACTGGAAAAAATAAGTTCTTCAGAATCTTTGTGGGTGGCATTCACAAACAAAGTATTAGGGTTGGGCTATCAAGACCCTAAGCAGGGTGACTGTTACACTCAGGAAATATTACGAGATATTTGGGAAGCTTCAAAATTAGTAAGAGTTGCAGTAAGAGTTCTAGCTAGCCACACATGGTTTGGACTAATGCCTTGCCATTAAGAGATGAAGAGAGGCTGCTCCCTAGAACTAGTCTTGGAACCCACAGGTAAAAGATGCCATTCTGATGGTTAGCTAGAAATTCTGATCTGGACTCTGATAATAACATCCAGAATTCAGTACAAAAGATAATAGTAGAATAATAATGTAATAAACACAACAAAATTAACTTTAGGATTGTAGTAGAAGACAGTAGGCAAAAATAAATTGAAGAAGTTTATACTTACTTTCCAGAAGAGGACTACAAGAGGTTGGCAGGAGACACATATGGGACTGGTGAGCCAAACTGACCAGAGGGATATTCCAGACCATATGGCATCATGCTCTTCATATAAAGAGAGGGGAAGAAGGAGGAAGGGGGAACTATACAAACATAGAATCACAGAATATGCTTAGCTGGAAAGGACCCATCAGGAATGCCAAGTCCAGTTCCTGGCCCTGATCAGGACATCCCAAGAGTCACATCTTGTGCCTGCAAACATTGTCCAAACACTTCTTGAACTGTCTATTACAACACCAATCAAGTGGTGTTGTAACCACTTCCCTGGGGAACCTGTTCTAGTGCCCAGCCATCTTCTGGATGAAGAACCTTCTTCTGATATCCAGCCTAAACCTCCCCTGACTCAGATCTATGCCCTTTCCTTGAGTCCTGTCACTGGTCACCAGAGAAAAGAGTCCCTGCCCCTCCGTTTCCCTGGGAGGATGTTGTAGACTGCAATGAGTTCTCCTCTTACTCTTCTCCAGGCTGAACAGACCTCAGCCACTCCTTATAAGGCTTCCCCCTCAGATCCTTCACCATCCTCTTGGCCCTCCTTTGGATGCTCTCTAATAGCTCAGTGTCTTTTTCATATTGTGATGCCCAAACCCACACCTTATGAAATGCAAATGAAGGACAATGCATCTATGCCTTAAAGTAGACATGGAGGTTAATGAAAACTGCCTGAAATTCTGTTTAAGAAGGTGCGGCAAGTCACAATACTGCTTGTTCCATTCTTCTTTCTAATCACATTTAGCTTATCCCTATTTAGATAGAGACGTAGGTGATACTTCTTTAGATAGAAGACATTAACTTTATTTTCTTCCAATATCTTTAGACAGTTACACTGCATAATCTAACCTCTAGACACTAGTCTATACACTTTAGAACAAAAACTGTAAAGTATTGTTGCACTTTTCTATACTGAAACATAGAATTATGATATATTTCTCTGAGTGTAAAATTATCAGGTTCCATCATCTTTATGTTTTATGCATTATGTACTTGTTTATGAAAAATATGCAAAAAGAAGCAATCACCTTTTCTTGCAAATTAAGGAAGAATTGTGTTATTTCATATTAAAATGTTCTAAAAATGTCCTTTTTTTCCAAAATAACACTTAAATCAAATTTTAAAAGGCATGATTGACAGCCTCTGAAAATGAACTTTTTCTTGGTAACAAAATGACAGGACAAATTATTCTTTATGTACCAGATGACATAGTTTTTGACAACAAATTACTAATAATTAGCCTGAAAAAATATATCTAAGAAATTTTTAAAAGACTCTGTCTTATTTATCTGCCCATGACATAGTTATTTTTGTAGGAACATCATTGTACAGCTTGTGTAGAAGTCTCATTACTTCATATTTATTTGTCGTTGCATTCTAGTTGCACTTTAAATTCTACATGTGTGGACACAATTACACAGCTTGATCTGAAAAGTAACAAATAAATTATATGCACAGGGCATTTCTTATGTGCACACAGGGTGACCCACTGAGCCACTCCAGAAATGAATAAAACTAAATTACTAATTTATACTCTAAATCAGCCCTCTGGTACCACCTTTACCAGAAGTATTGATGCAAAATTATGAAAGTAAAAAACTTGTAAATCATAGTCACTGTAAGTGAATTTTTAATTTCCATGACTTCTTGGATCCATGTATTTTATTATATCAGGCCTCTTGTTATTCTTGTGGTTATATTATTTCACTGATTTTTTCAAAGCATTGTTTCTGTGTTATGCAACCACTTGATCTCTGAAGAGCTGCATTTTTTCAAATTTCATTCTACATATGTTTCTAATGTCAAATGTATTTCACCCCTATAGCAGTACCTTGAAGGAGTGATCATGTTTCTGTAATCCCTTCTTCTTTACATCAGTCACAATAAGCAAGTTTTGAAAATGAATGTTTTGATTAAGCATTAAATCACAATTAAAATATGTTACTAATTTTCTATTCATGCATTTTGTTCAGTTAAATTTTAATATTTATTAAGTGAAAACAATTCTCACTATAAAAATAAAAACAGCTCCCAATTTATGTATATCTTAAAATAGAGCTCTTGTAACTCTGTCTCACAAATTTATTTTCTTGTGTTCATTTTACACCAAAAAATACATCAGTTACTCTAAATCCCTAAAGCTATGTTTAATTTGTACACAAAAATAACAAGGTAAGATGGGATAACTCCGTAAATAAAGAGCTCAAATCTTCTGGCTAAAAAATGTTAAATAAACTGCCTAAATATAAATCACCTTCTTTTTTAATGTCCTTGAAAATTAGATATTTTTGTCTTGTTCTACTTAATCCATCAGAAACTGTTACATTATTAACGTTCTCCAAAGTCTTGGGTTCTTCTAGGCTGATAAATAGAAGAAAATCAGAGAGTAAAGTTCAAGCACTGGACTCCATACTTTTCATGCTTCTTCATTGTTACTCACGTCCTAGTTCTCCTTTGAATCTCAATAGCTTTTTTGTCACCCCCAACAATTCTGCTACAAAACCAGACTTTCAGGTTGATAGATGAAAAAAGATCTGTACCATAAATTTTGAAGTACTCTTCCATCTTTTTTCCATCTTTTGTTTAATAGCAGAGAAAGACCTAATGAGAAAGATATTGAAAAAAAAACAACAAACCACCATCACATTCAGTGACTGAATATGAAAAAAACTTCAAAACAACACCATTATCTTTTTAAACCATATTATTAATTAAAAAATAAAAATGAATGTGTAAGAAAATACTGTCAAGAAAATTTGGTCAGTTGACAAGCACAGGAGAAATACGATCTTCAAATAAAAAATAATTTATATTTTAAATATATATATATATAGTACTCTGAGCATCTGTGTAAACATTGCTGATTACTCATTCAGCTGAAATGAATACAAATTGTTTGACAAAACTGTAAACTGTCAGACTTACTGGCACTGGAAAAGACTGAAGAAAATGTTCAAGTAGATTTCATTATAAAATTTCAGTCTCTCTTCAATGAGGAATCCTTTAATAATTATTTCTTGAAAATGCTTAGGAAATCAGGCAAGAGAAAAATGAAATGCCACTCTGTGCTTGAGATACTCTTTCAACTAAATGGACAAGCAGTGATGATGTATATACAGAAACACAATTTAAACAGAGAGATTAATGTGCAAATTACAGAACTATTTTATTAGTATTTTTTCAAGGAGAAACAATATTTCTATTATATGTAATAAATCAGTATTGTTAGCTTCTGACAGGTACACTGAAAGACTTGAGTCTACCTTTGACTTCAATATATGAACATTTTTCTTTTACAATTTATGTGATCTTAAATGTGAAAAAAAAAACAACTTTGCAATTAAGGAGAAATTCACTAAAATATTTTTAACTTTTACTGTTTATGTTATTGGTAGGTAGAAAATTTCTGACATCTTACAGATTAGTAGCTATTTTAAAAAATCAACATAAAAGTTTACATGTATAAATTCCTTGATACCTTGATAAAACCTGTACTTTAAGAAGTGATTTCTCTCTACTTTCATTTATTTTATCTAACCTGAGACCATGACTTTTTTTACAGTAAACTGCATTTTCTAGGAATTTATAAAAATCTTATGGATAATTTGGTCATTAAATACCCTATAATAAATTGTGAGAAATATTTTTAAAAAGTAAATTAGAAATAGTCAGCAGCTGAAAAATACTGAAAAATTATTTCTTTCATATTTAAATTCTGTCCTCTTTGAGACACAGACATTCTCAAAGAAATACAGAAAAAATAACATACACAAAATAGGAGAAAAAGCATAGAAGACATCTTGCTAGCAGTATAATGCAAATTGTTTGGGTAAAAAACATAGTTCAATATGAAAATAAACCTGGGAGAATTTTCATGCTGCAGTGGTTGATGGATTATAAGAATACCTAGGACTTACACGGGGAGTAAGATTCGTGCTGTGCCACTCTACACAAAATTAATATCACTGTTGTATTACTATGCTATTTACATTTTTCAAATACCTGCTGGGAATTGGAAAGGATTAGCAAATCTTCATTAAGAATGCTTCCATGTTAGGTAAAACTTGCTTTGGTTTTGCTTTTAGGTTAGACATTTATTTCAATAACTGTATTTGCTCCCGTTTTTGCAGTCAGTGGTTTCAGAAACAACAGGGTTTTGGGTTTTTTTGAAAAGGATAATAGGTTAAATAATTCTAAATTTACATAGTAAACTAAAACCATCACGACTATCAAATCCATCTGAGTAAGAGATGGAATCATCTCAAAAGAAACTGTTGTACATTGAGTTTATTTCTACTTGGCAAAAAATTTGGATACCTTATTTCCTGGTATTTTCTGAGGAAAGAGGTTTAATTATAATTATACACATTAAGAGGGTTCAAACTGATAAACAGGGAAGAAAAAATCTGTTAATTAATTAAGCTACAACATCAACCCAGTTGCATAATTGTGATTTCCTGAAATCACAAGTTGAAAACAGATTTTTAAAAGAATCCTTAAATAATAGATTAAATAAGACCAAGAAGATAAAGCTCCACTTTTGTTGTCACTTAGGTCTTTTCCATTCTACCATCATTTCAGCCTTTTCGATGCTTTGGTGTGTTCTATCTGCATTAAAACATCTCACAGGTTTCACAGAACACTCCAGGAAATAAATGAGGCAGTAGTGACCAAATTATACTGATTTTGTCATTGCATGTTCCCTTGGATTTTGATTGGAAGAAGTCCCATCAAAAGATACAGTACTCTTCTTCTATCTGATAAAGTCAGCATAAATATTTTGCATATTTAACATATTTGAGACCATTATGAAAAAAAGTCTTAACTCACCCAACTAAATTCATTTATGGTACTACATTCTATGGAATGAGACACACAAAACCATAGGAAAAAATCCATTCTGAGATACTACATTAGAATCAAGTTACCCTTTCTTGAGTTGTTAAGATAAAATTTGTAATGGGCAAAAATGCAACACAATTTATGGCTACAATAGTTTATTGCTAGTCCAATTGAAGTGAAATTTATGGGTATTTCAGTTAAAATGAAATCCATAATCCTCCATTAAAATAATTTTTAAAAGCAGAGAGAAATTATAATACAATCAAAAATATACAGTCTGTGCTATTTTATTGCTGCTCCCCTTCTCTGATGCTGATGGCATCACTATCTTCCTCTCCTGGTTTTCTTCAGTTTTGAGTTTGTGTTTGTCAGTTCATCAGCTTCTCTCACATTCCTTCAGCAAGTGAAAGTCCTCTAAATTCTTAGCAATCTTAAACCTCAGGAGGGATCTCACAGCCCTCCTGAGCCTTCCACAGCTGAAATTTTTATCCCAGGGATTTCAGTTCTACTTAAAGTCTTTGTGTATGGTTACTAGAGAAGCAGTGAGAGCAGACCTGTAAAAGTGTCTCCTAATCTCTCAGGCTTTCTTTCACTTTTTATGGTACTGGAGAGGTAAAGGCCCAAGAAAAAAATCTAAATTATTAGCAGAGCTGATTGCTCTTCAGAATCTTGATGTCTTTTCCCTCCATGTCATAGTGATCCATCCCTTGTTTAGAAAGCAATATCCTTAAATGTTTCCACTGGGGAAATCAAAGGCTCCACTTCAACCCCTGACTTTTATACTCAATATCAGTCAAAGTCAACAGCCCGGTTGAAAACCCATATATTCAGGGCCACTAGTCATTCATCATTAATGACTCTTGATTGTTCCATCACCTTTTCTCAGCCTTTTTATTTGGTGCCAAACTTACACTACAAAGTTTTTGTACCAAAGCCCAAAGGTAATTTTAGCACAATGTAGAAATAGCAAATGAAGGTCACAGCAAAATGTACACTGTCTGAAGCAGGATGGAATTCATCGTCTGATAAATTGTACTCCCAAACACTTCATGTTTCATTTTATTAAACTATATTTCTTTAAATTCTGTATTTAACTTCAGATTCTTTTATCATATGTTTTAAATGAGCTTTAGATATAATAACAGTATTTTTAAAGTATAAAATTTGATCCCTAGCTGACTTAGTAATATTAGTATTGTATAATATTAGTGTTATGGGTCAACAAAGTGGAAAATTCAGGTAAGATAAAGCAATGTTACTGTTATGATTTATATTTACTAAAATATGATTTTAGAAATAACACAATGTATTTTACTTGGTGGTAATTGGAAGAAGAAAAATTATCCATTAATTTACAATACTGTTCTTCTTGAATAGCTTTATCATGTAGTTGCAATTAAACTGGAGTCAAGATATTTTTTTTTACGATGGGAACATTGATAAAAATATAATTTTTTTACCCTACTTTGCAGAGATTTCTTTCTGTCTTTTGTTTTTGAAATCAGAAAATTTATATAATATTATGGCATATATGCAACACTGTACCTCCATTCCCTGTGAATTCATCTCCCAGAACCAGAAAAATCTTTTGCCAAATAAAGCATATCTTCATATCACATGCATCCATAAGCCTTATATAATTTACTCAAAAGATCAACTGACATTGCAAATTAAAAATATAGATATAGATATAGATATAGATATAGATATAGATATAGATATAGATATAGATGATATAGATATATATCTCTTTTCATCCTAAGCACCTTTGGTAGGTTTCAATACCAATGCGAAATTGATGGAAAAATCTACATAAAAAGATCCTGGCTGCCTCCCTTTCACATCCATCTTTTATTAATGAGAACCATTGTATGGTATATCGGACTTTACACGTTACTGTACAAATTGTTAGAGTCTCAAATTATTGGCAGCAGCATAATTATGATGGACAGTTTTCTTTTTTAAAAAAAAAATTCAAACTATGGTTCAGGGCTCAAACTATAGCCTTTTTAAAAAGTTATGAAGTTTGCTGCTTGAGGACAATAATTATCCCCTTCATGATATATCATTTTATTTGCATAGTTTCAGCAGAGAACATTTTTAGGTTTTCCACACGTTGGACTCAATGATTTTAAATATCTCTTCTAACCTTAATGATTCTATGAATCCTAAATCCACAGACAACTCTGCAGACTTTAATAAAGGATATCTTAGAAGTGTGAGAATCATCTTGAAGAAAAGATGGTAATGGCTGTGTCCAAGGTGAATTGAAATAAAGGAAAAATTGAGATGAACTTTCCTTTTTCCTCCTGCATCTTAATTATCAATTATTTGCTCTCTATCCCATAGCTACACACACACACACACATGCACTACTGGCACTAGACACTGCTTGTTAAATATGCTTGTGGTTTGCTTGACTTTACTGCTTACCTGACATAGTATAACGGAATATTGTTTCTGAACAGACAATTTTTAAGCAACATATTTGACTTGGCAAAAAAAAAAAAATAGATTCAGGGTAGTATCAATACTTCATCAATTATCTGAAAGAGCTTTTCAAGCCTATTACAGATGCTGTTTCATTGCCACAGTAGGAGAATTTTGTGACCAATAAAATAATGGAAGGTTCCATAAGTAAACTCTTACCCGTACAAATTTTGCTGGGGACCACTAACAAAATCTGTGTGGCATTACAAGCCAAGCCTGAAATGGCTAAAAAATTATTTCTTGCATGAAACTTAAATTATGGGAGGAATTATGTGAGGTCTTTTATGGGAAAATATTCTGATTCTCTCTGATGCATATATAAATGCATGATATTCCATGCATTTCGGTGAAGTTGCTTATTACAAATAAAGGGGAAAAAAAAGACTACAATTAAAAAAATATATTAGAAGGGAGAAAATAGAGAAAAAAGAGAAAAGAAATAACAGAAACAAGGAAAGGGAAAGGAAAGAAAGGGAAAAGGGAAGGAAAAGAAAGGGAAGAAATTAGCCTCCAAATTTGTTCAGATATATGAAGTAGTCAAGTAAAGTCCATATAAATTTACTTAACTATATGTAGAAACCATTTTGGTATGTGAACTATTGCCTTGTGTTGTTCTCAGAAGGTTTTATTTGTCTTAAAAGCATCATTCTTAATTATAATTTTTTATGAAGATGAGGAAGAATCCCTAGTTCCATAAAAGTGTCCCATTCTGTTCAAGGAAGGATGTGGGGTTTTTTCACACACTTGCCTCTAGTAAATTCAAAAGTCAGCATTCCCATTCACATCCCCTTATTCCATTCTATAATCAACCATGCAAAATTGACTGAAACACAGTTAAGATTGTAGGTGGGCCGAAAGATCCTGTGTGCATTTCTTTTTCTCCACAGACCATAAAACATGCTCAGGGCAACTCTTGCAGATAGATGGGATAAATATAGGGTCCATTGATGGATTTTATAGTACACATCATCCACAGGGATAAGTGGACACTCTGTCCATGCAGGATAAATGGCAGACCAGTTCTCGTAATTCTGCTTTCAGTTCTGAATGCTTAAAATTTAGTAGGAATCTGACTGTATCCATGGGAAGAGGGTGTTTAGTGGAAAACAAATTTGCATCTATTTTTCTCTATTATTCATTTCTGTTTATTGTCAAGGAGTTGTCTGGAGCCCTGGGAACACATTCATGTTTTTAATCCCTGTTGACAAAGGAAAATCACTATATCTCTATTAAAAAGGCTAAAAAAACTGGAAGAAGACCCCATTTTAATTTTTCTTAATGCCTCCCAAGAACTCTCAGTAACCAGTGTATTTTAGCACATCTCTAGATAAGAATTGAATGATTCCTTGTCCTATCCATCAGGAACAGCTGACTGTGGTACATTTTCTGAGCAAAAGTAAGTAGGAGCTTATGATGCTTTTCTCTTAATATGATGGAAATGTGTATGTTTAGGGGAACTAAGTTTTACTCTGGAATATTTTGAAGGATATAAAATATGAACACTAAAGGACTATGACTATTCTTGCCATAGGACAGAAAGTGAAGTCTGTGAGACAGAATCTCATCTTTAGTGCCTTACTCAGCACTGTATATTTCATAAAGTTGGGAACTTAAATTATAGTTGGAGCAACTGTTCTTCTGATTCCTGCGTAAAGCTTAAATCCCACTGAATTTTCATGAGAAGATTTGGAACCTTGAATTAAAATCCAGACAACTACGTACATTATTAATTCACATTTGATGCTTAAATCCCCCTGAAATGCATGCAAAAGATACATTCAAAATTTTTAATTGGGAATATTAATCTGTTCTCTGAAAAAAAATTTATGATCTTTCGATTAGATCTTGAAATAATATTAAATCACACAACCAGCAGAATGAGAGTTACTTACACTTTCATGGAATGTCATACTAATGGAAACAAATATTATCCACATTTTTAAATTTACCAAATGATGATCAGTCACTATTTTTCTTAGTGCCACAAAGCTTTTTTGTCAGTGAGCATATGTATATATACAGAAGTATTCATTAATTAACTGCCATTGTAGACTGCAATGGAAAGGGTAACAGAGGAATAATCTTGCCATAGAATTTTATCTGCATGACCAAAATCACTACTGTGTTTAGAAAAGAAATATCAAATTAGGAAAATTCTTTTTCTAATGATGAAAAAAAGTTCCAATTCCTTCTAGTTTTTGAGTTCTTTTGAAACATGAAAATTATTGGAAAAAATGTGATTATGAAGATAGTTTTTCAATAGAAAACTCTGAAGCTTTGGCAGACACTTCAAAACATTTTTCAAAGACAGGAGTTAACTTTGATTTTTTAGTTAGAAACATACTGAGATCCACAAAACTTCTTAGTGGCAAAAAGACATTTTTAGCCATGAAAAGCAATCTCTCCATATCTTCTGTCATATGAGGATGTGAACATGAACAGCAAATTATATGGAATATAGGAAATAAAGCTCTTTTTCTTTTGACTATAATCTTGGTGCTGTGCCTTCCTGATTTTTAACACCTCTCTGTCACAACATCTTATAAATGTTCACTGGAATTTATAATAGGTCTGAATTGGTGACTTGATCCATAATAGCATCATGACAAGAACCACAAAAGAAAATCAATAGATACGTCTATCTTAAATTTTTGAATTATTTTCAAGGAATGATCAAATAAAAAGTGAGAACAAAAACTTCCTGATGTGTCTCTGCAGAGGTAAGTGTCATCAGAATCATCAGATTGCTTCATTAAGTCATTTAGAGTCAGGATTTTTATATAGTTGGAAACAGACTGCTATAAAAATATGTTTGAAACCACATAATACTGATGATTATAAGAAAAGGAAGTTCAGTTCAAGACTCAGGTCTTTTTACCTATGTCAAGAAAATGCAAGATATTAATTTCTCTGTCGCTGCAAACAACATGAGGACTTACAAATTTGTTTTTTGTCTATCAGTGTCTATACATTAATTTTATTTTCTGTCCTGTGATTAATCATTATTATAAATGGCATTGTTCAAAAAATGTCATAGATGGTAAAGGATCCATCCCATGTTAGACATGTAAAGCATGTGACAGTCATTTTATGTTCCTTTGTTTCTTCCTGGGCCTCCTCAGTTCAGCAAGATCAACATCTTGCTCTTGATGTCTTGTCTGACAGTCCATAAAACACACATTCTTCCATTACAGTTCAGTTCCCTATCCTGCCCAGTTTTTACAGAATTTACTTAAATTGGATACTATTGGCTGGGAGATTTTTAATATGTCTCTGAATACTGTTTGACGGAAATAGTTTTAATACTAATTTCTGTTTCAGGTGCCACTGAAATATGATTTCTTCCATCTGTGAAAATGTATTGTCAGAACTACTTGTTTTAGAATAACGTTATTTTGTGTGTAGTATTGTTTTGTTGCTTTATATTGGAGGAGCTCTTTTCTTGCCTAATCTTTTTTTACTAGAACAGTGCATATTTTACTTTTAAAGATTTCACTTCTTATTTCCTACAGGGACAAGTTTTCAGTACAAACAAAAACTAACTTTTTTCCTGTTTTTCAGAAGTCCTTGCTACAACATGAGTCTTCTGATCCATTCAAATTAAAATTTCAAATTGTGATGTAGCTGTGATTCTATAACATTTTAACTTTGCCTTAATAATCAATAAAATAAGAAGACAATCAAGCCTGTTACTGAAATACTCTTCTAAATAAAGCTGCCATGCTATTCTGAAATAAATGACCAAAATAATATTCATATATATAACTGGTTTGTGTAAAGCTCCCAAAAAGCGGGACACTCACTATATTTATAACATCTACACTTATCCGTTGCATTATTCTACCTAATAAGCATCACACACATAAATTAGAAAATTCATTTATTTCACTTATTTTACCTACTTATGTTCTGATTTTCATTCGGGAAAGAATATTCTGGGCTCTACTACTGAACACAGAAAACATAATGCTTAAAAAATATGCTTTTTTGTTTGTTTTGGTTTTTGGGTTTTTTCTTTTACTTCTTTTTTTCTTTTATTTTTCTTCCCTCCTCCTTCCCCCTTCCCAGACCTAAACTCATAATAATTAAGTAATTAAAGAATAAGGAAAAAGTATGCTGATCAGAAAAAATGCTGAAGAGTGTCTGTCCCTCCTAAGCCATCCTTCCTCTCTGCCAGTTGCTTTTTACCTGTTATTATTTACCTGTGATTATCTACCCGTGATTATTAATTATATAATTATATTATTGCATAGTTTCTTTCTTTTACTTCTATCTTGTAGTATATTATATAAGGTGAAGCAGGAGTGTGGCATTTTAGAAACAGGCAGAGTACACAATAAATTAAAAACCCCATGTTAATCCTTGAAGAAATTAAGGAGCCAGGCAAAAAAATATTAAGATCTGTATGCGGGTTCATTATTTCATCCCACTTTTTTCCTTTTTTATTTGTTTGTTTGTTTGTTTAGGTGTGATTTTTTTTGTTTGGAAATTTTTGCCATGTTTTCATCATAGTAACTATTTAGGACAATTTGAAAATATATCTTGTTTATCATCATGTAGGCCAATGTATTACTTCAATTTAATACATTTATTATGTTAGTGATGAATAAATGCATTTCAAAGCAGGATAAGTTTTACTGAAAATTTGGGTTCATTTTTACTGAAAAACAGCAGCAGACTTTCAATGTTTATTTGGTTGTACTTTTTTTTTTTTAAACACCCATCACTTCTGGAATACTCATCAGATTTTTGAGAACAACTTGATGGAAATAAAGACTGAAAATTAAAAAGTCTCTATTTCTCTCCTTTTTTTATCCTTATAAAATATGACAGAGAATGATATACAAAAATATTAAATATTCAATGCTCGTTACTCACAATACAGTGAAAATTAGAATCCATAAATCTC
Organism: Cyanoderma ruficeps; assembly: GCA_008694505.1. Lineage (NCBI taxonomy): Eukaryota > Metazoa > Chordata > Aves > Passeriformes > Timaliidae > Cyanoderma > Cyanoderma ruficeps. Next base: position 10,339,845 of record VZDJ01006585.1, on the reverse strand, counting down.
TAGCACACAGCTGTTGTAAGTATTTAAAAATACAAACCTGAAATGAAGTGTGTGTCAGCTTAATGATCGGTCTGAAGCAGAATGATCTGAAAAATACTCTGTGATTTTCACCCTGCCAGTTTACCATGATTTATACAGAATATGTTGGGTCTTATTTCCATGAATTTAAACATAGATAAATGGTATGTCCTTGTTTTCTCCTTCAAATGGAACATTTTGGACTTGAAATCACTCATAATAGGAGTCTCCATTAGCAAACTTTCTTGAACATATTAAATTTGTGTTCCTGTCTGTCAAATATAGTTCCCAGATTTGTTAATTCAGTCACTGTTTTATTGAAAAAGTTCTTATTTCAGAAAACACTCCCTATTTTTCAAAAAACTTAGATACTTAGCATAAATCATGTAGCTAATTGCTACCAACTTCTGTGGAACACAGGCATGGCTTTTATATTTAAGTGGTTGGAAAAATACAGCTGTGAATCAAGCATTATTGAACTAAGACCCTTAACTAATGTTTTGATACCTTGCAAAAAATTTTTGGATGGTACTGTCATTCATGTTGATTCTACTCTTCTTTATATTATTACTGCTATTACCAGATAGCTCTAGGAAAGAGTTTTCCAATAGCCCTCACTGTCATCTTTGTGTTCAAGAGCCCCTTAAGAATTTTACAGAGCTGATAGTTTAAATATTTATTACATATTTTTATGCTGGCTGTAGAGCCCCAAAGATCATGGTCCAGTATTCCTTACAATTCCAGACAGACAAGAAGAAATATTAATTCACTGTGTATATAAGAGGAGCTAAAGTTGCAGGAAGACATAGAAAAATATTAGAACTCATTTTTCCTTCTGTCAAATTATTACTTCTGCACAGCTGGGTAAAACATTCTTATAATTTAATTGGAAATTTCTGTGTTAGTAGATATATTTATTTTCAAACATGATACCTGCTTTCCCTTTTCCCTTTTTATCTCTCCTACTGAGGCAACAGAGAGAAAAAAATGTAGTTAGAATCATTAGAGTCCACATAATGAAATATTCTCATCTTCAAATTGAGTGTATTTGTCAATACACCTTTTGAGAAGCTATTCCATCAATTATTATAGTCCAATTGAATCCTAGACTGAATATGTAGAGAGAAAAGAAAAAAATCTTTTCTTCATTATCAAACTTCTGAATCATTAACACCGCTAACTAGTTCAAAAGAAATGGCAAAACAATTGTGCCAAGAATACAGTCTAGCTGACAACCCATTTTACAGTAGGCCAAAGAGTTTTGGCTCACACCTCCAGTATGTTTCATCCTCTCATGACTATATTTTCCAGACACACTGTTCTTGGGTGTTCCCCACTCCACATATCCCTTTTCTAGGCCAGGTGCATGGTATCCTGCCACAGTGATTTATGCCTTCATCATGTCCAGGTCACAGTGTGGTGTGCAAATGCTACACCTCACATCACACTTCAGTCACCACAAATGCCAACATTTGCACTTCAACAATCTTCCATGAAACATTGAGGGTCACTATTGGACAAAATTAACGTCCTCATCATTAGCCACGTATTTATGAAAGGATTTCCTTCTCCTACATCCTCATAACATTCCCACCTACCATATAAATAAAAATGCAGTAACACAGCTATATTCTGAATTCAAATATTAGGTATTATATGCTTTTGTTTAAAAGCAAAACTAAAAATTAAATATTGCAAATTTGATGATTTTATTCAGAATTTTTCTTATTTCCTTCTCATTTTTAATTAAAAAATAAAAAAATGTCATGTTTAGCTTAATTTGCAATTGTTTAATCTTAAAAAAAGGAATTTATTGTTCAAGTATTTCAATTGCTTAAGATGTGAGAGCTTCAAAATGAAAATCGTATTAGAATAAAAAAAAACCTTAAAAATACTAATGTCTTAAGCATTGTTTGTATTACTTTTTTATTAATTACTGTTCCACCAGTTGCATCTAAACAAATCAATATTTTGGAATACCTTTGAGGTAATTTTGGCACTAATTTTACCATGGATAAAATCCTTTCTCATGAAAATGTATTTTATTATTCATTTCTGAAAACATGAGAGATTAAAAATAAAAGAGAAAACATTTAAGTATATTATGTATTCACAATAAAATAACATTAAATTGATTTCTTATATAGCATATTGTTATTTTGGTGTCTTATCCAAATCTTTTTCTTTATGTATGACGATACTTGAAATTAAATTTCTCATCAGCTCAGTTGCACCATGTTGATGGCTCCTTTATGTTCAGCCTTCATCATGAATCAGCTGGCATAGGAAGGCGGTGAATTTAAAGGAGCTTGCTTGTCTTGCTCACTTGCAGCTGGGAGAACATTTTCCCACAGTTCTGTATACATGCAAATATTCTAATCCCCACCATTTATTTTCTTGAGCATTATGCGCCGTTGAGTCAATGAAGCTCCATGAAGTACAATATCCTGATCCTTGGGCAGAAAAGAACTCCCCGAGCCCTATAATGCATCTGACCAATCCTATAGTGTTATGCTACAGGGAAAGACTTTTCCTCAACAGTTCAGAGACTAAGCTTTGCCACAAAGCTTCAGAAGTGATTGCTGATACTATGACTGCGTGTATGCACGCCTATTGCTGGTCATAAAACTGGGTAGCCTCTGCTTCAAATCATAGAACTATGCAATGGAGTTTTGGAAGGAATCTCTGGAGAACATCTAATGCAATCCCTCTGCTAAAGCAGGTTCACCTAGATCAGGTTGCATCTAATGATAGCCTGATGTGGTTTTGAGTATCTTCAGGGAAGGACACTCCAGAACCTCTCTGGTCAGCCTGTGACAGTGCTCAATCACCCTCAGAGTAAAGAAATTTTTCCTCTTATTTCCTCATACAGGTGGAACTCTCCTAAGAGAGGTCATCCAGTCATCTAATCTTCATTCCCTTTCACTAGACCCTCTCCAGTAGTTCCACGTCTCTCTGGTACTGAGGAGCCCAGAACTGGACACAGCACTCCAGATGTACCTCACCAGGGCTGAGTAGAGGGCAGGCTCTCCTCCCTTGATCTGCTGGCAATGCTCTTCCTGATGCATCCCGGGACACGATTGGCCTTCTTGGCTACAAGGACATACTGTTGGCTCACAGACATCTTGTTGCCCACCAGGACTCTCAGGTTCTTGTCTGGAGAGGTGCTTTCCAGCAGACTGAATCCCATCCTCTCCTGGTGCAGAGGGTTGCTCTTCCTCAGGTGCACTTACTTTTTGTTGAACTTCAAACAGTTCCTCACCACCCAACCCTATCCTATCATTCAGGTTTCATATGAATGACAGCACAGTCCGAAATCATTAAATCCTGCTATCATATTTCAGTGTTTACCTTAGTGAACTCATTATATGCTTGTGAATACACGTTTCCAATACTTCCGTCAAATTATACATATTATCAAATTATTTTACTGCCTTTTCCCTATCCTTTTTATTTTTATTATTATTAATGACAAATTGGTTTTATGAATTACTAGTAAAACCTACCTTTTCAAAACCCCTGCATAACATTGAATTTTAATTACCTTCTGAATTCTTAACATGACTTTTATACTTGTTTATTCCTGAAGTTTAAAAACATTGAAAAAAAGAACAAGGTCTTTATTTTTAAACTGATACTGAAATAGTGTATAATTGTTTATGAACATTAAATTTTCCAGCATATGTCAGAGTATATTTCTGCACTCACACAAGTGTGTGAAAACAGGCTTAAGTCTGCTTTTTGTGCATATTCTCTGAATTTATATTGTGTGGTATTGTCTTTATCAGTGATAGAATTGTGGTCCAGTTCAATTTTAACATTTAGCATCCTTAGTGAACGTAGATGGATGTCAAAAGTGTGTGCTATGGTACTTGCCTTTTATCTGTTGTGGGTGTCTTCAAAGTGCATGTACTTGCATGTATAATAAAACACACGTATAAAAAAATTACAGTTTTACAAATGCACTATTTTGCCCTACATATATCTGTTAATGCTCACTCAGGCAGACATTAAATTCTTCTTGGTTTGTAGATAATAATTTAAAAATTAATGCTATAATGCATCCTCAGAGGATGTTGTGCCTGATAAGAAGAAGTACTCTTTTAAATCCTTGGTATATATATAGTCCCTTGCTCCTGTTTACATATACTATGACTTCCCAGCCAACAATCAAAAAACCTTCAAATGAAAAGCAAACAGTGAAAGTGAATAGTGGCTAACTAAATTAAAAAAAAACAAAAAACAAAAAAAAAACCAAAAAAACAACCCTTAGGAAAAGCAATGTGCAACATCTATTATATGAAAAATCTTGTATGTCTGTATGGAAAACCTATAAAACATCACTTTATATTCATGCAGTCAACATTGCAATCCATAAAAAAATTAATGGCTTTGTTGGTATGCATTGGTCCACTGAATATGCTCCTATTGCAACAGTTACATGAATGTGACTTGTTGGAAAATGAACACAAAAGAACTCCAAGCCCAAACAACAATAGAAAAAATTCCCCCCTCATCCCCCATAAAAAAATCCAACCAACCAACCAAGCAACCAAAACAACAACAAAACAACAACAGCACCAAACAAAACAAAAAGACAAAAATACTCGAGCAAATGCAGAAAAAAATAAAGCAGCACACCAACAAAACCCCCAAAACCTTGGTCTGAGCAAGCAGAAAATTTTTAATGAAGGATTTTACTTTTTAGTTATAAAAGCTATAGTTTTGAAGTCCAAAATGCATATCTGTTTCTATCCTTCAAATAAACAGCAAGTATCCCATGAAGAGATAGGAGAGATAAATAAATCTCACTAACTGGATAGAAACCACTGAAATGCAAATTCTGAGTCCACTAAAGCATCAGAGATTGAAGTGATAAATGTGGTTGTTTCTGCAAGCCCTGTTTGCAGAGCATTTACTGATTCCCAGTGTTTAAATGCATCTGCTTGGATTGTCTGTTTTTTTACTATGGTCAAAAAATAAAAACTTAAAGATTGCCTACAGTACACATGTATCATTAGATCAAAATTAAATTTAGGCATGTTATGGCTAGATGTCTTTGTGAGATGTCTTAGTTAAGATTAAATGGAAAAAAAACGAGCAGAAGACATTAGTAATCAGACAGCACTCCAAATAACACGTTCATTTGATAACTGTGATGATTTTAGTACTGAGTACTTTTGTAATTATTCATTCCTGACTTCTTAAAAATTATTGTTAATAAAACATCATTAGATTTGACTGAATGGTATATAGAATAGAGAGCACAAAGACTACACTGAAATCCAGAAATTTATAGTATTTAGAATCTAGTCTGTCATTTAAGTATACTTTATAAAGAAAGAAAACAAGTATCCTTTTCATAGATTTATTATGCAATCCATTCATAATAAGAAGAGGAAATGGCAAAAAGAGATATATTTCAAAGGTTAAAAATCTATAAAAAAGTTCCTTGCTTGGAATGAAGACCATTTTCTGTAGAGACAAATAATCATAGCGAATATGTTTTTGTGTGATAGTATTATTCAGTGTACTGGATATTATTAGGCAGAAAACTGTATCTGCTTATAATTTTTTCAAATAAATTTCCCCTCTGTACTGTAATTTTCTTCCTTAAACTTGCTTGAGCTTAAAATTACTGGGGCTTACATTATTTTAAAATTTTATTTCCTGCAATACTAGATCTAAGAATGTAAAAAACTGGAAATGGCTGAAGGGTTTCTATCAGAATTATTTTTTTTTCTTAGAAATATTACTTGCATTCACAGGAATGAATCTGTACAGATTTCTTTTGTTGTTTATATCGAGTTTGGACATTACATTTGCATTTAATCATGATTCTATCTATATACATGCAAGAAGAATTATATTCCTTCCACACAATTCCAGTGAGAAATATACTCTCATTTCACTTCCCAATAAATGAAGAAAGGAAAGAAGCCGCACGGGTTCATCATTCTACTTCACATTTCTGCACAAACACTTCTGTCTCCTTTGAAGAACAGCAAATGTGAATATACATGTTTTATCATTCTTTCAATAGCACACAGCTACAACTATTCAAAGAGGATGTGGGACAAAAGAATTAACTGTATTGTTTCTGAGAAGGTTCAAGTTGGTTTTGGGAGAGTGGGAAAATATACTTATCTGTAATGATTAAAGTCTTCAACCAACAGAGAGGGGTGAGGTCTTTGCAGTAAGTATTTCCTGGACTTCTGCAGCTTGGGTCCTCCCCAAAGATTGCAGCCCTTCATGAACTGCTTCAGCGTGGTCCTTTCAACAACATATAAATCCTCAGGAATTGATTTTCTGATGTGAGTCCCCCATGGGCCACAGGTCCTGTTGGTAAACCAGCTCCTGCATGGACTCCTCAGGCATTACTTCGGGGCATGCTAACCTGGTCCAGAATAGAGTCACCCATGGACTGCAGCAGAGATTTCTGCTCCATTCTGAGAAGTGGGTGGACAAAAAAGAAAAACACCTTGCTCTGGGACTCGTTGAACCTCACGTGGTTCTCATGGGCTCAGTTCTCGAGCTTGTCCAAGTCAACTCCACAGCTCAACTTCATGCCATCTGCACACCTATTCATGATGTTCTCAGATCACCTACCCTTGCCTCACCTTTCCATGCATTTCTTTCTTACTTCTCAGTTGAGGAGGAGATTCTTGCTTAGTCATTCCAGTTTCCAACCAGCCTTACTTTATTTCCTACACACCTGGACAGAGAGCTCTTAAACTCTAAGTAAAGTGGCCTTAAGTTGTTGCCAGCTTTGGCCAGCCCCTGTGTCCCTAAAGACACTGGCCCAGGGGTTCTCATTCACCAGGACATAAAGAGATGAGAGTCCATTCTTACAAAATTCAGGATCTTGACTTTTCTCCTCTCTGGGCTCACCAAGATCACTTCAAATGTCATAATACACAGAAACTTGTTAGTCATTTACAAATTTATTGTTCATCCAATATATTTTATAAGAAATAAAAAAATAAGAAATTATAAATCTTATTTTTGTTTGTTAGAGGAACAAGTGCAGATAGCTACCAAGAAGATTTTCTGTTTCTAATCCTGAGCTCTAGGACAGCATTTGCCTCTAGTTGTAACATTGAGGACTATGGGCCATAGAGCTATAGGACCTGCAACACATCTCTGCCCTCGCTGTTTCCTGATAGATAAATACAGATCTTGGAGGAGGTCAACTTTTTTGAGAGAAGTGTTTGATAATTTTTTTTTAAGTGTTCATCTTTGCCCAAACAGTGTACAGGCAGAATACTTTCTGATTTGGGAAAACGGAGCAAGAGTTTAGCATGAAGATAAAAACTAAGTGTCTAAAATTTGACTTTTTTTTTTTTCTCATGAGTCACTCTCTAGCTCCCATCAAATAAGTGTTAATAACATAACACAGTAAAATTTCTAAATTTTGACTTATTAAAGAACTTGAAATGACAGAATATTAACATTCTGAAAGTATACTGTTAGATATAAAACACACTTCAGAAATTCATACTAATAATAAAGTAAATATTATTTTCCTATTCATATTCTTTCCAAAATTATGGACAGCTGAGAAACTCAGAATATCATATTTTGCACCTGCTTATAGATAAAAACCAATAATTAACATATAAGAGATATGTATATATTTCCTCATTTCCTCCATGTGCAATTTTTGTAATCATGCATGGCATTCTTGCTATGACTAGGACAAAATATTTTATATTTCATTGATTATATGGCTTGCAGTATTCAGAAATTAATAACCTTTATGTTCTAAGAGAGAAGAAAGATTCTGAATGCTGCCTCTACTTAGATGAACAATTTTACTTTAGGGACAGTAAGGCAGTCATGAAGTAGGCTTCTTTCTTATCAGAAACTGATTCTCTAAAGATTTTTTTTTTCCTGAGATTCTTTGGGCATAGCAAGAACTCAGGAACCAATTGAGTGATTTAGAATTGTAGAAAAAGAAAATCAATCATATCGATTATATTTTAGAATTCACACAATAAAATAAAATCATTTAATTGACAAAATTGAGCCAGTATGAATTTTTTAGTACTTCATATTGGTGGATTATAAACTTACCCTTTGGTCTTAATAAAATCTATTTTGAGGCAAATGACAGCAATTAAAAGATCAGTCTACGTGATTCACTGGATGATTTTGAAGTTAATAATCACATATTTATGCAAATGGATTGGCTGATGAAAAATACAATAAAATATATGAAAAATAATGGGAACTATTGTTATGGAATTTATTAAGCTAAAATGACTTCAACTATTCTTATTCCATTCAATTTATGTCTGTGTTTTCGAAGTAATTGGGGGTTTTGTTCTGGTTTTTTTGTTCTTACTTCAGTCCCTGGCAAAGTAATGGAATAAGTCCTCTTATAAATTATTACAAGCCAAATGGACAAAGTGTTTGGGAAAAGCCAGCACAGATTTACCAAAGGCAAATCCTGCCTGACTAACCTGATCACCTTCTACAATGAAGTAGCACTTTTCTGTCCATATCAGAAGTATGGTAGATGTTGTTTAACTAGACTCTCAGCAAATTATTCCACACCATTTTCCTCGGTTTCCTTCCTTCCTAGATACACTGGCAAGATGAAAATTGAGTATATTTAGCCAAGTTGTAGAGTACAGACCTGAAAGCTGAAAATTGGAGTATGGACCTTCTGACCTAAAAGGGCTTTAGTTAGTTGTTACAAACCTTTTTGACAGCTGATTATAAAGGATCGTTACTGGATACTATTTTACATCTTCATTGACATCATTTCCTTGAGGATGGGTTAGGACAGAGGCTGAGAAAACTTTGACTCTGCTCTGGAAAAGAAAAGACTCAGCAGAGACTTTATCAGTGTGTTAAAAAATTGGATGAGAGGGAATGAAAAAAGAGACGGGCTCTTCTCACTAGTGTTCACAACTAGGGCAATAGATGATAGAGAACAGAACAAATAATTCCATCTGAACATGAGAGAATACTTTTTTTGTTGTTGTGAAAGCAATCAAACTGTATAGGTTGAGTAAATAGGCTGCAGAATCTCTATCTGCACAAAAGGGCACAGTCCTGGCCAACACACTCCAGCCGACTCTGCCTTAGAAGTTGGGTTAGACTGGAAGATCTTGCCAATATTTCCTGCTGCTGAAAAATGCTTGTAATTTTCTCACACAGTGAGTAGTCTGGGGATGGGCAAGAAGGTGGGAGGGGCACTGCTGGGTTATCTGATCTAAGTTTACCAAAGAGATATTCCATATCATATGATGTTGTGCTTCGCAATAAAAGTTCAAGGAAAGGAGGAGGAGATGGAGATATGAGTGATTATGGCACTTGTCTGTCTAAGAAGCTGTTACACATGCTCATACCAGTCTTTCTAAGGAGTCAGTAGTAAAAATCTGCTTGTCAATGGGATGCACTGAATAAATTATTTTCTCTTTTTTTTATCCAATTTGCTTTTGTGTGCACCTCTTACTTCTCCTGGGAAACTACTGTTAACACAATCTATAAGTCTTTCCATGTTCCTTCAGTTATCTCCCTGTCCTGTGGGGAGAGGACTGAGTGAACAGCTGTGTGTGTCCACAGGGTCCAACAAAAGCACACTTCTTGGCACCTAGTGGGGGTGTTGAGGGACTCCAGGTAATGAAAGCCTTGATTGGAGCATGCTAAATTACATTTATAATTACAGTTCTCTAGATTTTTATTGGTAGGGTCCTCAGACTAGTCACAGTGCTTGCTTGTTTTACTGTATATTGGAATCTAGAGCTTTTTAGTGTCTGCTTTCAACTGTATAAACAGCAGTAACACTATTTCTGTTGGAAATTTTAGGTGGTCTCTATCTGCCAGTTCAGACATGTACAGTTTTCCTCTAAATCTAATGTCTAATTTGTCAGACTCAAAAAAATGTCTCTCATATCATATCTCATCTCAGTTAACATAAAACAGCTTCATGTGGACAGATGAAAGCATAAAGCCTGAATTTAATTTGTATTTATTATACATTTTGTTAAAATAGTCAAATTTATAATCTTTCTCATGAAACTAGTAATAAAATATCACCAGTCATGGTTTTGTGCTTCAGGTAAATGTTATGTCCTGCATTAACTTAGTCTAATTTCTTCTTGCTAAAAGTTAAATGTTCAGGATAAACTAGTCTAAGCTCTCTTCATGATCCATGAAAGGAAATACCAATTTCTGGAAGCAATTCATCTCCTTTTAAGATTTATATCATACACATAAGAAGGTTGCCCTATGGCTGAGACTATTTCTGCCCATGAATGCTAAAACAAACCTAGCAGACTATGTGTATTGAAGACCTTGTTTGTAGATACTGGAATACAGGCAAGATAAATCACCACACATCCTGCACCTACCCATTCAGCCCTTCTTTCCTTCAGTACGCCATTTGGAGTTTAAGCATACTTTGATTGACCTGCCTGTTACAGATGTTGAGGTGATTTGAAACTTGTGTAAAGGAAAATTATTAATTTGTTTAAATTTGTAAAAACTTTATTTAAAATTATTTAACTAATAAAAGCAACTGAACAACAAAGGTAGCAACAACAATAAGATCAACAACAAACCAGAAAAAAGCCAAAAGCAAACAGAAACACCACCACCATCACTGGAGTTTTCTAGAAGTCACAATTTATTTTGCATCGCAAATTTTAGCACCTGCCAGTGAACCACAGAAAGAATAGACAGTTCTCAGCAGTAATATTATGCAGGGAAAAAAGTAATCACCCCATCCACTACTGACGGTTCATAATCACACATAGTCTTTAAAATCTCTAGTATCTATCTGGTAGATAAAGTATATGATACAAGTATGGCTGAAATAACTCAAAATGACTTTCAACATTTAAAAGAAAATGTGAACAATAATGCTTCAATACAGCAAATTATAAAAAAATTGTTTTCGAATTGAGGTGGGTTATAGCTGAGGAACAGTAGAGAGACTAGTCATATATTCGCTTCAGAAAAAATAAAGAATACAAAAAAATGAAAATAGTAAATTAAATGAGCCAGATAATTTCTACTTGATTAATTTCCTTAAACTGTTAGAGACTGAAGAGTGGGCTCTATGTGCTAGTTAGTTTTTCTCTTAAGATGGAGACATTTCCCCTTGATTTCCAAAGATTTAAAGAATGACAACTAGGATTTTAGCTACCTGAAAATAAGCTACCTTTCTTAGCTTCAACTCAGTTAAGAATTCTTACCAAAGGATTGATCTTTTTTCAAAACTATCTAAGATTTCTTTTCAAGATGGGATAAATATCACTTGAGATATAGCTATATATTTCCAGGGTTCAAAGAAGACTGAGTAACTTACAGATAATTAAATAGATTTTGCCTGAAACACTTAACAAACACATGAAAAAATAAAAGCAGGAAATTGAGATGGAGCTGTTTTTGTAACATGGATACCATTTTCTACTATCTATAACAATGTTACATTTTGATGTCTTAGTTTATAGTGATAAACAATGGAGGAAAAAGCAAGAGGTGGTGACTGATCCATTTGTGTCCTAAAATGAGTGACATAAATACTAATAAGATATAATTCAGAGATGTACTAGCCAATTATTATCCATGTTTTTGTTGGTCTCAGTGAAGTCTTATGGAAGCAGCATTCATGGAAATAGCCTCCTGAGAATGTCTGTTATTTTCACTGGGGAGTCTTATTGTAGGTGACATTGTAATTACTTGGCTTAACTGTTATGCCTACTTGAAAATCTAAAAATACGTAATAATTTTACAGCCAATTATTTGCATAAAAGTTCTCTAACTTGAACAGACTGGCACCTACTTCAATAAGACACTCTTCACCATCTATTGTAGTTTAAAATTTAAATACTCTGTTTTTTTAATATATTTAAGTACTTTATCAAACCTTTAGTTTGGCTATTTAATGTTTATATTTTGTATGTACTAAAGATGTGTCTGCTGTTTTTGAAATTATACAGGAACTTGTGATTAAACTTACTTACATACATCTCAAAAAAAGTGAGATTTCCAATGCTGTGATTTAATTAGAAAAAAGAATTGGACCTTTCATCTTTTAAAGTCACAATAGCTTTTTGAAAAGAGAGGGAGTTACCCTGACTTGGACTTGGTGTGGTTAATACCCGATCTGATTTGCTCAATTGATTTTATTTTAAACTTTTGTCATCTGTTTAATTGAAGCAAACAACTTTGATGCAATTTTATTTCTTACAATACTTTAGGAAATGTGTTGTCTCCAGTGGCTTCATATGCATTCCAGCAGGNAAAAAAAAAAAAAAAAAAAAAAAAAAAAAAAAAAAAAAAAAGGTTGGCAGTTTAAAGTGATAGGATGTTAAGCAATCAGAAAAATATATTGGATGATGTGGATGCCATTATGGAGAGTCAGTGAAGGATGAGGGCAATGAATCAATCTGACAAATTGTGATTGGCCCTTAAAAAGACAAGTAAATCCAAATTGGTTAGGTAATATTCATAATACCAAAAAATATTACATTGAAGCTAGCCCTGTATATCATTCTATAAAACTGATCCTGATCTTTTAGACCAAGTAACATTAGGAAACACATAAATAAAACTATAGACTAAAATAGACTCAAAAAACCAACCAAAAAAAACACCCAAAAAACCCTCCCCAACCCCAAACAAAGCAAACAAACCAATCAACAAACCAAAAAAATATAACTCTAAAAACAACACAGTGATGATAGTGGAGAAACTATTTCTCATCATATTTTTCATCCGTAAGTGTTTCATGTATAATGAAGTAATAAATCATGCCAGTAAAACACAAAGTTAATTGAAGATGGCTTGGAAAATAAGCCTGTGCCTGGACCTTTTTAATCACATAGGTAACAAGGCTACAAAACATGAGAGAGCTAGAATGTCTTAGCCAAGTAAATGCTGCTGACTAGATGGAAAATTGAGTGTTCTTCATTGCACCTGCGTACAAAATACAAAAGCACATTTTTATTAATCAGATGAAAAAGACTTGAAACTTTACAGAGTTAGCAGTTAATATTTCCCTGGTGTAAAGAAACTAATTTGAATTATTCTCTTTTCTGGACTTTTCTGGATTGGCTTTGCAATTTTCTGACAAGCTACATTCTCTTCAGTCTTCCTTGTCTGTACTTCCCTGTGAAGGAATTTAAATGAAGAATAATTCCCCATTATTTTTTTTCTTTTTTTCTTCTGCCTTTTCTCCTTTTTTCCATCCAAAAATGTTAATTTAATGATAGAATCACTGCTAATCACTAATATTTTTAAGGTGTAAGGAGCTTTTGTTTGTACACTATCCATTGTGACTGCTGCACTTTTTAACAGCAGTGGGGCTTGGATAAAATTCAAGAGCTCTTCTGTAAAAAGGTGCAACAAAACATTATTCTCCATTTCTCCCGAGAAAACTGAAATTAAGTAAATTGAGATATTTGAATACACAATTAATATAGGGGAAAAAATATGGGGGAGGAAAATCTATAGGCTTGATTTAATTACTTAAACCTGAGAACACAAGAACTTAGTGCGGTTTACATCTCACAGGTACTCAAGAGTTCTGTATGGGGAAGTTGCTGTAGCATAGGAGGTTTGCAAGGGACCCATGCCCTGCCTGGAGTGTCAGTGAGTTGCTAGGCTACATAACCTTTGATGTTTGAAAAGGCATTAGGCAAATGTGGCAAAGGAAAGAAATCTAGCCTGCTAAATAGGAGTGCATTTGAAAATGCCACTTAAATCTAGATACCTATATGAAGGTTCTGACTGTCAGCTAGATGTCTTAATTCCCATTATAGAGAATGGACATGAGGTTACATTTTGTCTTAGGCTAAAACAGACATTTTATGTCATTTGAGACACCACAGGATAACCCAGCTGGCATACAGCGACCTATCTAGTACATGAAAGTACATCAAAGTATGTGGATTCTGTGTCACAGCTCTCAGCTTCATTCAGAAATTCCAGAAGTGAGGCAGTAAAGATCTACTTCAGGAGGAATCAAATTCATCCTCCTGGCTTCATTGAATATATCAACTAGGAGATAAATACAGGTATCTAACACCACTTGAAATGCTCTGGTCTGCTGGCAACAGCCACCCAAAGAAGGTAAATAGGATAGAGGAGACTCATGACCCAAGTAGTAACAAGATGGTTAGGAGGCATCTCAAAAAGTGCTAAATGCTGTTTGAGTGATACAATTGACACCTGTACAAATAAATCAAAGCCTATGTCTTTTGAGATCTTAAAACCTTAAGGAGCTCTTAGCTTCTGCTTACACATATAGGGTGTAGACCCTTTAATTCTGGAGTCTCAAACTGCATCTGAGCTCCATTCATCATTGATAACTTTCAAAATAAAAATCCCAAAACAGATATTCATCTCATAGCCATCATAAAATCTGTATCCTTAACCTCCAGTTAAGTGGCTGATAAAACAACTCATTCTGCCTCTTCCTCTGAGAACAGGTTTTTATTTCTTACAATAGTGTTGAATTTTCAGGTTTCTCTAACCCGTCTCTGCTGAAGGTAATTTGGATTGTGATGTTTCACACGAATTACTGCTGATCTTCATGATTTTTTTTTTCTCCCGTAGCCACACCTGCTTAATGGACACCTTGCTGATCATTCTAGCTGTGGTCTCATTAATCCCCATTAGCTGTTGTGTCATTAGGTACCTTTGCTGGTTGTATTCTTTTAGCAGCTCCCACTAACCTGTTTAATGTTGACTATCACCACAGTGGTTTACATAATCCCCACGTATATATGCTGCTAACTGTTATTTGCTCCAATTTGTAAACTCTCTGCTGAAAGTGTACAGTGTAAAAGTATATACCTCATGGGATTTTATAATAAAGTGAAAATGTCTGAAAGTTCAGATTCCATCTTATAACAGTCAGATTTCCCAAGCCTCTCTTGCTAAAAGACAAAACAAGAAATCCCAAACTCAACCCAATCACAAAAAAAAACCAAACAAAAACCCAAAACCACCAAAAACAAAACCAAACCCAAAACAAATAAACAAACCAACAAACCCCATCAAAATAAACCCGTCAAAAATCCAAACCCTTCTAGAAAGTAAAAAAAAATAGAATCCTCCGTGTTGCAAATTGTGGTAATTTCTTTACTCTTAGCTGGGCACAGCTGTCATCCATGCTGTGAGCAAAATAAAGCCAACACATCATTTTCTCAGGTTAACAAAACACAGTTGTTTAACAGAAAACCCTCTAAGCTATTGCCATGTAATTGGCAATTAACCTTATCCATTTCATTATAGTCAGTGCCCCAACTTTCCACAGAAAGCCAAAAATACTTTTAACTTAGTAGGATATTATCTCAATGTTCAGCTGTAAGTAGCAGAATACTAGGTTTATACTAGTTCATGTATTTCCATTTGTAGGTGGAATAAATTTTAAAGTAAATGCCCATGAGAAAGTAATTTTGTAATATGCAGTAAAGGTAAAATTAATTTGGAGGTTGTATTGATTGGATGCAACTGACAAAGTGTTGGCAGAGGGATGCTGCATGGGTGGCCTCTATGAGGAGAACCATGAACCACCCACATCAGGAGATATGAACATTTCCTGAAGAACTGCAGCCTGTGGAAAGGCCTCACAGTGAATGAGAGGAAAAATGTGAAGAGGAAAGTGTGGCAGAGACAAATTCTTATGGTTTGATCCCTGCCCTCACTGCCAGAACATCTTTGTGACAAGAAGGAGGTAGAGGACTCTGGAATGAAGAAGTGATAGTGAGACTGGGTAAAAAGGGAGTGGGAGGAGAAAGAAGGGAACGAGATGTTTTCATTTTTTTTTCTTTATTTTTCATTCTTCAGTTCTGCTTGGCAGTAAATTAAATTAATCCTCCTCAAACTGAGTTTATTTTTTCTTTGATGCTAACTGATAACCAATCTCCCCGTCTTTATCTTAACACAAACACTTCTTCATCTTACTTCCTCCCCTGTCCCTTTGAAGTAAAAGACAGAGAGAGCAACTGGATGGGTGGCTGGAAGGCAGGCAGGGACAACTCATCACACTAGACTATAACATTTCTAGTCTACCTGTAACCTGATAAAATAAATACAAATTTGCTGAGAACCTGTAGGATGTAAGTATAATAATTTTAGATTAAAGGTTTTTATAACATGAAAAATTTTTAAAATTGAAGAGAAACTGTTACAATAACAGCGATTTGTGGATCTATAAACAAGAATAAAAACTTTCTGAAGCTCAAATTTTAGTTTTAGCTGTAATACCATTGTTACAACTGTAATGTGCATTGTGTCTTTTGATGTTTCCATAATGATTATAAAAAACAATGTGACAAGGTCAGTATGATCTGTGTTTTTCTGTTGTGCTCTGTAAAGGAAAATTATTATTTTTTCCCTCTAAACACCTCAACATGTAGGATTTTCACATCTAGATCACAGAATGACAGAATCTCAGAGTAGGTGAAGTTGGAAGGGACTGCTGAAGTAACCTCATACAGCCTCTGTTCTCAAGCAGGTTTCATTGGAGCACATTTCTCAGGATTGTGTCCAGAGGGCTTTTAGGTATCTCCAGGAAAGGAAGCTCCACAGTCTCTCTGGGTAACCTGTTCCAGTGTTCACAGTAAAGAAGTTCAGGTTCTTCCTCATGTTCGGGTAGAACTTCCTGTGTTTCAGCTTCTACCCATATGCCCTTATCCTATTGATCATCACCAGCAGAAGAGTCTGGATCCATCCTCTTGGCACTGTCCCTTCAGACACTTACATGCATTAATGAGGTCTCCACCTAGTTATCTTTTCTTGAGGCTTAGCAGGTACAACTCTTTCAGCCTTTCCTCGTAAGAGGGATGCTCCTGTCCCTTAGTCATCTTTGTCCTTAGTCATCTTTGTAGCACTAACCTGGACTCGTTCCAGGATCTCCATCTCTCTTTGTACTAGGAAGACTGCCTAGGACTCAACACAGCCCTTCAGGTAAGGTGTCACCAGGGCTGAGTAGACCAGCAGGATCACCCTTGACCTGCTGATAATGATATAGAATTAATTGATATATAATGTACTCCAGAGGTGAATGTTCATTGATATTAAAATTTGTTGGCTGCAATTTTTAGCTGCCAGTCAACAAACACATTTTTGATATTTTTATGATTTACTAATTAATTTCTCTCTGTCTTTTGTCTTTTTTTTTTTTCGAGTATTCAGAATTGTGTTGTGATTCTCAAAGAATGGATAAAATTAAATGAAACGTCAAGTTTTGCCATGGAATGATCAAGTATAACATTTCGTAATCATATAAAACTCCAATATCTTGTTGGTTTATTACTTCAGAATGTGTTCATAAATGAACAGATAAAGAGAGGCTCTTAAACTGATTCAAAACTATATTGTTTTCCCTAAGTAATTTATATTCATCAGAGAAAGGCATTTAAACAGTAAAGAAAGTAATGAAGCTCTGGTGACTGAACACCTATTGGTATGTTTCTTATTATTCTTCTCCTTAAATCTTAATGAGGTGTAATTACAGTTTCTTGTATTTTGTCTTCAAGATGCATTACTCTAACAGAGAGTAGTGACAAGTAGCTGTGTTTGACTTCATGAGCAGCAAACTTACTGCAAATATGCAAATGAAGAACAACAAAGAAGAGCCTGGAGATATTAACATCTGTGTGAATGAAGCAACCATTTCACAACTCAGTGGACCTTAAACAAAGCAGACATAGAAATCTGTTCAGTACATGGGATAGATTTTTAAATATGTTCAATTACTGCTTGTTGCACAGCTGTCACTAGAGCAGTTTCTGTCACATCAGGGATTCTGCTTTGACATTATCAGCATATAAAAATGATGTTCATGATAAATAGTTTTCTAGCATAGCAAAACAAATATTTTTCACTCATGTGTGTGTTAGAGACCTGCTTACACTTCCATATCTCTGGCAATTTAGATGAGTCGAGATAAAGAAGCATCTGCTAGGAGCAAAACAGCTATTTTGCCAATAGACCTAGTGACTAACTGGCTAACTATCTCATTTCTGTGTAATAGTTAAGAAAATATATTGCTTTTGAGGAGATTATGAATTTTGAATGGAAGGTAATTCATGCCTTTATGAGGAAGGGAAGGAGAAAACTACTCTTCTGCTCTATGAAAAAGTAGATTTCACTGGTACTTTTTTTCCACACAGTGAAACAGAGGACAGTAGAGGAATCATTTTGTTTCTTAGAATATTCTCCTTTAAAATATGTAGAAACATGTACTACATATTGGTTGAAGGAAAAGCTTGAAGATTCAGTTAAATAATATTTTAAAATAATTATAGCTTTTTCATAATATTCAGTTGTATTATTAATTTAAATACAACACTGTTACTAGTAAAACTCTTCATCTGCATCACAGGGAGTTACATGAATCTTATTTATGTATGAATGCCATGAATAAAACCTGTGAATATATACTGCTGCAATAGTTCCAGTGATAAATCATTTAATTAGAATAAGTGAGAGGCAAGCTGTATCTTTTGGTAAGACTTTAGTAAGCCCTTATGCTCACCAAATTATCTCCTTTAAGTACCATTCTTAGATATTGGAGGAGCAGTTTGAACATGTATTAATAATAATGCCTGATTTAGACTAGCTAACATGAAACATAATTTATTTGTATTTCTGTCTGGCTGCTTCACTCGCTCTTTTATTGACTTATGCCTAAGTATCTTCATCTGCAAAGTACTTCAGTGTCACAGCATTGCAGTGCTTGTCACTTAAAAACTCAAATACTAAAAATTATGTTGGCTAAAATGTCCAAAATCTGAAAACAACATGCAGAGAATTGAGCACCTTCCACAGAATGACAGAAACTATCACACAAAGGGAGGAACTGTTGGCAGAAAAAAGGAAAATTTGACCTAATGAAGCAACTATACCCTGGTTGAAAACATTTTAGCTTTGATAAAAAGTGCATTTTAGTTTGATTTGGGTGTCATAAAGTACCATACAATAGAATGTAAACATAATATTCAGAAGAAAAGAAGAATAAAACAAATTTTGCTTTGCGTCTTTTAGAATTTGTCTTTAAAGAAATCTATCGCCACTACTGCATTTTCACAAGTTGTTTGTTTTTTTTAAATTCAGTTTGTGATGAAAATCTGATGCAGTGAAAAAAATATTGACCTGGTCTACTCAGCACATTGGTAGTCTCCGATCAGGAAAGGTTTAAGTTTGATTTTATCACTGCTATACACTTCTCAGCAATAACTAATTCTGTTTGGTCAGTGCATTTGTATTAACCGGTTTGCAAGTCTTAATGGCAAGTTGATGTTTTTTTATTTTGTTTTATTAAATAGACTCCAGTCTTTCAGAAAGCTGAGTAGATAACAATGTGATTTGTGAATTTTGGTCTTAGACTCTTATTTTACTAAAAACCTGAAAACTGCATGCACAAATATATTAAGATATGTGAAGAAAATACAAAAAAACACTTGTTTTTTTATTTTGCATAATACCAAGAATTATATATTCCCACTTCAAGAAGGTTGTAGATTATAGTATTCATTTATTCATTACTTAAATTATATGTTAGAACAACAGAAGAGAATAGAAGACTAAAATTATTTATCTCACGTAATCTTGCAGATTGTCAGCTTGACACTTCATCTGTATTGCATTTGTAAATACTCTCAATTTACGTGAATCAGCATGCAACTATAAAGCACAATACAACTAGGGATTACCATAGTGTGTAGATCAATGTTTAAGATTAAAAAACTGTTCATTTTTTCCTTTTAAAACACGTGTAATCATCACCAGTCAATCAACTTTTGATATATGTTATCGATATTATCTCTGTAAGCATTCTCATCAAAGAACTATTCATCCAGTCTGTAGTTTTTAAGAGAATTATAATTTTATTGGTGACACCATCCAATATATATTTCCAATTCCCACTGCACAGTATCCATTAATGTTTACAATTTATTTAAGGAACTAGCATTCTTCATCGCTCATTATTTAATCCTGTAGATTTAATTGCACTAATATTTCCATCTAGGTGGCATAGTCTAAGATTTAATTCTCTTTGAATGCAGCTGGTGCAGTTGAATATGCTGCATGGCTTTTATACATAATTAAGATCAATATGTGAGTCTATGCCACATTTTAATGTCATGCAGGAGGTTTGCAAGAGCATTTAGACAGGGCAGATTGATCTAGACAAATAAACATGCATGCACACACACAAACATTTTCACAAACACATAATTTCCCTCAAAATAGAAGCAAATCATTGAAGAAGTATCTCAAAACCCTAGGCTGCGTCATCCCATCAGCTTTTGAGTAAAGCTCCCTATTGAGAATTCTGATTAAAAATTGATGATGTTATATATAGTAGCTTTCAAAGGTAATCACAAAGAGTCAAAGTTTTAAATTACTTTGCAAATAAGTACCACTCTCAAGGCCCTAAGAGACTTTATACACTCTGAACAATCTCTCCTGAAGCCTCCAACCACACCTATGAGGCCAAAGGCCATTTCAGTTCTGCTTGGGGCATCAGACCCTTCCCAAGTTATATTGGAAGATTGTCAGACTCCAACTCAGCCCCAGACATGGCCATGCCTGCCCACAGATTTTGAGTGAATAAGGATAATTTTAGGACTTGCAAATACCAAAGTGCTAACGGTAATACAGCACTAAATTACTGACACAAAATTGATGCAATAATACCCAGAATGACAGTTGCAAGTCATTCTTGAATTATTTCAAGCAGAGTAGTGTGATATTTCTTTAACAAGAAGGATTCTTGTCTACCCATATTCGTAGTGTTTGTAATTGGGAAATAACTGACAGATGCAACAGGAACCCTAAATTGGGGAATTACTTGATTATATTGACTTTTACAACTTGTAATATTTTACAAATTATGTATACTGAATTTTATTTGAGTAGTTATGGCTATGTCAGCTATGCTGATATGTTACTTTACCACGTAGCAACTCAGATAAACAATTTTTCAACAGTGTTACTGACAAATCAGATTAAGGTAATGATTAAAACCATGATAAATCTTCAATAAAAAATTCTATCTCCCAAGACATTTTAGAACTCTGAATGGGATATTTATTTCAATATTTTTTACCATGAATACTTACTAAATAAATTCATATTCAAAAAAAAAGAAAGAGTTTGAGAAAGTCAGAGTAATGAAAATGTATATAATTAACTTTAATTTAATTTAATTTAACATCTATTTTGTCTTTCTACTAAAAAGTTCAAAGTAATCAACTCTGATAAGTACTTGTCACGCAAAATGAGTAACAAACTCCCTAACTAAAGTTAATCTTTACAACACACAAGTTTACAAGACTGCAACCTCAANTGGCCCCTGTAATGACAGATAGAACTCAGATTTCTTCAGAGGGCTTATAGCAAAGTTTATTGACAGACAGATTCTTTTATACAGTGTTTTGGTACAATGAATAGGATTGGTCCTTTGGGGCAAGACCTTTTTGTAAGCATCTCTACCAGCAAACAAGTTGGAAAAACACCAGGTGTCAGGAGGAGGCTATATATAGGGATTGTTTATAGGGACTGTTTTGGGTTCCTCCTCACGATTTCCCAGGCCAGACTGAGACAGTTTTGTCCTTGGCTTTCCCACAGGCTTCAAGGCACTGATTGGAGCCAAAGAATCCATGTTCTGATTGCTGTCAGTTCCCACACACTTGGTCTTTTCAGCCTGGAGGAGATGGAGGAGACTGAGGGGAAACCTCACGAGGAGGAGTCAGGTACCTCTTCAGTCTTATGACCAGTAACAAGACTGGAGGGAATGGCCTGAAGCTGAGTCAGGGGAGGTTTACTTTGATGTCAGGAAAAGGTTCTTCACCCAGAAGGTGTCTGGACACTGCAACAGGCTCCCCAAGGAAATGGTCAGAGCACCAAGCCTGGTAGAGTTCAAGAAGCATTTGGACCATGCTCTCAGGCACATGGTGTGCCTCTTGGGGTGTCCTGAGCAGGCCCAGGTGTTGGATGTTCCTGATGGGTCCTTTCCAACTCAGCATTTTCTATGACTCAACCTAAGTCCTTTCAATTACCCATGGAAATACTGTTGACATTTCCAATTAAAAAAGACCCTTAAACTTCAGCCTCTCTGACCTTACGAACAATTAATCTCTAAGCATCCTGTAGCTTATTATTTTTTTTTCCTTTTCCAAACTAAAACTTCAGTAGAAAGCATTTAGAAAAACATTGACATTTCTACTGCTTGCTTTTAAAATGTACTTTAAAATATATTTGATATGTTGAGCCACAATTGTTTTTAACATTTTCAAATTTTGTCATAGGTAAGCTTCAGTTTTGTACCTGAACCATGTAAGTATCCTTCCCTTTCATTCTCCAGAAATTAAGCCAAAATTCAAATATATTAAGAATTTTAATTGAGAACTGATATGTAGTTTAATAACATTATCTGTGTGGAAATATTGATTATTTGATAATGATCAAGATAAGAACCTTTATGCTATAGATTGTAGAAAACACAGATTTCTAATGTAAAACTTTTGAATTTCCAAGCACTCGCATCCTTCCAAAATCAAAAAAAATAAAATACTCTTCCTCTGTGGATAGAAAAGAGTTTAACAAAAAAGCAGCCCTTATCATAACACTGTAATAGTTGGCTCAGAGGTCTAAATATGACAAGATTCTTATATGTAAAACAAGAATAATATAATAAATAATGTTTGTTATATTATGTCACTGATTATTTGATATTAAGCCTTCAGTATCTAGGATATGGTAAGAAGATGTTAAAAACTGTTTCTGATAGATGCTTAATGCATAAGAATGAATTAATATTACAAAAATAATGAGAAGATAACAGATTAGATTTATCAGTCTTGCCTACATTCAGTGCTCCATCTCAGACAAATTTGAAGTGTCTAAATAAGCCATGAAAGCAAAGACTAAGGTTTTAAACATTGTAAGACAGTTTACTGGCATGAGCATTTGTAATGAAAATTGAATTACCCTTTAGTGGAAAAACAATTTTTCAGTTAAGCAGGGAAGGATTTGCTGATGGGATGCTCACTTGTCTGGGCCTTACCTCTTTCAGTAACTTATATTATTGCCTTGTTGCTTCAATCTAAAATGAGGTACATGGAAAATAATCTTCTGCTATTTGCTTCATCTCCTTAATATAATGTTTACATTTGTCTCTGTTCTGTAAGGAAACATCACAACTACACAAAATGTCCTAATTCACAGAGGTGGGTTAATTATCCAAAAATGTCTACTATGAATTCCAAATAAGCAATGTTTTGATCTTTATTTACTCGATTCATTTTTTTTTATTATCGATTAGACTCAATAATAGATAATCCCATTACACTTTTTTCTAAAATATTTCTGAAAATAAATTCTTTCCTAACAATGATGCATCTGTGAATTACAAAAATGTTATTTCATAAATTGTATGGATGTCTCAAAAAGGGACTTAGAAGAGTTGTCTTGGGGTAAGCTTTTTGAGATTTTAAAAAAGTACTATTTACTTCTCAGTTTTCAAACAAAATATCATTTCAGAGATATAGTGACAGATGTGTATATATCACTGTAATAGCCACACCTATTTCATATATAAATATTGACAATGTCAGATTTGCATCAGTGCTAAAAAATATAATTTTTTTTAATACATTGTAACTTGAAGGACTTTAACCTTATCTGGTCTTCATTTGTTTTTTATGTAAAAAACATTTAATTTGTTACTTATGTAAAAATACAAACCCTTCCTGACATTAGAGCATTTTGCTAAAATGAACAGCAGCACTAATTCTTACAGAACTTTTTCTTTATTTATTTCTGAATTTCTTGCTGTACCATGGCAGAAGGAACAACAGGCAGGGTAGAATAGGGAAAAATCTTATATTGTCTGTGGCATGTTTTATCTCAACCCTGAATATCTGCTGCACCTCACAAGGGCAACATGTGAGTTCATTCTACAGTCTTTGTTGTGATTAAATAACTAGTTATAGGCTTGTGTATAGGTATGGAAACCTACTGCTTTTTTACTTGATGTTGAGTTGTATGGGCGACTGAATTTAATAACCAGTTTTTGTGCTGTAATGTAAAAGATGATAAAATTATTTTCTCCATGTGTGACTTGACAAAGTTACTGCCAAAGTGTATCTTGTAGCCCACAGTTTGGCATGGATTTAACTGGTAGCTAATTCTTGCCTGAATTTGATGATGTAAGTTGTATGGAGCATTGTGTTTCTATTACTAGAACCTTCTGATAAATTAATGGAGGGTTTACACAAAACTGAGAGCCAAAGCGCCAAAATTGTTTTAATGTCATTATGGTACTTCCATTTGCGTGCCTTTTATTTATAATAACATACAACAATATATTTGGATGACCCAAAATAATCCTGATTATCTATGGAGAGAGTGGCAAGAGCAACCCTAAGAGGACAAAATCTAATACAAAAGCATCTTCAATCATAGATGCCCTGCGAGCTGATATTGTATTTGTAGGTTAAATCGTAGGTCGCTTTTTATTATCCGTTCATGTTCTATGCAACACGTGTTTCATCTCCTATGGATATTGTCAGCTTTCTTAAAAAGAATTGCAAGCAGACAGCAGACCACCAGCCTGCATTCTATTCTCAGCTCCCATAGCAATCAAGAAAACTTCAGGTGGTACCACGTATGCTCTTCCTATAATAGAACAAGGAGATGTATCAAGTGGATTGGAAAAAGGAAAAGAACACACAAATTCTATTTTTCATATGCACATATACTTCAATCAAAAAGTAAGACAGTAGGAGAGAAGTAATTGGAACAAGTATCAAAAAGAGAAAACAAAACAAACAAACAAAAGACAGAGATGGAGGTAGGAAATAGTCTTAAAAGGCAACTTGGATTTATCAAATCTACTTAGCAAAAGGTTTGTACTGGAAATTTTTTTATGAGACATTTCAGGATAAGCACTTGAAATTATAGTCTTTGATATCACTGGTTTATAATTTTCACTTCACAGGATAAAAGTCAAACCTTTTAGAGGTAGCTTCTTTAGCTAGCTAGATTGTTGACAACACAGTGCTCTAACATTTCCTTTTTTTTTTTTTTTTCCACTAGTAGCTACTAGTGGAAAGATGGGCAGAGTTTCATGAGTCACTGATGTCTCCTCCACAGTTCTGATAAAGCCAATGGCTTTGATACATTGAAGGTTAGGACCCAGTAAAAACTGAAACTCCATAATTAAAAGAAAGCATGGTTTCCTAGATACTTTCTAGGGGAAGGAACTTTAAAATATTTTCTTGCATTGTAAGGGACAAAAAACTGCTTTATTGGCAATTTAGTTCATCGATAAAATCTGTAGTATTAGAAGAGCAGTCTAGAGCTTTGGCATTGTTCCAGCACTCTGGCATAAAGGGAAGAAACAGGAGGCATAAAAGTAGCCACAATATTCTGCATTAGTTTCATCATTTACTTTCAGAGTTACATTGTGACAGAATTATTTATGGTTATATGTTAGTTGCTGTACTGGGACAGAAGTAGAAACCACATAGTCAATACTCTGTTTACAAGAGAAGCCAAAAGCAAAAGTTGCAGAAAAAAAGAACACTATAGTGCAAAGGCATGGGATAATCTGTCCTATATTAAGTCTCCTAATGATTGCCAGTTTGAATATAATATTTTAGTCTTTGAATTGTGGAATTTAATAACTTTCACTTTTTAAATTATTAACTAAAACAGTGAATATTCTTGTGAGCAAATTTTCAATGATGTTTATCAGAGGAAAATTATGATCTCTTGAGTTCAAAATCATTATCAAATGTTGTATATGTTTATCTTTCTTTCTTATCTCTGGTGGAGTAGACATATCCAAATTATTGATTTCTTAGACTGCATGGAGGAAAATGTTAAGCTAAACCCATTAAACTTAAGCTCATACTCTTCTTGTGGAACTCCTAATATTCAGTCCTTTTTTAAGTCTACTTATTTGACTTCTTCCTGTAGAAAATTATTTTATACTTAATGAAACAGTCCATGAGATATTATTTTCTTGGCTATTTAACACTTCCAATTTTAATTTAACTTGTTTAGGTTTTGTTGATCTTTGAAGCAGGTAGGAAAAAATACATTCATATATCTTGTTCATACAGCTAATTTCTGATTTATTTTTATAATTATTTGTCCTATTCTTCTAAGATATATAAGGTTAAAAAATAATTCTTCAATGTTTGTTGAAAGATTCCTCCACTCTTTGGTTGTGCCTTTATCCTTTCCTTGAACATTTTTTAATTCTGAATTGTCCGATATGTTGCAACCATTTTAAACCCCTAACCACATTTCAATAAGGTCACCATAGTATTCTTTGCATGTTTCACTTCTTCATCCCCTATATTCTGTTTTCTTCCAAGAGATATTTCATGCTATTTGTACAAGCAGTGGTTTCTTCTGTACAGGCATCAGTAATTCCAAGATTATTTACCTGGCCAGTGATGTTAACTGAAATAGTTGTAGGCTATAAGAATAATCTGAATTCTTACCTTGTGTGCTTTTCTTAATTTTTATTGATATTAAAATACATTAGTAATCCTTTTACCCATTTAACTGCCACCTTAAATATTTCAAGTTTTTTGCAACTGTAACTGGTCCCAATAATAGAATTTTTTGTCTTCTGTAAAGCTTGCTGAATAGTCTCCTAACTTTCAAAGTTTAGAAAATATATTAAGGGAAAAAAAAAAAAAAAAGCTTAACACTGATTCTAAATTATACTTGTTTTTAACTTTTTTATGGTGGCTAAAACAGATGGTTCACTTTCAATCCTGGTTTTTAAATTCAGAACAACTTACTCCAAACTCTTCCTGCTGTCTGTGGCTCTGCTTTCATTGAAATAGCAGGACTTCCCAACTTGAAAGAATTTCTTAAAACCTAGCAGGTTTTATGCTTTATTAATCTATATTATCTCTTTGCATGTTACAACATAATAGCAAATGTCTGTACTGAAAGTATTTGAGTTTTACAAATACAACATGCTAATAAAATACAAGAATCAAAAAACAGTCTAATCATGATCATGTAGAAAATGCAGTGTGAAGGATCGGTGTTCTGCAAGACCAATGAAATTGTTTATTTTCTATTTCTGTGTGAAAACCAGGAAATAATTCAGTAGAAAATAGAAGAGCCTTGTAAACGCTAAGTAGATCAAATAGATCATCTAGTTTAAAAGTTTTTAGTGACATGTTGTTAAGGCTTTGTTGTGTTTTAGTTTAGTTTTTTTATTTGTTTGTTTGCTTTAATAGGCTTGCTAGTTGTTCCAAAAAATGTTAAGAATTAATAATCTAGATATTTTGGGGGTTTTTTTTTGTTTGTTTCTTTGTTTTTAATAGCATTTCCATTAGTTGAGCACTCACCACGTACGACAGGAAATTATTGTAAAATGTATACTATTTAATTGCAAGGTAGCAGAAGTCCTGGTTTAGCAAAGTAGTGAGGATTTTGAAAGTTCTGTTTAGGATACAGGGATTGGGGTCATTTTAAGATTAACATTTGCTAAGTGATAGCATTATGTACTCAAGGTCCATTTTGTCACCAGTCTGTAGCAGTGTGTAGTAATTACTCACTCTATGTAAACCACATTCTGAGCTATCTAATATGGGAGGACCTTCATTATGTGACGCCCTCAAAAACACACAAGGTGTGTCAGAAGACTATGGCTTGAGGTTAGATGTTTTTGGCTCAAGTGAAAATGTGTTCAGATATTTTATACAGATGAAGTTTTATAGATGTGAGGATCACAAAGTTGGTTGAGAATATTCATTAGATATGCATCTTCTGCTAGGCAGAAAAAGCTATTGACTTTAAAAAATCAATATAGCACATTAATATTACAAGATATAATGTTTACTTTCTCTTGTTATTTCTCTAAGTACTCTAATTCCTTTAGGATATTACTTGTATATTTCAAAGAAAAATCATGAGCATGTTTATAAACAAAAGATAGTCTTGAAGAAATGAGAAAATTTGAACAATGCTGAGTTAAAAAAATCAAGATAAGGTATAGAACAAAAGACACTTTACAGAATCCTCCTGTTCTACTTTCATTTATAAAATGCAGTAAAGTATCAAAAGTTGGTCAGACATTTTTCAGTTATTACACATAATGAGCCTGGGATTAGCCCAGCTGGTCAGAGTACATTGCTAATAGCACCAAATTTGTGGGTTCAATCCCCATGTGGGACATTCACCTAAGAGTTCAACTTGATCATACTTGTGGATCCCTAAACAGAAATAGAAAAAAAAAGTTAAAAAATGCACCTGACTAGTAGAGACTCTACATAAACAGGAAAATCCATCTAAAATTGCATAGACCTAGTACCTTAACTGCCTTAGTACATTAAATTTTTATACTTTATTGAATATTTATAGAGAGTTTAAAATAACTGTATCAGCAAGGATATTTAGGCCCTGAAATACAAATACTTTGTGTTTAGTAATATTTTTTTCAAAGCAGTTTCAGTCCATCAGTTTCTTGAATGCTTTCACAGTCCATTTTTCCAGATAGACCACTTAATTTCTGAGCTTCCTTCTGGAAGCCTCACTGTACAGCTGCCCCTTTAGTAATCCTATCACTGCTGTGACCTGCCTGATAAGGAGCAAAAGAGACAGAGGACTCGATTGTATGACAAAAAGACTTTATAATGTTAAAACCAAGTGTAGGAGAACAGATTATGGGACATTAGGAATGGGGCTGCAGCTGAGCCTCGTCCCTAATGGAGTGTGTAAGACTGGTGAACAGCATTGAAGGAAAAGAAGCATGGAATGCTGAAGTGTAATTGACCAATCACAAAAGAGTAAAAGGGCACACAGGTGTTAGGCATGTGAGAAACAGGGTATAAAATATAGTACTTGGTAATAATGAAGTGCTGATGCTTGTCACCATTATCTGTGTCTGTTGTGTGTCCTCCCTCGGCCAAGAAGCTGAAGTTTAAGTCAATTGCTCTATGCATAATGGCTGAAGATGCAAACTCTCTCTAACACTACTGAGAATACACACGCACTAGAAAACTTCAGGTCTTTCAGGACAAATGTAAAAATGCCATAAAGTCAACACATAATCTATGAAACCAGATAAACAACTATGAAATATGAAACAGACAAACAAAACCCAAAAACTTTCAGAATGATGTATTAGTTATAATATCAAGAAGCTTTTAGTAGAAGGCTAAGGATGAATGGCAAAATTAAAAATCAGAGGAGAAATATTCAAATACTCAAAATCTCTGATTTTGAAAGGTGTAATACATATTAATTAATGAATTAATTTCATCCACAAATGTATAATATATATCTAATAAAATATAAGAATATATTTGTAGGAGGTAATATTTTTTCTTAAAAATGTGTCTTCTTTTATGAAGAAAAGGTTTTTATCTCCCCAGCAAAAATCTTATTCTATTGCACATTGCTCAAAAATAGAAATGATGAATTATTCTACCAATTTATCAATTTAGCAAATAGTTTCCTAAAAATACCATATTTGGTGGTTTTTTAACAATTTTCAACAAGGTTGATGTGCATGTTTCTGAATAAGAGGATGGTCACTTGCAAATCTTTGCACTGTAATCAAACATTGGGAAATCTCTTTACAAAATGTAGTAGAGTTAGAGCATTTTAAAGCAGATTCTTTTTAATTTAGAACTAGTTGGAACATTTAAAATCATAGAATCACAGGATATTCTGAGTTGGAAGGAATCAATAAGGACCACTGAGTCCAACTCAGTCCAACTCCTGGCCCTCCCCAGGACAGCTCCAAAAACTCACACCATGTGCTTGAGGGCTTGTTGAAACCCTTTTTAAACTCTGGCAGCTTTGGTACAGGGACTTATTCCCTGGGAAGCCTGTTCCAGTGCCCAAGCACCCTCTGGGTGAACAGGTTACACTTCAGTCAATGACTGAATTAATAAATAAAAAGTGGGAAACAACTAAAGTGGGAATGTCACCAGTTTTAGAAATCTGGATGTTGTTATTTTTCAGTACCAGCTTATTATTTTCATAATGATCAGATTCAAAAACAAAAGCAATGTAATGTAGACAAAAGTTTCTCAACAAATTATGTCAGTACAAAGCTCAATAGTAATGGGATATTTTAAAAATTGCCTGTATAAACACATTTTTAAGTATGCCCTGGAGGTCCATAAAATAGGTTATCAGGTGGATAATCTGGTGAATCCTACAGTGAATGGCTTCATTGAATATTAATTGAACTTTAGTTTTCATTTAATTAATATATATATAATATTTAAATATATATATTAGATATGCATTTCTTTTAAGATTTGATAGGTTTTTTTTGCTTTGACTTTTTTTTACTTGGTGCATAGAAAAACATATATATGTGTGTATATATATATATGACACAGCTACAGTGACATACAGTGACAGTAATGAGGAACGGAAAATAAAATGGGGTAAGTAATATAAAGAAAATTAAGAAGTCTTTGTTTATCATGGATGCAGTTTAAGCATCCTGCAGAGTATGTTACCACTTGTTTTGTTGCCATAAATTTTGCCGCAATAATCAAAATATCCAGTGCAAACATATATTCTTAACCTCTTTATGTATCATAGCACAACAGTATCAGTATCAATTCCCTGTTAAAAATTCAGGATATTTCAACATTAAATTAATTTTGTTTCTTTAAGAAATTCATACAACAGTACAGAAAAGATAAATACAGCATTTAAATTTCCATTAGGAGCATTTGTTCTAATTTCCCCAAACACTTCTTGTAAAAGGTGGCAAAATCTGTAGCCTATATGCCTCATGCAGGGCATTTAACTGAAAGAGTATAAAACAACAAAATGAATGCAAGGATTTGAAGGTTATCCCAGCCAGTTCCAACTTTGGAAATTATAGTGGCAGATGCTTCCTCTATAATTTCTGGCATCATTGAAGCAAAGTCTTACTACTCATTTTGCTTCATTAAATGTCTTTTTGCAGGTAATATATGATATATGACATTTTCCCTATCTAAATATAAATTAAAATCATACTTTCCAATCTGTAAATTATATATTTAATTCAAGATTTACATAAATAACAAAAGGTTCTTGGAGTACCTGTACTTTCTATGTGTTTCATCTGAATAGCTGCTTGTTCCAGTAATTACAAATAATTAGGGTGATCCCACTGATGTGGAATACCTCCTGTGGAATAGTGGAGTACCTCCACTATTGTGCTTTGCTCCTTACCTTGATTATGTCCATTTCTTAGGGGACATTGCTTTCAGAAATTAAAGAACCTTTAATTTGAATCATTTCCAGTAAACAAGAACAACTCCTGTTAGGAATTTTATCTAGTACTAAGGAAGCACAGAAAATGAAAATCATTGACTAATTCCTGTGTTTCATTTTAAGGGAAGATGGATGCTGTCTGAATTTAAACAGTTATACCGTTGGCTAAGAGTTTTTTTAAAAAGCGGATATTTAGAATATGCTTTTAAGCGTGATGAAGTTACCAGACACACAAGAAAAAGTATACTGTACATATATGCTATCTGTCTTTAAATATGTGTATAAAAAACAGCTTACTATACATTATTTGAATATAATAAATACACACTTCCATATGCACTTATACCATAAGACTAAGCATGTCTATAATAAAATATATGTCATTGTCATTACGTATAGCTACAGTATTTTTATATTCTTGTAGGAATGTGTATGTTCTTTAACAGTTAGTGCTATTAAATGAGAATAGTCTATCATTATGTAGGAATATATTTTTATGTGTTTTCAGGTTTTTTAATAGCCATAAAATGTAATGTTGACATTTATAATACAAATGGTTACAAATATTCATAAAAAGATTGAATCTCAAGTTTTAAGTAAGGGAACATAATATAAAAATTCTCTCTCTTCTTGTGGATTTAACCTATAAACACTAATGCAAAACTTACAAATTGCATGTTAGAAAAACAAATGTAAAAATTATTTCTTGTTCTGAATAAGTAAGGAATGAAATCTACAGTTTGTAAAGCATATGTAATGATCATTATGAGATTTTCAGACTATATTGTAAGACTTAAATAAGGCGGATGGTGGGGGGTGGGGATGTGGAATATTTGTATTCCAAAATAAGTAAACAGAATTCTTCTGTAGGTTCATTTAAAAAAAAAAAAATTAGTTCTGTTTCAAAAAGTACAGGAGGAACCAAGCACAATTTTTGGAAAATTTGGAAAATAATTGCTTTCTTCACATCATCTTCAGCCCTGTAAGACTGACCAGAAGGCCTGGCCTTTGAGTTAGCCTGGGTCCAGATACTGTTTTTGAAAGCAAGTCCCAAATTTGCTGACCTGTGTCCAGATGCACTTTGTCACTATTGTTATGTCTGCCATGATGTCTAAGCAATGATTCCTTTATTGCCACCAAAGCAAAGTCATCTATTTCTCAGCTTCTTTTTCATGGGAATAGTAATTGTTTGGAGAATTATGGGAGCTATTGTTTGGAGAAGAACTTAGTAGAATCAAATATACTATTCATAGTACATATGATGAGGAATAAAAATGAAACCTTTTTTTTTCACCTCTGTCTTTTGGCATAAATCAGAGATAGCCCATTATTTTCATGGGGGAATTCTAATGTGGCATTATTTAAATATCATTTTTGTATAAATACTCTGAATTAATTCAGCTTTGTAATTCAAGATATAGGGATTTTGAGTCAATTACCTAATACTTGACATTTGATAGAACAGACATATATTAAAGAGCATTAAGGTGATCCCAGTTGTAATGCTTGATACAGCAGCATGGAGTATTGCATCTTTCCCAGAATTTTGGCAATACTGTTCCTTTCCAGGAAAACTTAGACGTACAACAGTTATCACCTCCTCAGTTCAAGAGTTTCTTCCTAGAATGATGACTTTCTCAGTGTGTAAATTCCTCTGAGGAATTCTGGGTGGATATATTCTCTCTACAACTGAATTTAATGTCTTTTATGTTCATAGAAGCAGTAAAACATCATAATAGAATAGGCTGTGAATCCCTATTGTGCATAATTCCCACATTATAATTTCAGTAGACACATTATGTTTGGCACTTGAATGATGGTTATTGCTACACTGTGGGAAAACTGAAATGAAAGAGTAATAGAGGCAGCCTTTTTGGAAACTATATTATTCAGTCAAGTTTGACTTACAAGGTTTTTTGACATTCTCTAGTTCTTCCGCCTTCTGTAGGCTTCACAGTTTTTATTTCTTTTGTTTGCCACAATGTCGTGGTTTAATCCTAGCCAGTAACTTGACACCACAGAATGACTCACTCAATTCCTGCAGTGAGATCGAGAAGAGAATCAGAATAGTAAAAATAAGAAAACTTGTGGATTGAGATAAGAACAGTTTAGAAGGTAAAGGAAAACCTGGACATGCAAGCAAAATAAGGAATTCATGCACTAATTCCCATCACAGGTCAGTGTTCAGCCATGTCCAGGGAAGCAGGAATCCATCACATGTAACAATGACTCAGGCAGACAAATGCCATTGCTCCAAATGTCCCTCCAGCTCCTCTTCCTTCTTAATTCCCCAAATTTATATTGTGAGCATGACATCATATGGTCTGGAATATCCCTTGGGTCAGCTGGGTCAGCTGCCACAGCTGTTTTCCCTCATACCTCCTTGTGCAGCCTCACTGGTGGGGTGGGATGAGGAACAGGAAAGACTTTGAGGCTGTGTAAGTTCAGCTCAGCAGTAATGAGAACAATCCCATAACACTGTTATCAACAATATTTTCATAATGAATTCAAAACACAGCCCTATACCAGCTAAAGTGAAGAATGTTAACTCTACCCCAGCCAAAACCAGATCAAAAAGAGGGAGATGCATTTTCCCCTGTTACTTCTTTTCCAGGCCTATTAATACATATTTTTTTTAAATTTTGGGGTTTTTTGCATGAAAAATTGTTTCCTTCAGTCCATCAGAAAATTACCTTTTTATTTAGAATATTTATTTTCTTCTTTTTCTGAAGATAAAGATATTAATTGCTTTTTTCATTCTTAATATGTAAGAGAAATAGTATAGTGTTGGAAACTTGAAATTCAGTGTCAATACAAAAAATATTTGACAAATTACTCAGGCATATTCATGTACTATGTTGAAGACCAGCAAGGCCATTCTTCAGTTTAGAAATGCCTAAAGACTGTAAAAAGGTAATTATCTACAATAAATAGATTAGACCAAGAAAGATAGTTATGCATTCCTTTAAAAAGTGGAGATGAAACTTAGTTTACTTATAAACTTTTATAAATAACAAAGTTCAGGCCATAGAAAAAGGTATGTTCAGAACGGATATTGGGCTGATAGTTCAGTTCAGCTCCTCCTGTTCTTTTTGGGACTGTGAATTCAAACTTCCCGAAGTGGAACTAAACCAGATGTCACAATTTAACTGCATATTCTAGATCATCAAGAAACTGTGGAAAGTTCAAAAGTCTACCTTATTCTTCAGTCATGTTTTTAAGAGGATAATTGTTTTAATAGCTAAGGACTCAAATTAGTGTCAGTCTCTAAAATGGGTTTCACTGAAATGTAATATCCTATGAAAGATGTCACATTTTTGAGGCAGAGTTGAGTGATAATACTTGTTTCAGCATGGTACTTGAAGTGGATCACAACACAGATACCTTGCTTAACACTGTAAACTCCTTTTCTGCTCCCATATACATAATTTGAAAACATTAAGCAATGACTGGTTCATTGCTTACAATTCTCATTTTTCTACATTTTTGAGAGGAGACGTGGCCCTTGGAGCTGATTCAATTTAATTGCTACTCTTGCTGTTACTAAATCCATTCCATCCGCATTTTCTGACCAGACACAAACAATTGGATATGTGTTGATGGATGCTTGTTTAATGTTTCCTGTGGTTACTGTGGTTCCTTGCTTCTGTTCATCCTTAAGAAAAAAACTGATATTCTCAAGTGCTTAATTCCTTTTGCTTGGTTTTTTTAGTAATTGGAAAAAGAACATTCTCACTCCCTTTAAAGTGCCAATATTTTTGGACCTCCAGAATTGTTTCAAGATTCTGTTATTCTGTTAAGACTATTTATTTTTTTCCTAAAATATATTAGTTGTAGTTGAATAAAACACAATACCCACATTTCCCCTTGTTCCTCCTGTCACTGTCCCTGTCTGAATGTCTCCAACATACAGGAACCTAAAAAATTATAGAATTGAGAGAAAAAAAGAAAAAAAATAGCAGGAGAGACTTTGGATTTTCATATCAGCTTCCCATCTACTGTTATCACTCATGAAATATAAAACAGCTTAAAAGATAATTGAGAATTCTATAAAGCTATTTTTTTCAGTGGGGTATAGTGTTCTAAATACTTTTGTGGAGTGGAGCTTTGGACCCTACATTTGTAGGAAATTGTTTTATTACATTGTTCTTTGTGTTGTTTTTGAGTGTATTAGTCTTTTTATGGTGCAGTTTACAGCATGAAACTGTGCCATATTCTGACTTACTAAGATCTATTTCATTTGTGAAGCAGGAATAGCAGGTAAACAGCTTTTCTCTTCAAAAAGTAACTAGCTCTTGAAATGTGCTTTTCTTTGGGGTTGTTACTGCTTTTAGTGATGACAAAAACAAAAGACTATTTCCACCTTGTATTAGTGTGTTATAACATTCAGCTGATATTCCTTTTCCCCTTAATTGGAATAATTGAAAATCATCCCTGTATGGCCTGTACAGGAAAACATAGTCACAAATTTCTTTTGATTTATTTGGTAATATTTTAGTAAGTGAAAAAGCTCCAACATGAGATGTGACAGTTTCTGGGGTTTAACTGAACAAATTTCCAAAATAAATATTTTCTGTCTTTTCTCTTTT
Source organism: Cyanoderma ruficeps (assembly GCA_008694505.1). NCBI lineage: Eukaryota > Metazoa > Chordata > Aves > Passeriformes > Timaliidae > Cyanoderma > Cyanoderma ruficeps. The sequence goes on along the minus strand of VZDJ01006585.1, from coordinate 10,303,993 downwards.
TGGGTCCATGAACGTTCTATGTAAGTTTTCATGAGCTCTGTTAACAAAATAGAACTACAAATTCAAAACAACAGTGAAAAACATTATACCATAGATTATTTAAAAGTCACACAATTTATTTTTAATAATAATTGATATAATTTATTATGTGTTTCAGCTATGCTGTTCTTTAAATATTGGATTGCTTCATACTCTCTTTTGGATATTTTTCTAATACTCATTAGAATGGATGTTCATTAATTTCATGGAAAATTTATTTTTAGGTATTAGTAAGAAAAGAAAAAAAATTTGTGGTGTCATTTAGAATTATTTTTTTTTCCTTCAAGGAAATGACTACCACTTTTGCTATGTGAGAAAACACAATTTTGTTCAAACACCTTACAGCTGGGAAAAATGAAGTGCAAATTGTGACTTGCTAATTTATCAATATTTTTTCTTCTTCCATGAAGATTGCATGGGTATTCTAAATATTTCCCAAGCCCATTAGACCTCTTCATCCTCATCACCACCACTGCTTGCCATCAGCTTCACATTTCTCATCAACCCTTTTGAGCTTTGGGTGCAATATTATTGATCAAATAATATTGCATCAAATGGTTTTATTCTAATTGGTTAAGAGTTTTAGAGGCTACACTAATACCTTATGGCAATTACAGTATCTAAAACTGAAAAATCTCTCCAAAATCGTGCAGAAAGAGAAAGCATCTGTTTCATTAAAGTAATCAGGTCAAAAATCATTTTAGTTCAAAGGTGATAAAAAGTGACACAGAAAAAGATAAATAAAACACAGAGAAACCTCATAAAGAACACAATAACTATGACTCAAACTCCTCAACCACTTCAGCCACTAATTGATGTAACATTAAGAAACTATCAGCAGTGGTAAGTTTTGGGTTTTTTTCATTTTTAGATAAACAAAATCTTACATTTACATCAAAAATACATTTTAATTAAATTGTCACTAAGAGCATCTCAAAAGCATGATACTAAGATGTCAGAGAAGTTTCAAAAAATGATACATTTTGTTTTCACAGAATCATAGAGTTGTCATGGTAGGAAGAGACCTTTAAGTTTATCAAGTCCAACTGTCAACCTGGCACTACCCCTTTAACCCCTAAACCATATCACCCAGAAACAGAGTTTTGAAATAAATCTTGTTGTTTATCATCCATGCAATTATTATTCTTTCTTAGGGAATATCACTTGAGGGTTTGCTTTGTACAAAATATTTAATTCAAACTTATGGTATTGCTCACAGTTGGGAGAACCATTCTCTATCACAATTATTTTGAAATACAAGGGGTAGCAATCTTACTGGGGAAGCTGTGGAAATTTCCCTTGGAGGAAAGGATTTCAGAGAGTTATAGTGTCTGACAACCAATTTTTTTTGCACAGTGGGGTTGCTATCAGCAGTCACAATCTTTTTATAAGAGTGCAAAGGACAGCAAAGGCAGCTAAAGCGTGCTGTCATTCTTGCAATAGTTAGCTCAACAGGGGTGGAGAGGAGTCCAGACACTCTCCTCAAGACTGTGTGGGGTCATGTAAAGGTCACGTCAAAGTTATTCAGAGCATAATCTCTGGGCAAAAATCTACCTTGATCTGTCAGAGGGCTTGACCCAGATAGAGATCCAGAGAGAATATGCTATTGCAGGTCTTGAGTTCCTGGTGCTGAGCAGCCTCACACAAGGAGTATGTGCCCTGACCACACTGCTGAATTGCCATGAAGGGTAGTGGGAAGAAGAGATGGACAGATCATGAACCAACTGGGAGGACTAAAAAAAAAATATAGGGTCTTCACAGAGAGTCTTCTGGGGCAGGATCCTGAGTCTGTGGTGTAAGGAAGGAGGGATGCACAAAGTAATTCTTCCAAAGATAGCAGTGGATGCAGATTCCCAGTGTAGAGTTGTCTGGAAACTTGAAACTTTTAGAAGCATGAAGGATCTTTTTCTAGTTGCAACTATGCTTCAGGACCTGTATAGTGCAATAGAAGTAGATGGTTGTAGGCAAGACCTGTCACAGTAGGCATCAGAGTCAGAAAAGCCTCAACCAAGTGACTGCATAAAGAGAAAAATCCAGATGAAACTCACTGGGACCCTCCTCCAGGAATAAAGCAAACCAGACACCAACTCGTCTTATGTGTTTTGGGAGACCAGATGCTCATGGGGAGCTCAGATGCTTGGGGGGAACTCAGACCTCAGATGTTGCAGGAAGACTCAAGGTCTGTCTGGCTCTTGAAGCAATGCCCCTTGCTGTTAGCTGTGATGTGTGCCAGTTGCACTGTCAGAGGAGACATGAGGTGTCATCAAGAGTGATTTCATAGCTTTTGGACTGAGGAGTGTCAGTTCTGTGAAATATGTCAATAATGTTATAACAGAAGAAAGAAGAAACTAATGTATCCAGTGGATTAATTCATTCTGCACAGGTCCTGTTTCAAACTGGACTTTGGCTTTTATATAGGACTCTGAGTCTGACAAGGACTATTAAACAAGGACCAATGTGTCTGACCAGGTGGGACATGAGTATATTTAGAAACAAGCTTGCTAACCGAGTGAGAGGTCGTCAAAGAAGTTACACTCAGGAATGCTTCTCATAACCTGCTTCTCATAACCTAAGTGCAATGAAAGCATGTCAGGCAGTGAGGAAGTTAAGTAGTGAGCACCTGTCATGAACTGATATAGGATGGAATTCACTTAACTGCTGCTGTATAGAAGATAGGTATCTCCTAAACTGGTCCCTCTAGTTTCTGATTTTCAGATTTTCTTATTCCTGTCTAGATTAACATTTGGTTACGCTGAAATCTAAGAAATCACATGCATTTCTGTTAGATAAGCAATATTTTTTAATGTTGCTTATTTGGAAGCTGTCCAGCCAAGTTACTTCTGTGAAAGGCATGTTCACATTGTCAATGGGCTTAGTTTTAAACCAGATTGGCTAAATGGGCTATATTTCTCTTCACTTATAACAAGCAAAATCTAAATTATTGTTTTAACTGCAGACTTGTATCTTGTAGATAATTAGGCTATAATCAGGTGAATCCCACCAGCATTGTTCTCTTAATTTCAGAATCAGAGATACAAAAATGGATACAGTAGTCAGTCCAGTGAAGTCCACTGCAAGTAATATAAGAAAATAAAATAGAAATAAATCATTGCTCATCAACAGAGTAAAGGATATCAAAGTTTCCAGACAATTTAAAAAGTTACTGTGGCATGACCTATGTAGTATCTAGTTATAAAAATCCACTATATATATATAATAAGGGAAAATTCTCAAGTATATAAATATATGGCATTTTGTTTTGCTTTCCCTCTCTTGTTAAAGCACGAAAAGCAGAATAAATAAGTGCAGACACTTGTGTGTGAAAGCAGATCTGCTGTACATATTACTCTGAAATATAACACTAGTGTTCAGAATATGAATATATTCTCAAGGAAAAAGCTCTCAGAAAAAGCAAATGAAAATGCAAATACTAGTCCGTGCAGTGGGGAGGATCAACAAAATTCAGACTGAATCCTTATTACAAACACTGATTTTCTGTGAGATAAAAGTGCTAGGTGAGATATTTTTATCTTCCTTAAAGACCTTAATTTTCTGGAGTACCTAACATTTACCTGAGCAGATGATGTGGTAACAGCATAACTAAAAACTCAAATGAAATGTTTATTGATGAGAAACAAGGAAAAAAATCTGCTTTTCAAAGTAAGAGATCATACCTCCTCTCCTTTTCCTTGCCAAGGAAAAAAATGTTAAAACCTAAGACTTGAAATATATTTAAAGTAAGTAAATTCCTCTCTCATCACTCATGTGATTTTACTGAAAAAAATTGAATCAAATTACCTTGCTCTCAGGGGAAAAAAATTGGGTTTTTCTTTTTCCAAAGGCCTGGGTGATTTACATATCTCACTTCAGTATATGGGATGTTCCGCTCTGAGGTGATGGAGATAAATGTATTACATTATCCACAAAAAAACCTTTCATCCTAGAAGAAAAAGTGTAGGGAGTTCAAGAATTTTTGAATCACTTGTCTGCTTTTCCAAGTGGAAAACTTTCAATATTTTAGTGCTTTCAGTATTTTTTCCTGATATTTCAGATATGTATGTGATAATCCTTTACTATCAGTTTGTATTACATAAGAAGAAAACTCTTTAGGATACCTAGCTAGCAATTCCTTTGAGAAAAGATACAACTCCAAATATAGATCCTTTCCCTAAAAATAGATGTCTGCATTTAGTCCTAATTTGTCTGCCTCATAAGAAACAATATTGGTTATGAATATCTATATGCATTGTCATTCAATGCAGGTAAGTTCTCACCACCAATATCTTCTTACGACATTAAAGCAGCAGCAGCAGGGAGATAAGTCCCTAGAGCAGGTAGCAGTTCAGCTCACTCAAACCCACCTGTCCACCTCCATTTCACTTCACTCTGTGTCACTCCCCTCTCTTGAAAAGATCTCAGAGCAGCACTCTCTCCCTGCCTGCCAAGACCTCTGCTCAAAACTAGTTGAAGACTAGTTGAAGGGAAAAAAACAAAGATCTCTGTAAAGACAGAAAAAAAAAAAAAATCTCTTTCAAGTTGCAGTGGAGGCAGAAATGGAACTTCTTGTACCTGCAGGTCATTGTCAGAACATCTGCCACCTTTGTCCCAGAGGGCACCTGGGAAGCACAGCCAGCTGTGGAGTCAGTGCAAGACACACAGACCCCTCCTTCAGGCACCTGGCAAACTGGGAACATGTGTCAGGAGGCAAATGGATGGGAATGGAAAGGGTTGGCCTAATTGGAGTTGAATGAATGTTCCTATTAACCCTAGACATTGCAAGGCTTCCTTTTCTTGCTATGTTTCTTTTCCCTCTGAAGGTACTCTTATATGTGAATTTATATGGCCTTCTATGAATGCATACTCTTGTATAATTAAATGTTATGAACGTTTGGAGGCAATGAAGACTAAAGTAATCAAATTAATTGAAAATACAAAAAAGTCTTACAGCATATTCAATTATAAATATGTTTATTGTCTCACTAACTTTTGTGCCATTTCAGTTTAACTAAAAACTTTGCTGGCAATATTTGTTTGAAAACATAGCAGGTATTCATTCTTATTGCCTTTAAATAAAAACCTGTGCAGAGAGTCTGCAATACCTTTTGTGTTATTACTTTCTCCTATTTTTTTTTAATCTTGAAAAGAAATGATACAGTTGGTGCTCTGAACTCTTAAAAATACTTTGCCTAACAGCCAGCAGTGATTACAGTCATATTCTAAACAAATTTGGAGAAAATGTTTGCTGTAGTCCCTGAAAGCACCATGATTGATTAAAATATTTCTGCTTTTAACTTTTGTAGAAGATGTTAGCACTTACAAACCATGTCTGTTGTTTAGAGTGCAATCTTTTAGCAACCTTTTTCTTAAGATTGCTAGTTCTTTTTAATCCTCTCCTTTGTTCTTTTTTTGGTTATTTTGACTTTTATTTATTTATTTATTTATTCATCTGATTTTGATTATTCACTTACATGCATTTATAAATTATCTGCAATTACGAAATTATATGCTCATATAAATACTGTGTTAAGGAAAAGGAGTGAGTTCTTCCCGAAAGAATGGGCCATTTCTCCACTGAATTATGCAGCCCAGATTATCTTTTATTCCAGGAAAAAATTCAGAGAGAACCTTTTGGTCCTTTCCCTCTATTACAGAGAAAACATGTAGACTAAACTCGGTCTGTTTTGCTCATGTAAAGAAAGATTCTCATAAAACAGAACTAATTTGTAGCGGTGCGAAATTCGGTTTTTTCCAATGTTTTGTATGTTTGTAGTGGTTTGTCCCTGTTTCCCCCCCCCCCCCCAAACCCCCTAATGGTATAGCCTTGACCCTGGTGTCAATCACCCTGCTAAAGGCAAAAGATTCTGAGGATGATTTGCCCAGATAATTAGATGCCACCTACATCCTTTGTGTTTTTAATTTACCTTACTAACAATTGGTCCCTGGCCCCTTCCTGTCTGGAGACTTGCCCCTAGGTACTTAACCTGGGAGCAGAGGAATTTTCCCTCTCTTGCACCTGGGCTCTGGGGCCCTCTCTGCCTTCCACCTACCCTGGAGAGGTTTTCCAGAGAAATAAACCATCCGAACCCAGCGAGAGCCGCTCTCTTTTCTCAAGCCGCAACCATGCTTCAGCTGAGATCCAGAACCTCCAAACCTCCGACATATAGATTTCCCAGGGCCAGCTAGCCGGTAACTGCAGCCCCCGATAAGGGATTTCTATACTAATTAACCACAGGGATTGTAACACTGCCAGAGTGTATTCTTACTGCTGTATCTTTTAAACAGTGGCTTTACGATTCCATGGATTTCTGGAGATGTTTCAAATGGAACATCCAAACATAAATGACACAAAACATTATTGAAAATATTTATAGTATTCTGCCAGTCCACTAAATTGATCCTTATTTTTTACAGTTTTTTTTTAATTGGTTCTTACCCACCTAAATATTTAAATGTAAGATTAGCTGCCATTATGTATGCAAATGGCACATAAATGAGTTAATGTAATTTATATGATTACACATTTTTTAGAGCTGAACTGAAAAAAAATAAATTTTCCATGTTTTCCCAGGTGTGATGTGATACAAAAATAATTCAGCTTGGTTTTTCTGTACCCTTTCCATGATGTTTCACCTAAATATTCTACAAAAGAACAGTACTTCATCAGTAGAATAGCCTTTCAGTTGCGAGGGGAGTAGACTTTGTGTTTCAGGAAGGGACCATGAGAAACAAAAATATCATTATCTTAGTTTCAATGTAGGAGGCTTACAAAAAGAGAAGAAATTTTGACTACATAAAACACACCAGGATTGTGATACGAATGCCTTTGTTATCCTACTGGTCAAACCGTACCTCCACGTGTAAAAAGATAAACATTCAGAGAAAAGTCCCTTTTGATTTGCATCTGAAAAGAAACTGAAAAGTGTTTTTCCAATGCAAAGTTTGTTTTAGTGCTTAAGCAGGTAGGCAAGATAGATTAGCCAGTGGTCAGATAAGAGTCTGTGTACTACTAATGGAACAGGTCTGCTCTATCTCTCGATGTCACATTATATAACCTACATCTTATGTTCATAGTAGAGAGCTGAAAAACATGAACATTTACTGTGTCAGTTTTCAAGTCTGAAGGGAGAAGAGAGGATGGGAGAACATAACCTCAAAACATATTATTTGAAATTGGCTTGTAGTCATTGTCTTACATAGATCTGCAAATATTAAGGACAAGACTTACTATCTTGATCTCCTCAAATGTGAATAATAAAAACATGAGCAACTGCCTTATACTATCACAAACTTCAGTGACAGAGATGGTCATTCTGAACACACAGCTCCAGCACTTTCTTTTCACGTTCATATCACACGTATTGTTTATCTGAAAGGCTTGAGGAAATCGTTATATGTTTAAAGACAGCTCAGCTCATTTGAAAGACTGCAGGCACCAGTTTGTCCATTGCCTCCTGTGGAACTCTTTTCAGTGTTTAATTACCATCACTGCTAGGAATAATAGACACCTTATTTCAAGATTGATTTTTTTCCCTCATTTCAATTTCCAATCTCTTAATCTAGTTTTGCTTATGTCAGCAAAGTTCTACCACACTGGTATAACATCACTTCGTCTATGAAGAGCAAGCAGTTCTCAATGTTATCTTTAGTGAAAGGAATATTTTAGGAATTTAGGTTCCACATTGTAAAGCTTATTTCCTGTCTTTGAACGATTTGCTTAATTAATACCTAATACCACAAAATGTTTTCTACCATCTGCATGATGGTTTTACTGTTAGTCTTGGCATGGGATACAAATATCAAAAAAAAGAGAGAGACTTCATTGATCCATACAGGAATTCTAAGTGGAGAAGCATTTAATTGACAAGAAGCATTAATCCTGCCTATTTTGAACTGGCTAATCTGAATAGACCTCACAAGAATCCTTTTGTCCGTGACTAGGTATGGTGTAATGTGAACATATGTATGATCTTTTGATGTATGATTGTAAAAGCTAATTGTTGATTGCAGTATAAAAATTTCTATTACTAATCAATCCTTCATTTGATCAAGTACTTTGAATAACTTGTCCTGGAACTGGTTGGACAACATTAAATGAAGAAAGAAAAAGAAAAAATGTTATTTAATACATTTTTTCATGGCTATTTTCCCTTCTTTGTTATTTAATGAAATTTTAGGTTTTCCTTATGTATATTCATTGACGCTTAAGGAAATATTGAGATATCTAGGAAGCAGGTTGAGGAAATAAATATTTATTCTAAGCTTCTGTCACTGATACTCAACAACCCTCTTGTCATAGTGACAATTTCTTTCCTACACAGAGTGATACATTCAGAGAGTTGAGGTGAGATATTTCCTGTCACTGCATAATAGAAATGTGATATAGGAAAAGTGATTATTTGGAAAGAGAATGTTCTTTTCTGCCCATGTTCTATTGCAAGAAATTAACTAACAAAAAGTTATACATCTGTTGCAGAGCAAAAGTTATGTTCCTTCATTCCAATCTACAGTTGCAGTAGGGAGGGAAAGTTCAAGTTCTTGTCCTTCCAAGAACAAAATCAAAACTATTAACATACTTAAAACTATTAGTGGTCAATCTAATTACACAGTACTTCAAATTACCATAGAAAGCGCAAAGTAATCATTTCTTTCTTTCTAAAATCTGACTTGTTTTTTTCCTGAGGTAATACTATTTTTCTGTAATGATAGCAGGTTCACATTAAAAAGATGTTTTTCCACCCCTTTAAGTATGTTGACACAACTTACTTAAGATGGAATTTTAAGAGATTTCTGGATTAAGAGCTCTACTTTTATTAAAAGCTGTAAAGACCTGAAAACTAAAATTGCTATCACCCATAAACTGGATTATAATATGCATAGGCCAAGTAGTCTGCTTAATAGCACTTCAGTGACGGTGCCAGTCCACTCATATAAAAGACATGTTCACATTTGCACTGTCCTGTATATCCTAATTCAAGCACTCCAATTTGTCAAGATGCTCGTGTTCTAGAGCATTTGGTACTAAATTAAAAGTGTGGTAACAATTACTGAACTACTGCAAACATTCTCTAACAGTTAAGAGTATTCTGAAAATGGTGTTCATATTTTTATTTGACTATGGAGAAAGACTAGGAAGCATGGAGTAGAAGCACCATTTGAAAGTAGAACTATTCCATGGCACTGAGACCTTCTCAGAAGGCATTGTTGGCATTACTTATAGTGTTTGCTCTTCTTTTACTATTTACTTAGTGACTAGAGGAGAGCCTGATAGTATTGAAGATGTGGCAAATGAGTCCTTCCTTTATTATTAACGGAATGTGCTAAGAAACAGAAGTTTCCATGTAGAAGAACATATTAAACAGGGAAAAAATTAATCTCTAATTAAACATGTAGGTCAAGCAGAGATATTTCTGTAAAAAGCAGGCTGGCAGGACTTGGGGAGACAGAAATAAACTTTTAGATAGCATAAGGGAAAAATAAGTACAGAGGGATAGGTAAAGTGATTTGAAAGCCTTTTGGTTTTGATATAATCTCATTGCTAACTTTGAGGCTTCTCTCCACAAAGAATCAACTGCTTAAGTTAATATTCCAATAACCGTTGGATTCCTACATATTTAGATTTGTAACTTGTGTAAGCCTTCAAGGAATGGGTTTGGACAGATGCAAAGAGAAGCCTTGTTTGATGTTCTGTCAGCAAAAGTGATAATAACCCTTATCAAAAAATTCCCTATTCCACACCAACAAAGTTATATTTTATTATTGTTGAGTTTTGCTGTATTACTCTAATGCTCTTCATGGTCATAAGTTCTTCAGTACTTTTTTTTTTCTTGTTTCTTTTCTAATCTTCAATTTATCTTTCTCAGATTTTTGGGGACCAATATTCCCTGAAATTAGTTTATTTGTGTAAGATCAGTGAATTGTCCTAAAGACTATCAAATAGAGGATATTCTGAAAGATCCAGTTCTCAGAATATTTGAACTAGTATGGAACTATATTTCAGCCTATTCTGGAATTAAATAAAGATTATAAATAAGAAAAGAACATTTATTTCTTCAATTAAATTACCCTTTCACACTATTTTATTATTGTTGGGAATTTACCTACAAATAAGAATAAAGATTCATCTTAGCTAAATGCATTTACAAGACATTTTAATGCATAAAATTTTTGTTACGACTGTCAAGCAATTTGCTGTAGCATGCTTTTGAATATAAGTTGCCTATAAATATACATAGCCTTGTACTTTAAAAGAAACATTTTGTATATTTGAGCCTGTAGACAATTTCTTTTTCACCTTTAAAAGTGATTTAATTTAGAAAAAAAGATACAGTTTTTGTGGCTGTTCTCCTGTTCAAGGCTAGATACACTGGAGCAGATCTCCTTGGTATAAGTTAACATGGTTTCTTGAAAAGCCATTCTTCTGTTAATGTGAGGTAGAAAATAATTTTTATTTTTCACATCACTTAAAATTTTTTTTAGTATAGAATTCAAGGAACACTTCAAAAAGATAAATTTGCAAGGTCTGCATGGTGGTGTTTTTGAAGACATTTCTTATGTCCATTATAAATGTTTTCTTGTGACTAAATATCTTTGAGATATTTAAATGATCACATAAAAACACATTGAACAAAATATTTGAATCATATTTTAAATAGAAGCTACTTAGATGCATTTGCATATATAGATATGGACTCTTTTAATATTATTTTTAAAAAGCTAAAACTATAATAAGTAAAATATTGAGCACTCGAAGGACTCCAAATGAAAGGAAATGCTCAGTTATAGGGTAAATATTATCATTTTTCCTCCATTGTATACTGCTATGGAGACAAAAAAACAGACAAACATGAATACTATGTAGTATATTGAACTTGAATATTATAAAAGCGGTCATTCTTAGTCATAAGGAAGTAAAACAAGTATGATTTCAACCTTAGCATCAATTTCTCTACTTTTATAAATTTAAGACTGACCATTAATGCCCTTTTTGTGATTTAATTTCTTCCACAAATATATTTAATTGCTTACAATGTCATATAACGTTCAATAAAGCAAAGCAATGAAGCAAAAAAGTAGCAGGACCTCTTAAAAAGGCTAAAATGAAAGTCTTATGAAGACAAGAGTGAGTGATGCCTTGGTGCTAATTACAGTGGTATAGCCAGAGCACATAAACAGTGTGAAACCTCATTAAGCTCAATTAAAATGTGGTTTTAGAATTTATCTGGTCAGAAAGATGAATTTTAAAAGTCTGGTTTTATTAGCCTCCACTGTCAACCTTTACTTCTCAGTGGGGAGTATTGTCATAGGGTTTGGTTACCAAATAATGTACAATGAATGAAGGTTCCCCTTCAAGCTTTAAAGAGCAATAGATGTTCCACATGTAGTTTACAAGAAAAATAAGATGTGCTTTGATGCTTGTATACATTTACAAAAAAAAGCTATTAATAATAATGTTTGCAATAATTAAAAAAAAAGAAATAAAAAGGAAACATTTAGAGACGTTTTAAGAGTGTTCCAGCAGAAATTAGGGATTTTGCTTGTTCTGTGGCCTAATTTCTGTACTCTTATACGTAAAAATGCTCTTCAAAACTTGCATTTCTCTATCAGTCTCTGCAAACTATATACATAGTTCAAAATCATTACACAAATAATAAATGACAATTAGTATTATCTTTCTTTTATTTATTAACTGGGTGGCTCAATTTCCTTGGGTGAATTAGGCATATGCTAAAACACTTATGACTGCTTTTATTAGTAGTACATTATTGTCCATTAAACATCTATTTCCTCATTTAGCAAATATGATGATGGGACACTGAGGAAATGGGGCAATGGTCAAACGAGATGGATGCGTCCTCTGAAAAATGTTAATGAGAATGCTGATTGCAATAAAATAAAGGTCGTAAATCAAGAATATATGTCCCCATCTTCGCAAGTCATAAGCATATGTTTAATTTTAAATAAGTAATTCCACTGATTTTAGCACATTTATGTTACTACCTCTTTTTTTTGCTCCTTCCTTACTCTTCTAAGAGCAGGCAAAGCAGCTGACCCCACTTTCTGAAACTAATCCCACATTTTGTCAACAGCAGCAGTGATTTTCTTGTCTTTGAGACAACTAGTCCAAATGCTGTAACAATGTCATATAGAGTGCAGAAAAGGCCAGTGCTGTTCTGAGCTCCAGTAGTAATTTTGCAGGTATTGGCATTCTACCAGCTCCTAGAAACTCAGTATTCTCTCATTTTTCCAAAAGTGTGTTAAAAGTTTTGATATCTGAAAGTGCCTGGGTAAACCTGCTGGGACACACCTCAGCTTTCACCTGATATCTGTGCTTTACATTTAGTCCTGTTTAAACTACAGTGTGCGAACTTATGGACTAAACCTGGACCTTGGTCTGGTTTGATTGCAGATATTACATGAATATGAATAAAGGAAGTAGCCAAGTAGTCAATTAGTACTTAATGGCAATAATTTTGTGGCAGTACTTTTAAATAATGCTCAGTCCTGATGTATTCTAGCTCTATATTCATTTTAACCAGATCTAAACATATTTTTTGAAACAACTAAAGCAATTTTTTTTATTATTTTTTGCCTCTAGCTAAAGAAGTTTCTTATGTTTCTGTCCATGTAAGGAATGACTAGCACTAGAAACTTCAAGCCTAATATTTATCCAAAGGAGATCAGAGGATGGGTGCAAAGTATGACTTTGTATAGTTTTATTGACATTAAATGTCTCTTGAGTCAAAAATGACTTCTTACCTTCCCAAAGTATTCAGGATCAATAATTTTAATAAAGGCAAATATTTATATTTGGCATTCAACTAGTCTGCCTGAGGCCAACTAACTTTCAGAACAGTAGAAGTCCGTAAAGATATATAAATATTTATGTATTAACATATTAAAAATACATGCATCCAAGTTTAAAAACTCTCATGCACATATATTTGAAAAAAACCAAAACCAACAGTTTTACTCAGTTTCTGGATCTCCACTAAACATGTCTAGGAACTCAGAAGACAGTCTCAGGATATACTGCATGAAAACTTCCTGAGGAACTATCAGATAAAAAAAGGCGATATTAACATGAAGCTGAGCGTAGCTGACTGTTTGGAAAACTGGAGTCTAACTATAAATCTTCTCATCTCTCTCCGACAGTGTATTTCAGGATTATTTCAGTGTTCTTCCTACTTTGTACCTGTACATTTCATGAGTAAAAATTCTGAATTTATTTCTGTGTGGAAAGGGCAGGGAACAATCTAGAACCAATCCCAGTGGCGGGGAGAGTGACCCAGAACAAAAGGATAATCAATAGAACAATTCCATACATAAAAAACGGAGGATGAAATGGACTCTGCCACAATCACCCTGGCCCCCCACTAGAACTTACTAGCCATCTGGGCAGGGTTGCAGAGTGATGGACAGGACCCATAATTAAGGAAAAACCAAAAGGGGTTTTAACATGGGGGTACAGGGACAAACCAATATAAAACAAATAACAGAAGCATGCAGAAATTTGGTTAAGCCAAAATGGACCACAACATATTTATGAGAATTATTATAAGATTACTTTTTTTAGATGTTGCTTACAGTTACAATTAAATTTTTAGCATTTTCCTATCAGCATTCAAATTCTTTTAAGGTATTTTTAGGTGTGCTTCTTCATTTTCAACAAATGCTTCTGCCAGAAAAATAATATTAAATTCTTTAGAATTTTTATGCTGTGAACCTTAGAGCCTTCTCATAACATTAACCATATTAAAACAAAAATTAAAAAAGAATTTAACATTCACCTTAAGGCGCTCTAGCATCAGCAACGACTGTTGAAGACCAAGAGTACAGGAAAAAGAGCCCCTTCTGATAAAGAGGAGAAAAAAAGAAGAATCCAACCTTTGCACTGCCACTTTGTGTCAAATGTGGGTGGAAAACAAGACAATGGAAAATACAGGTTTGGTCTTGCAGAGGTCTGAGCAGCTTCTAAAGGTGCTGATTACGGCCTTTTGTCCATTCAACACGATGGATTTAAGAGAGGTCCTAAAAAAGGGTTCTTGGCTGAAAGTACTGCATCTCTAAAGGTTACTGGCAAGCCAATTCAAGATAATGAAAAATTTTTATTACATCTGTACCAAAATAGCCTGTATTGGATCTCTGTTATTCTCAGAGCCCCATGAACTGCTCAAATCTGTGCCCAGGGTATTCCATTCACAATGAATCCTCCAGCCGCAAAACTGCATTGCAAGAAGAAAACTTCCTGGGTTCTTTTGTTTTTCCTATCAATATTTTCCCTGGTTTACTACAAAACCTCATGAGTATGAACACTTAACAATGACAATTTTTTCCCCTCACACACAGAATCTCAAACATCACTGCAAAGAAATGTTTAGCTCTTGCCCTAATCATCACAAATAGAATCTGGCTGAATGCCTACATAATCAATGCAAACCTTTTCAAATCTTCTTTGTGAACTATGTCAGCCTCTTAATGTTTAACAATGAGATGAAAACATGAGAAGTTATGCTAGTATCATAAACAATGTCACCGATGATTGATTTGCAGATCTTGTATTTATCTCATCATCACAAGTAATCCCCATATGCTTTTCTAATTTCCCCACTCTTCACTAGTGTGGGGGTCATAGGGTCACTTGCTCTCAAAATTCCTGTGGTATTGTTGGTTTGTTTGGGTTTTTATCCCTACTTTAATATAATTCTTGGTGGGAACACCAAAACCCTGCTTTTCCTTAGTTATAAATTTAATGTGTAAAAATGTGTATTCATAGCTAGGATTTTTAATCCAGGTAGTGAAATTTATTATTATTTCACAATAAAAGTGGGTAGAATTTGTTGGGTTTTTTTCTCTTTTCTTTAAGAAATGTCTCTATTTATTTAGAAGCAAGAAACAGCACTCCTGTAGTGTTATAGAAGAGATTTGCATTTTTATTCTGTTTTTATTTTGATCTTCTTTTTTTCTTTTCACAGAAACAGACTTTAGACCACAATCAGTGAACATATATATTAGCAGCAATTAGACCCAACTAATTATCTTATCACAGAGGAAAAGGTTAGAATTAAGTTTCTTCAGTGGACACCTGCTGTGTAGATAATTAAGTATCTCTATGGTTTCTTTCATTACTGCATTCAATAATATCTAAATACCAGGGAAAGTAGCCATAATCAGACATGATTGGAGGAGATTTGAGGCAGAGTGAAAAGATAGAGACAAACAATATATTCCAAAGGAGGTAGTAGGGCCTAGATTTTTCATCTTAAATGCTAATTGTCTGGGTAGAACTGTGGAGACAGCCAAATAGTAACATCATCAGTTAGGAGCACCTTAAATCATGGAAACAAGAGCATTCTACAAAGGTTCCTTGAGTCACACTGTGGGGGATTTTTTTTCTGTCATGTTTTACTCTGTCTCTCTGTCCTTTACTGATAATTAGTCCAGTGGCACAGTCAGTATCATTGTCCATACTCTTGTGCTGTCCTTCCAAAACAATTTTTACTTCATTCCTATGTTTAGATTACCAGTTCCTGATTAAGCTTCTCATTTTCCCTGCAGAACTGAATTGAGATGAAATTTGCTATAAAAATATTATTTACCATCTATTATAGGCTGTTTCCAATCTCGTGATCATCTAATATGTATTTTAACCTCCTCAGAAAAACACCAATCTGCTATAACAACATTCACCTACCCAAAATGATCCAGGTCTCACTAATTAATGTTCCTGAATGGTATATTGAGATAGATGGAAGTTTTTGCACATTTCTAGAAAGGGAATCTTCATATGTTAGCCCAAGCCTGAAAGTTAAATAGATGCAGTCTTTTTCTGATAGTTTTCAAAGACACCAATGTTTTTCCTTTCCCTGAGTAATCAAAGAATCTGTGAAAACTTGCTTGCTATACACCTAAAAAAAATGTTGTGGTGTAACAAACCTTACACAGCACAGTGAGAACAATATAGCACAATTCTAAGTTGATCTTTTAGTATCCAACATAAATATATATTAAAAAAAAATAATAATAATTCACCAAAATCACTAGAAGAAATACTTTCAGGTAACAGTAATGCCACCTGATAGATTCAGATTTGATTCTGCCTATTTATTCTTCATTATTATAACTATTTCCTTAAAATGAGGATAAAATTATACTATCTTTTAGGCTGGAAAATACCTTTATGTTATTGCATCCAAATGTAAACTCAGCACTGCCAAGCCCACCAGTAAACCAAGTATCTCAGCACAACATATACATGTGTCTTAAACACCCCCAGGGATGGTGACTCAACCACATCCTTGGGCAGCCTGTTCCTGTGCTTGACCAATCTTTTTATTAAGAAATTTCTCCTCATGTATGATCTAAAGCTCTTCTGAAGCATCTTGGGGTGAATTTCCCCTGTCTTGTTGCTTTCTGTTTGGGAAAAAGAGACAGATCCCCCCATCACCACCACCTCTTTTTTGGATTGTTGTAGAGAGTCATAAGGTCCCTGAGCCTCCTTTTCTCCAGGCTAAACAACCTCAGCTGCTTTAGCTGCTCCTTATAAAACTTGTGCTCCAGACCCTTCACCAGCTTTGTTGTTCTTCTTTGAATGAGCTTCAGCACATCAATGTCTTTTTCATGGTGAAAACCAAACATGGGAGTCAAGATCCCCTCACCAGTCCAAACTGAGCAAAGAGTTCCGGAAAAATCTGCAAGTTTCAGGATACAAGAGAATGTAGGATTAATTAATTACGCTCCTACAAATACAAGACACCACAGTTCGGTTCTATAATTAGAAAATAAATCCCTCTGATATTTTTTATTATCAGTCCACTGTAATGATTTAAAATGAATAAAAAGCAGTAACCTTTGGAATTTTTCACTCTTAGTTAAGGATAACTTTGCATAATGCTTAAAAAAAAATCACAACCCGACATAATCTCATTAGATTTGCAGTCAGAAGCAATTCCTTAAAAAGATTAAATATAGCCAGAAGCTACTGTGTGATATAAATTCCATTGAAGACAGATAAAAACTAAGGTCAAAACTTTCAAATCTTAGTTTCCGATGCCTATAAAATTTTTACATCCAAAAGAAAGTTACTTGGTTTTCAGTACAGCTGATTTTCTTTTACCACTAATTTTCAAAATTCAAAATAAAGTGAAATTAGCATCTCTGAAGTCAGTTACTTTTCTATTCAGATTGCATACTTTTAGTGTCTCCTTTTTGCAAAAAATTGTAATAATACAGCCTGATTTTTATACATAATGTGAATTAGACTCAAAAAGTGGGAACTAATTTAACATCTTATCATTCATATATAATGGTCAGGACTGCTGCTACTTGTTAAAATTGCACTTTATTGAGTTTGATAATCACTGTTATATATGAAAGTCCCAATTATATTCTCACTATCAGTCTTGCTATCCACAAAGTTTTACATAAATTTTGAATGTAAAAAATCCATATAATTGGCCTAATCTTCCCTTTTCCTGAAAGGGTAACTACTCTGGAATCAAGCAGAGATACCTGAATTTCATCAGAATTAAATAGGTCTGTTCATGAAAGCCCCATGGACATGCCATTACAGTCTTGTATGTAGTGAAGTGGTTTAAAGAAAGTGATAATTTGTCAGAAACAGTTCCTTTAGGATACAACTCACTTGATATTTTCATTTTCCAGTTAATAGATATTAATATGC
Source organism: Cyanoderma ruficeps (assembly GCA_008694505.1). Lineage (NCBI taxonomy): Eukaryota > Metazoa > Chordata > Aves > Passeriformes > Timaliidae > Cyanoderma > Cyanoderma ruficeps. The sequence goes on along the minus strand of VZDJ01006585.1, from coordinate 10,286,274 downwards.
CTGTATTTAACACCTAGCTTAAGAAAAACCTTGTTCTTCTACAGGGGCCATAGGCATCTACATTGGAGCTTAGGAAGCAGTGAAATGACAGTCCAGATGTCATAACTCTTAAGCCTACATTGAAACCCACAATTGAAACATCTAATATTTCAATTCTACTAGTGGTTTAAATTTTACTAGTTTTTACACTGAATTATTTCAGTTCATTCTCAGAAACAGTGCTCCTGAGAATAACAAATATAGCTACTAGAGCAAAATACGTGAGTCAGAGATGACCCTCTGGTCCTTCCACAAGACAAACATCTTGTGATGAATGCTCTAGATCATGTGTAATGTGTGGTGGCCATTACTACTTTAAGCAATCTCAGCTACAGCACTGCTTTGAGATTCAGGCTTTCCCAGTGAAAAGTGAGTTAGAGAGGCACATTATACAGCTGAAAGCCTTGAGTGAAGTTAGTAAGGGTCATAGCAATGTCACTAAAGGGGTAGACAGTCACAAACAACTACTCTATCCAGAGGAATACAGCTATACAAAAGAGAATTAGCTTTCATCATTTTTTTAATTCTTCTAAAATATGTTGTCAAAAATAAAAGGAAATACAGGAAATCTCAGTGGAGTTTATAACTACTCCCTACTTCAAGCATTTTAATCTCAGTTCTAATTTTGTCTTGTTCCAACAGACTGTGTTCACAATCTTGACCACACACTGACCTTTTATTTCCCTATGATTTGGGGTTTATGGTTTGGGCTTGTTTGCATTTTTTCCTTAGTAATCAGGTGATGCAGGTAACTTAACAACATATTCACTCTTTAAACAATATTTGCAGTGAAACCATGACAGTTTTCAAACATTGATATATGAACTAGTGAAAGGAATTTCAAATGACAAAGACATAGATTTCCCTGATGAACTATTGTTGACTGATTCTATCAATAGGTAGGATCAGCTCCTACTGGAAAATCACCGAAACTCTTTTAAATTGAAAAAAAATATTCTGTTATATGTTGAGGGTCATTATCAGTTCCTAAAAGAACAAAAACTCTTAAGATTGTTTCTACTTTGAAATAAAGCCATAAGTATAAAAGTCCAAGTCTTACGTTTCAATTAATGAAGACAAATATGCTTCCTAAGGAAAAAATATAATCAATCTCTTACTGACTAATGAAAAAGAAGAAAAAATAATGCAAATATGCAGTACAATGGCTATTACTTAAATCTGTAATCATTCTTGGTTACCTGCTTCACGTTCTGGAAGTGGTTTATTAATAAAAAATTAACAAATTACATGGAATTACATCAATTTTCTCTCCAATTCTGGAAATTTCTTTGTCAATATGCCAGTGAAATAGAAACAGGACTTTCAGCTTCTGTTTTTTATTAAGCAAAGTATGTTTTGTCATCTTACTAAACACATCCAAAAGGTTTCTGGACAGTAGTTAAGCCACTCCCCATGGGAGTTATGATTCGGAGTTTTGCTAAATATGCTACTCAAGTTGAAACAAAAGCCCACAATGAATATTTTCAGACAGCCCTTGCCATACTAGTGGATAGTTATGAGATCTCTTTAGCAGTATTTCTAGTAATCTTTCCCAATCACTAATTGAATTTATTTCCCTGCATAGAAGACCTTAATTCAGATATCCTTCTTCTTCCTTTTGAAGACTGAGTACATATAAGGTCTTGAGAAGAAAAGCATTAGCAGTGTAAAAGATGAAAGATGTTACAATTTGATAAGCAATGATCTGACAAACATAAATTATATCCTAGATCAACAAAAAGTAGGGCCTTTCATGAGTTTTAGATGAAGGATGTTCTGGATGGCTCTTCTGACTTGCATTTTACATGTTTCATGCTTTTGAAATAAATTGGTTGAAAGATGTACAGTAATGCATTGATTGAAATCTTTATTAATTTACTACTATTGGAACAGCAGAAAAGGAAAAAAATTATAAGGACTGAACATTCCATTTGGATGAACAATCTCTATATCTGTGGATGTGTTGAATTGTTTGAAATGGGATGCATCACTTCAGTGTCTGGATGTATTTTTGTTGTTAGTGGTGGGGTTTGTATGCTTGTTTTATGTTGTTGCTTTTTAAGTTCTCATTACAGCAATATTTTAACTCAAAATTGAGTTCAATGTTTACATTAATCCCTATAGTAGTCTTGGGTAGAGAATGTTTTGAATCTGCGAAGTCATTTATTAAAAAAATCTTCCAAAAAAAAGTAGATGGGCCATTTTAATATTGTGGGAAAGACTCATATAGGAAAGAAAAAAAAAGCTTCTGTTATTTGGAACATACAGTTACATTAGCAGTGTGTGATACACTGCATGAGATAAAAAAAAAAAAGACTCGTCACAGAATACAAATAAACTTACAAAATACTATAATACTGGTAAGAATAATATCAAAGAGAAGTATTTAGATTTTTTTTTTTATTTTCAATTAAGAAAATTTCCTGTGCATGTTCCACACCAGACTGGCATATACAAGTGTTCCAGTCATAGAAGGGTTTGGGTTGGAAAGGACCTTAAAGACTTTCCGCATGCCATGGGCAAGCACACTTTTCAACAGATCGGGTTGCTTAAAGCCACATCCAACCTGGCCTTAAACACTTCCAGGGATGGCACATCTCCAGATTCTCCAGGAAACATATTTCACTGACTCATCACCCCCAAACTAAATAATTCCTCACTAATACCAAATGTAAACCTACCTTCTTTCAATTTAGAGCCATCACCCTGCCACAACCACAAAGAGGGTTGTGATGTTTCTTGTAAATTCTCATTGGGTTGCACAAAGACCCAGGACCACCTATCAGGGAAATCTGTTTTATTATATATCTTCTTAATTCCAGCAGCCATCCCAATACTTCGAATCAAAAGGTCTTCACTCAAAAGGTGATGGCTAACAAGCCCTTAAATTCTTACAATTCACTTCTACATTAGTGAAGGCTAACAAGCTCTTAATTCTGCACAGTACAATTCAGTAAGTCCTCAGCTCCCACAGCACATTTGTCAAAAGGTGCTGGCTTACAATCCACAAAGACCTCCACAACCTCCTCACTCCCCCAACAAACTTCAGTGCTGAGTGTGGGCTGGAATATGGTAACAATGCTTTGCCCAGGCAAAATGAGGAAAGAAAAAATATCAACAATCCTGAGATACTGAGTTGAATGGCCACATGGATGGTCCAGATGGTTCAGAGCTGGGATTGAGGGACAAAGAAAGAAAAAAAAAAATGAAAAGAGAAGGAAGGGATCTGATTCTATTTATCTAGAATAACTTTTGAATCACAGACTACATAGACCATGCATGTAAAAACTCAGCTGCCTTTCAAAGCAGTACAGGTAAAAATGCTCTTTGTAGAGAATAAATCTAGACAAACCATAGTCATCAAACTCTTATAATGTTTATCTGAAGAAAAATATATTGTTTAAGAATTTCGATGATGTTATTACTAGGATTTCTGAGATTACTATTGACACCACACATGTAAAAAGACAGCAGTCAGCAAAAGTGTCCAAAAGCACACAAGCAACAGCCATTGCCATGTATATTTACTGACTTTAACTCTGAAATCATGATATGTTAAGCAAAACACCCTTGAGAACAAAATTCAAGTTTCAACAGAAACACTCATGAATCTAAGAGAAAATTTTCTACATGTATTTTGTACATTGAAATGCATGGGAAATTTAAACGTAACCAGTAAAAAAGGAAAAAAATAATTAATATTCATTAACTTCTGACTAGTTAATGAATATTAGCTAGTCCACAATCTAGCTAATAATTTATAATAAGAATTCTATTTTAATTTTTTTTGTAAAACAGGTATCATAGCGCAACAGCAATATATTCTCTTGAAAATTCTTTAGTTATTTCAAGTTCATTGAAATAGATGAGCAACTTTGAATCTTTTGTCTAATTCAAAACTCATTAAAAGCAAAAACTTGCAGGTTTCAATATTATGTATCTTATCACCTCGTGTAGTCATGGAATTGTTATGTATGTAATCCTACAAGCATATAGAAGAGAAAATGAGATTACTCATATATATTCTTCCACTTCAGTAAAATTCACATGAATATTACATACACAGTTACAGCCATCAGGTAGAAATAATGAGATTACAAGTACTCTACTTCCTCTAAGGAGAATAAGAAAAAATGTAGTACTCTACATTATTATATTTCCCTATTAATTGTAAAAGACAATCGACAACATTCTTTTTAATAATAATTAAAGTGAAGAAATGTCAGCATTAGTTCTTTATGAATCAGCTCCTGAAATGATTTTTCAACAATATGTAAGGAGAACATTGAAAATTCCTTTTATTTTACCAGCCAAACTGGAAAATATATATACTAAAGAAAATTAATTATGTGGAAAGAAAAAGAACATGGGGAATTATATTTTTATGTTTCTGCTAACTAGGAGAAATATTTTTTTAATTGTTTGTTTATTTGTCATTTCCTCGATGAATTAGCTAACCTGTTCCAGTTAGAAGGAATTCCCAGCGGTATGAGGTTTTTTTCTGATGCAGTACTACCTATCATAAAGACTATACTATATCTGTTTTCCCTGAATGCAACAGAAATAGCACAAAAATAAAATTTATTTCTTACAATGTTAACCTTTTTTTCAGCTTTCAGTTAGTTCAGGATGCAATTTATTGAAATTTTTCTCCGGACCAAATAACACAAATGAATTCAGGTTGTTTGATCGTTGTTGATGTCTCTTGAGGCTGTTTTTCCCTTCAGACACAGAAACAGAGAAGTGTACATTTCAGTGTATGTTTCAGATGCATTTTCTCCTGATAGGAAGAAAATTATCAATATATTTTGCAAAATAAGAACAAGCCTTTTATCAAAACAATTAATTATCAACCTGCTGTATTGCACATATGAGCCCTGACATGTCAAAAAAACCCCAAACAATATAAATAAAATTACTTCTAAGAGACAGTGTAGGTTTCATATTGGTAGTTATTACTGGAAGTCTTTATCACTGTCTGCACTAGGTCTTTCCCCATTTCTGTAAAGATCACACAAAGTTCGTGTAAAAAACATACAAAGATGTGCGTTTATCATGGCAGAGACTGATCACAGTATTTCAGGGAATGAAACTACTAAAGGAAAACCAATTATACATTTTTAGATGAGATAGTTCTGCTGTTATACAATTACCAGTTTTAAATCATAACTATGGCATATCAAGTTGGATTTTTTTTTTTTCTTAGAAGAAAAGGTAAGATTGCAATAGAGACATACTTTTTCAGTGACCAACCGGTCTTAAAGCCAAAAAAAAGTATCCTAGGAAGAGCAGTGATTTAGAGGTTCTAAAAACAGTTTTTCCAATGTGACTTCCCAAAATATATCTGGGAATCTGGCTAAATCAAATACAGAGTGGACGGGTTAAAAGGCGCTGCAAAGTGTGCTAAAAGTCCACTTAATTTCTGTGGTAAACTGCAGAACTGTTATTTGAGCCTAAACATAGAGTTATTGTAGCTGAAAGCCCAGGAATAACTAATCTGGTAAAGATCTGGCACTCTAAGGTGCAATAAACAGAAGCCCAGTAGGTCAGATAAGTTGCAGAAGGTGATGGATAATTTTCAGACCTTAGCTAGGAGAACAAGAAATCAACAGACTGATGAGGGGGAAAAAAAAAAATCAAACAGTCAAGAAAAATCATACAAACAGAGCAACAAGCAGAAGCCTCTATTGATAACAAAGAGCTTATTTATTCTCCATGACCGTCTTGCTCCTCCCAGGAAAAAGCTTTGGATGGTGGCAACATGTCTTTGAAAAGTAGAAAGTACCCAAAGGTACACTGAGAAGGTGAATATAACATCAGAAAGAAGGAGTGGATACAAAGAAGACATTTCTGTAAACAAAATTAACTCTATCAGCATTTATGTAGTTTTTGTATACTGATTGTATTATTTGGACTAAAACACTGCTATAAAATTAATTGAACAGTAAACCCTGCATATTAACAGTGTATTTTATTTTTCTCAACACGGTATTTTGAGCCACACAACACACCTGAGGACCTGAGATTTCAGACTCTAGTTTACTTGGATACCTAAAGTAGCACTATAATAGCATGCATATCTTTCCTGATAGACAGGTTTAGATGCTCACCTCCAGCCACGTGGAACAGAGAAAGCCGTGCAAATATAGCTACTTTATAAGACCCTGGTTTTGTGACTGGGCACTAATTCATGAAGTATTGAATGAAAATATATGGAGGAAACCTCCAGAGGTGACGAAATAAACAAAGGTGGTATCAGCATTCATCTGTTGCAACTTCAGAAATATCTGAATATCTGAATATCTGAATATCTGTTGCAAACTTCTGCAATATCCAGAAAAGGCTGTCCTAAAGCTTGGATTCCATCTCTCCTGCCTTCTAAAATAATAAGGAAATTCTTACAGCTGAATATATGCTGCAAATGTGCAATGTTTACATGCAACACCTGTGTATGCATTTTACATATATAATTACATTATATGTACACATAATCTATGGAAATATTCAGCAAGGAAATTACAAATCACTCTGAATAGAAACTATGGAGAGATGTGGCCAGTTTTAAACATCAGAATAATACTTAATAGTGTTGCTGTTCATTAGCAATAAACACTGCCAATCCTATTTCTTAGTCATTGCCAATTATTACTACTTATAAAGAAAAGTCCTTAGAACTTAGAATTTAAACCAGCAGCAACATGTAGCTGATACTATATAGTCAGAATTGATAGGTACAACTTAGCTCTCTGGGATCAAGATGATCATGTCTGAGAACTCTTTGACAAAGGAAGCTGGAAATAAAGCAGCTATATTCAATCTATGCCATCTTGGTCCTCTCTTCACTGATGCTTTGTGTTCCACAGATCTCTCTTCAACAGAAATGAGGTGATCTCACCTGTTAAGGTCATCAAATATGATCTCGTAGTACCTGTAGTCGTTACTGTAGTCGTTAAAATTTTGCCAAATACTGTTTTTTCTTACTTTACATTCTTTCACAGATTTTACTGCTTGCATACGTTTTCCTGAACCCTGCTTGTGGATCTATCTTGCAAGTCTCCTTTGCAGTAACATGTTATACACTGCTGACATTTTATAGCTTGTTTTACAGAGTTATGAATTGCTTAATGTGCTGGTTTGGTTTACTGATGTCCAGGTGCAAGATAAATAAATATTAATTTAATCTTATTTAGTCTACCTCTACCTTATACATACAGCAGGTTTTGGCTACAATATTGAATGTAATCCACTGTTCTCTAGCCTGTTCCACCTCTGGTGCTGTGCCTCTGACACTCCAGCTGCACAGTGCCCACTTTCACTGGCAGATATGAAACCCATAGTTTTAAACAAAATATCTGGTGGTTTGATGACTGTGGTAATCCCCTGGGGTATGAAGAATGCCACCTCAGAAATTTAAATCCAGGTCTTCTTATCTCCTAAAAAATGTTCTCCTTGAAAATTAGTTCAAAAGTCTTTGATTTTAAGTGAAGTAACTGAAATAACACAGCACAGAGTTATGAAATGCAAAGTACTGCTTGTTCTAAGCATACTGAATACATTAAGTCTCTTTTGCATTTTGCTGTATTTTATCTAGACATTTGCAGCAGTAAATGCATGCATGCTCACGATCTTCAGTTTTAGGGTCTAAAGTAACTTCAAGTGACTAAGCAAGTTTGACAGCATTTTTCTATATCATTCCCAGGAACTAAACATAAATTTTATTTACGTATCCTTTTCATCTATAATTTGTTTTGTTGTGTTTAGGAACAAGCTCTTGAATGAATCCACACTGTTTTGAGTATGATTCTAAATGCAGTATTTTGTATGTGGTTTTAAATATTACTGAAAGAAGAAATATTGGATGCTGAAAAATACAATGTATGCACATACACATAGACATTTATCATAATACAGAAGGTTGAAATTAATGCAGGTTGACTGAAAACACCATCATATACATTAATAATACATGAAATAATTTCTCTTGAGGTATTAAATTATGTATTCACAACAATATCCAGGGAGATTATTTGATAGTTACATTATACATGCCAGAACTACATCTTCTAGCAAATACTTTCTAGCAACTCTCACCAGTCAACTCTCTTCATTGTTGTTAAAAAATAAATTTTGTGTGTATACCTGTAGATCAAAGAATAAATATTTGGGTTTAACAGAGGATTACATGGATGAGTTTTGGCACAATTAAGAAAATAGTAATAATTGTAAAAATTCAACATGCTTTAACAATCTAGCGACTACTGTATTTTTTTTTAATTTT
>VZDJ01006585.1:10231953-10261758 GCA_008694505.1 Cyanoderma ruficeps | reverse complement strand
TATATATATATATATAAACATACACATATGTAATGGTGTATAGAAAACTTGATGTGATCTCTTAATAAAATAACCATGCTTCTAGAGGGTTGGTTTGTATGTTTCTTGGTATGACAGAGATTTTATAGACCATAAAAAATATACTGGTGGAATTTGTTTCTTTAAGAATCTTAAAATAAGATTATGGGCAAAAGGGTATTTGCTACACAAACGTATTTAAAAAAAAAATAGATTAATTTTTTAATGTTCTAGAATTTCCTAATTGTCTAATTGTCCAGATTTGCCTAATTAGTATAGAAAAAGCTTCATAAAAGAGGCAAAAATTACTGTGAGCACTCCCCTAGTATCTTCCTCTTTTCTTGAGCAGTATCTTTATTCTTCCATAGTCCCTTCTGGTCCTAAAGTTAGGGCTGTTGGTCTTCCTCAGCAAGTTCAGGAATTTCCAATTCAGCAGGTCTACCATTTCCTTGCTGGGAGGAATTTTATGCCCACAGTAGTAGAGTCTTCTTCCCTAGTCTCATAATCAGCTTGCTTTGCTTTTCAAATGATTCCTGCAACAATAATCTTCCTTTCCATGGGCTCCATCTAAAGATGCAAAGTAGTCTCCTTCAGAATCAGCCTGGGGTCATTGATGCAGTATTATTAACCAGAGATAGAATATGATACAGAAAATATGCAACCACATCCGTACAATCATACCATATGCAGTACATGAGAACTGCTGCAGGCTTGAGTACATGAGAGCCAGCTCAGTCCAGTACAAGCTCAGGCACGTCCAGAAACATTGTGGTGTCAGCCAGTGTAATGTCTCTGGCCTCCTACAAGTAACAATAAAGTGATATTTACTGGGTTGGAGGGAGCATGGCCCTCATCTTTATCTTCTGTAAAATACCACCATAATTTCATGTTTTCCATATCAGTGACCTTTTATAAACCATTAAGAATCCCACTAAAAGAAAAGATTCAGAGACTGAGCTCAACATGCCCTGTTTTTTCACCTCTGTATCTCAGTATCTTTCTTTTTCTGAGCTCCATATCAAAATGTCTTGTGTTCTCATACTCTCATTAATTTTTATATGCCTCATCCTTCTTGCTTCTTTTACACAGTGAACTTCTGATTTGCATTTGTTTTGACTTTTAGCCTTTTTCCTAATGACATTTATGTGGGTTTTTGGGGAAGTGATTTGCACTTTCCCTTGCTTCTCTCATCAGCTCAGTCTCACTCATTGCAAGCTCAAATTTCCACTGAAGTATTCCATCCAGCCACTCTCCCACTTGCCCTCCTCAACAGGAAACTGTCAGAAAATCAGTTGAAAAACCACGTGCCTGGAGAGAAAAGAGAGAGGACACTTAGCAATTTGCGTTATGGGCTAAAGAGGAAAATTATTTAATTTATTGTCAATTAGCATAAATAATTAGTGATTTGAATATTGGAAAACAAAGAAGACAAACAATAAACCACCTTTTTAGCCACTTTTCTAGGCTTAGCATCACTCCCAAGTTCTGCTTCACTGCAAAAATCCTAGTCTCTGCAGCACAGTGGGTTGGGGTCAGGACATAGTAGTTTCTTTTTTTCATCTTCTTCGTTTTCATATTTTTCCTGTGCTCCAGGATTGCTTCTCCACAGGCTGCAGTAATTTCAGAGGTGTACCAGCTCAAGCAAGGTCCTATCCATGGGTCACAGTCCCTTCAGAGGAGGGCTTGTTCTGCCTTGGAATGCTTCTTACTTGATGAACCGACCACATCTAAGTAACATTGCTGCTTCATCTTCACTGTTAGTGTCAAACAAGTTTTCTTGAATTTAGAAGTAAAAGCTGAAGTTAAAAGATAAGATAAAAAGAAACCGAAGTTGAAAACAAAAAATCTGCAAGAAGGCAGCATTTCATAAAAATAATCCAAATAATGGAAATATTTGAAAGTGTATTTATGAACAGTTTTTTTCTTCAGGTTTTACAGTTTTAACTGTTTAAATAAGAAGTGTATTCCAGAGCACTTTCTTTCCTCCGACCTGTTTATAAACATTACAATTAATTTTCTACGACGGGAGACATATGAATATAAGCTAATCCTGCATTCTCAGAACTATTTCCTGTATATTCAGAAAGTAATTGTAGTTTACTTGTTTGAATAGGAATGAAAATAGATGTTTTTACCTTTTTCTTTCAAATTTCAAGGGGCAACACAAAAATTTGCAAATTAAATATTTTCTTGCTGTCTCTTTACAAAGAAATGCTAAAAAAACATCTGACTGAAGTTCTTCAAGGTTCTAGCAATATACATGTATTTAACCTTTATTGGTTTTCTGAAGTTGTTACATATGCATTAAAAAAACTAATCAAGACAAACTTTCATCACCTGCCCTCTGGAGATTTCCCTTGTGCATTATTAAATGATGCATACAGTGATGTATTTGAAGAAAAAATTCAGTTTACTGCTTTCATTTTTTATCACAAAAATTTTTTGTACTTTGCAAGGCCCTCAAGATGTACACCAAAATATGTTTGTCTTATTAGTTATACGGTGATTTGCAGTTGTAGTTGTGATTTTAGTGGCAGAAATCAATATCACTCTTGCCAGCTGATATTAGAAATATTACATGAAATGATGAATATCCAAGGTTTTTAGAGAAGTTCTTTTTTTTCCTCTCCCAATTAAAACATAAATCATTCATCTATACATTTTCACATACATTTCCATAGCTGGCTTTGTGCTAAATGTTTTCCTAGCATCTTCTGTCATTCTTTATTACTTTGCATTTACATAATAGTCCTATATTTCAAAGATATTTGAAGGAAAATTCATCTGTGTCAGGAAAAGAACTTTCCATCAGGAATAAGAGGGTAGTTGAAATGAAAAAAAGTCAATCCAATGCTTTCCGTTGAATTACTAATTGCATTCAGACATGACTTGATTTTCCATAACAGCAGGAGCTTGTGTTCAGCTGTTTCTGACCTGAATTTTGAGCTCTTCAGAATAAATAAATAAATAAATAAACAAATAGTCACATTGTAGCACTTGTTAACCTTTCACTAACTGCCTTTAGACTGATTTGGGCACTTTACTTTTGGAGAAAGAATGCAAATTTTAGCAACAGTACAATGTTAATATATACAAAAATAATTTACCCAATTATATGTTTAAATAGCATTTTTGAATTTTACTGAGATGTAAGCTGATGCAGAATTTTTGAAAGTATTTATTAAAATTATTTATGTAACAAAAAAAAATTAACAAAAACCACCTCTAAAGTGTCATAAAAGTAAGAAAAATACATTAGTTTTATGAAGGTAACTGTGTTTTTAAAATTCTTTTCTGAATTTATTTCTTCTGTGCTGAATATATATGCTAAACATTATTGGCAATTTGCATTTTATGTTATTTCTGATCAGCTGAAGATTTTCCTTTAAAATAAAATACGGAAAAGAACATATAATTTGCTCTTAACTCCTTTTAACTTTAATGTGAATATCTGATTCTGGATCATTGCTCTATGAATCCTATTGAAAGGTAACTTTCTGTTTCAAGAAACCAAGAGCAATAATGTAAATGTCATCGAACATTTCCAAGTGTGGCTTAAATTGGTATTAAACTGAAGAATAATAAAACAAAAAGTTGTGTATGTAGAGCTAATATATATATGACGATATTTCAAAGGGATAGTTCTAGAAATAAGCTGTATATGCACAGCACAGTTTGTCATGTTTCCTACCTGTTCCTGTTTTTACAAAAGGAAGATGCCTAGCATAGTTGCTAAATACCGGATTAGATAGAGAGAATGAGAATTACTAACACTGGTGTAACACAAATTGCAATAGATCTTGAATGAAACCTCTTTCTGGTTGCTTGCTAGCTATTTAACTGGATAAAACTTTCATGAAAGTGGTTTGATCTATGTCTGTTGTGAAAGCCCTTATTGTCTGCATTCATAACTTGATAGTTCCCTATAATGCTTGAAACGCATTGCATAAATATTTCGAAAAAATATAACATTGTGCCTTTTTTCAAGTACATTGATGCAACATTTAGTGTGCATTTAGCTATTGTAACAGTAAATAACAATACTATTGCAAGAAGCATTCAATAAAATTTCATATTGTGTTTTCAGGCATATTAGCATTCAGACATTAGCAATATTGCATTAAAACAAAAGACAAAATGATTATGGTAATAATGTATTTATTTTTCCAGTAATCTTTAAATTGCATTCAAAGTGATAAAAAATATGCAAATCAGATCTATGAGATATTATTCTTGCCCCAGCAAGCATGTGCATGTGCACAGATGCACAGATGTACAGTTCCCGTTAGATAGTTTTTAAGCAATATACCTTTTGTGCTGTCACCAAAGACATTCTTGAAACTTTTGTTCAGTCGTTACCTTATTCTATCATCTTCATTCCTTCATCTTCTTGATATCTTACTAGTAATTATTTTTTTATTATTGTTCTGCATGTCATATGGCATCTAATATTTTCTTTTCCCCTTTGATTCTCCTTTAAACATTCGCCTAAGGGGCTGGACTACGGCCATATAAATACTGTGATTCTCCAAAGCTTAATACCACAGGCAATTAGTATAACAGAATTTGTTAAATTAAATGTATCAGGAACATCTGGCAAATCTCAAAGTAACACTGTTTCCTATTTATTAAATAGCATTACATATTTTGATTTCATTTTTCACAGCACCTGTTCAATACATCATCTCAGATTTTTCCCTTTTTTCATCATGAAAATAAAAAAACCCCAGAAAATAGAAAATAAACCTAGAAGAAAAAGAATTCTCTTAAAGCTGTTTTTAAAGAAAATTAATCATCTTTCTAATTCTATTCAATATTATACTATCTTCTTCATGTAATTATATCAGCCATTACTATCACCATAACATATTTATTGTTTTTTAAGCTTAAAGACATGAATGGAAGTAATTAATAAATATTCCTTAGTAATTATAGTCTTCAAGTACTACTCTAACAACATGTACTGTGTATGAAATTTGCATGCTTATTTCTATTCATTGAAACAAGACTATGGAAGCTTTACCAGTCAAAGTCCTAGAGAAAGGAAAAATACATACATAAATAAATGACTTACTAAGCCTGAGGTTGGTTGGGGTGTAGGTTCACATGGCTGATATTCATCCTGAGAATTGAGCAAACACAGATGCCGATGGTTTCTACCTGCAGGAGAGCACAGGCTGCCTCAATCTGCCCATCCAAAAGCGCATCCACCTGGGGAACCCTAAGGCATCAGACACATGCACAAGAGTAGCACGGAGACATGGGACATGTTATGGGGTGATACTCCTTAGAGCACCAGCCTGGAGGGGCTAAGGACTTTCAATGTCATTAGATGTCTTGGAGTGGGTTTCCAGATAACACATGTTAATGAAACCTTGATTGCCAGTCTGGCTTTTCAAAAGTAAAAATGTGGTCAGCTTAAGAAATTCCTTTAGGATTCTCCTATTTAGATAGAATAGATATAGAAACTAAAACAGGACTTTGACTTTTTCTTGATTTTGTTTTCCTTAACAACATTTTTAAATGAGTGACTTTTTATGATTATTTTTTAGTACCTATATGAAGGAGGAAAATAACTCGAAAAACATTAGGTATTTTACTTATTTTGTTCATCTGAGTGAACAGCATAAAGTGATATAAGGAAGTAGCTAGTTACTGTGTCAGCCATATACTTTGTTAAATAACATCTAAAGTGAAGTCTTTTAAAGTATTAAATGTAGAAATCTGAGCATTTATCATAGTTTTGGAGCCTAAAATAACAACCATTTTGGGGCATATCTAATATCTGAATGTGTAGCTCACAAAAAGGAATAATTAAGGGATGAAATTTGGTTTGGACTCAACATCTTTAATTAAGTAGTCCCGAATTCTGAGTTTGGATAAATTATGCTTTACGCTGTTTCCCTCTGAAATAGCCCACAAAGATCTTTAATATGGACCACAAACTGCAGCAGTGTGAGGCATTCTGCAACACATAAGCTACCTAAATGTGTGAGACAAAGTCATAATCTTTCAAAACCTCATCTACCATAGTATAATTACATGATTGCACCTCTGAACTTCTCATTTCATCTTACTTTAACCTGTTAATCAAAAATGTTTTATAATAGAGATGAGTGATAATACCCCTGCATTTTGGAAGGTTACTTGAATTTTAATAATATTCTGTTTTTCAAGGTTCATAATATATTTTCAATTTGCTATAGTTTCACCTTGGCAATGGAAGTTTCTTTCTGTCAGACGAAAGTGTAAGGAATATACCTTGGTTCTCTACAGAATAAGTCATAAATGAGAACATTTTTTTACCTTTAAAAAAATTATAAATGAAAGATAAAAGTAATTTTAAGATTATTTTAAATATGTTTTTAAAAAAATTGAAAACTTTGTCCCTGGCCAAAAAAAATTAGGAGCTTTTCTGACAAAATTTCATTTACAATAGCATTATAAGTATCTCTTGCAAAATATAATTATGTAACCATGATGAGGTAATATTAACTAAGTGACTAGTTCTATGTCTGTGAGGCACAAAAATGGATGAAATTAACCAAATTTGGATATTAAATTCAGGGAAAGGAAAATATCACAATGCATTTTATTTTTTAGTTCTGATCAGGACAGGTTAGCTTTCATCTTCAAATAAATATAATGCATAAGTAGATAAGAAAAATATGAAAATAACAGTTGTATTGGAAAGTATACCTACAAAAGTGGGGAAAAAAAGGGTACATGAAGTAGTAAGTGCAAGGTACGTTTCCATCTCCAGTGCAGTAAAGCCAGCCAAAGGTGGGGACAAAGGCACAAAATATTTTCCATCTTAAAATAAATGAGAAAATTTATATTTTATATGTATTTTTTAAAGTAATGATATTATTCTGACTGCATAGAATTAAATTAGAATCAAAACACAAAATGAAACAGTAACAGACATAAGAAAGGATATCTTATTAAAAGTCTTTGATACATCCACAGAAAAACTGTTAATTTGAATATACCTCTGTTTAATCTGGAAAACAGGATTTTTTTTTTCCTCAAGACCAAAACTAGTATCAAAGGAAACTGCAGAATTTCAGCATTTCTGAAATAGAAAAGATGAAGTACAGAAGCTAATACATATATAGATGTGAATTAATTATTAAGTCTATATGTGACAGAGAGAAAAGACAAAGTCAATGTGACGCTGTCACAGAAAAACAGTGTGAGTTGTTTTTTCTTTTCCAAATAGAAATGTGATTAACTCAGATGAGAAAAAAAAAAAAAAAGTAAAAGGAAAGTATCCAGAGGCTATGTGCATAAGTGGATTTATTTTTTGTATCATTTCACTCTGTATTTTTTTAATTTCAGCTTTTGCTATTTAAGTTGAAGTGAAAAACTGTTTTCATATTCTTTGAAGCCTTTTTGTCAGTCACTGACACCATATCCTTGAGTGAAAAGGCTTACATATGTTGAAGCCAGTTGGGCTTGTTATGATAAAACAGAGAGTAGGAAGGGAATGAAGAAGGATTTTATTCTATTTCAGGATGACTGAATCATAAGATGTCATAGTGGGAGAGGCAAAGTATTTCCTGATGAAGAAAGAGCATTTGAGATGCATTTATAGTAAACTTACAGTAAGTCTGCAAAGATGACAACCACCAATGGCAAAGGAGATTCAGAATGAGCTATATCTCAAATAATGAAATGCAAGAGAAAAGATTTCTTAGAAAGCATGTAAATTTATTCTGCATAATAAGATGTCAGTTATTGTTAATGGGCCAACTTCATTATCTTTTCTGGAAGAGATGGTTGGGGGTTTTTTTGTTTGTTTGTTTGAGGGTTTTTTTAACATTTATATGCGCATACATGCAGAAACAGAAAGAAAGAATCATAGTACTTTTTGAATTGTTGATCTTCTGTTGTTGCCTTTCTGTTCCTTCTGGCTTTTATCCTGATGCTGCATTGTACCAATGCATCCCTAGTACAACAGTGATCACAGCTCTTATAGCTTATGCATTGTTGACACATTGTTTTATAACACTTTTGTTACAATAGTGTACTATTATTGTACTTCAGTATATCAGATGGGAAAAAAAAAAAGTCATATTGGAAAATAAGAAATATATACGTGGAAGTTTAGTAGATGGATGAAAATTTTTCAATCTATTTTGTAAAAAATAGAAGTGTTGATTTTACAGGTGAGCTTCAACTTTTAAATAGTCCACATTTTCTGAGAGTTAAATTTATAATGATCAACAGAAAAGGACCTTAACTACCAGGTTATTTTTTCCTCTGATTCTATTTCTATACAATGTATCAAAAGATTGTCATGTTTGTGTTAAGCCAGGTTGTCTTCTGTATCACGGCACTTACCTAGTGGCTTACAAATTATAAAGTATCTTTTCCACTTGATTTTTAAAGGACATGAGATGCCCTTTGAAGCAGGTATTTAGAGAAATTTGGCACACCATACCAAAAGCCACTTTGATAATATTATTTAGAATCAACTGACAGAACTGGCAGGTAGGACCATCTGTCTCCTGTGCCTCTTTATGTTTTAAGATGTGTTAACTAGTGACAGATTTTGAGTATTACACTGGGTTTGCCTGGCCAAGTTTTGGTCTACAGAAGGTGCTAGAAGTTTCCTCCATGTCCAGCAGAATCAATGCTAGCCAGCTCCAAGGTGGATGTGCCGCTGGCTGACACTGGAGCCAATCAGAAATGATGGCAACACCTCTATGATAATATATTTAAGAGAAAGAAAAAGAAATTATTATGCAAAAGTAATTGCTCTCAGAGAAAAATGGAGTGAGATTATGTGAAAGGAACAACTCTGCAGACACCAGGGTCAGTGAAGAAGCAGTGGAAAGGGGTTCTCCAGGCACCAGAGCTGAGATTCCCCTGCAGCCTGTGGTGCAGACCATGGCGATGCAGCTGTGCCACTGCAGTCCATGGAGGACCATGGGGATGCAGAGATCCACTTGCAGCCTGTGGAAGCGACCCACACCAGAACAGGTGAATGCCTGAGAGGAGGTGTGAACTCATGGGAGGCACTTGTTGGAGAAGATTTCTGGCAGGGATCTGCCAGACTTGGGGTGAGAGTAGCTCACCCTGGAATAATTTTGTTGTTCAGAATTTGTGACCTTATAGGGAACCCATGCTGTAGCAGGGGAAGGACACTTCTCCCTGAGCAGCACAGAAACTATGTGTGATGAACCAGGTGTAACCCCTGTTGCCTGTCTCCCTGCTCCCCTGGGGAAGGAAGATAGAGCTAAGAAGGAGGTGTGGTGGTGTACCCTCCCCCCACTCCCCTTTATCAGGCCTTTCACACCACGATCTGAGACCTTCTCATTAGGCCCCGGCACTTGATGAACAGCACCTGGGCTGAACTCCTCTTGACCTTATGGAAACAACAGCTGCTCCCAGGAACTCATCCTGTCTAATGAGCTCCTGCTTTTCTTTTATATGAACAGCCTTGGAACCTTTTTTATTATTATTATTTTTTTCTAAAGGAAATAACATTCTTGTTCTCACACTTTTAAAGAAAGTTGTTGATCCAAAGTAAGGCCAGGAAGAAACATGGTTATGACCAAAGCCCAGTCTTTGAAGCCTATAAACAGTAGTCCAAAATAAGAACCTTTGAGCTCTTCTGGACCACAGCAGTCAGTGTTGTCACTTTTATGTTAAATCTGTTTTAACCGATACATTTCCTGGTGATTCTTTAAGTGACCTTAAAACATTCATTCATAACAGGAGCAAGGAGTTGGGTTAAGCTGTTTTAATATCTGTTTTTACTTCTCAATATCCTGCTCTGCTTTTATTAGTAATAACTTCTGATAATATCCTCAATTTGAGCTTGTTTTGTCTATGATGGTATTTGGTGAGTGATATGTCTTCCGGACATTACCTCAGCCCATGCACCATTCCTTATATTTTCTCTTCCCTGTCCAGTTGTGAAGGGAAGTGGGAGGGTGACTTTGGTGGGTGCCTGGCATCCAGCCAGGGTCAATCCAATATAAGTGTGAATGTTGTGAAGCTGTATATTACATCATACAGTCTTCAAAGACTAAGTTCATCCATATTAGAAGTAATGTTTAAAAGTCCCTGAGATTCAGATGAGCATTGCACCTTTTGCATAAGGCAGTCAACCTCATGTAATCAGAAGGGAAAAGTCAGCTAACTAAGAGAATTTACAGTGCAATCACTCACACATAGGAAATTGAAGGTTATTCTTACAATGATTTTTCTTTTTGTCACACAGAAATTAATCTTAATTAGAGAGAGTCAAGGACTTAATACTATTCCCATACCAAATATGGTAAGTCAGTGGATATCTATCTCACAACTGTGCAATTGCTGTGTTAAACAAGAGATTGCAGAGGAAGACGGGTCACCATTGCTAAGACACAGAATAATATGTCAGTTTAGTAGTTACATTTAACAAAGCTTTTACTGAAGATGATTTTAATGAAGACTCTAGTGTAACTGATTGTCACAATCCGTCCTATCCTCTTCTCAGACTCTATTCCTAACTATTTTCTATTCTGTTTGTGTTGGGGACACAGTAAGTGGTTCACTATTAAACTTCAGGACTAACAGGGAAGGAGGGGGAAAAACATAGCCTCTAAGCTGAAGAACAGGTGAAACACCCAAGTTTTGGGCATGGAAACTGGATGATCTGAAAGTCAGTGTTTGAAGGATCAGTAAATGTGGCTGGGCATGTGACTTGGTGATGGTATGTGTACATTCTGAAACGCAAATTTCACTAGTAGATAACCCTAAGAGGGAATAGCGTTGGCCCAATTTCTCTTGCTCTTTTTTTTTTTTGTGTGAGTTGTTTATGTTTATGGGTATACCTGTAAAAGTTCTGTCCACCTGTTTTTATGTCCTTCTGGGTTCATATATTGTGTATTTGTTGGGGCAAGCATTTTTGTGAACGCACGCTCATCCTTCAGTGCTGGCAGCACACATCTCTGAGAACTACAGCAGATTCTCCTCCAGCCAGTCAGGAAGGGTGGTATCTCCCGAGTCTTCAAGTCAAGCCTAGGTTTTCTTTTCTTTCTCTTTTACAAATACAAACTTTTTTACACCCTCCCGCCACCCCCCCATAAACCCACAAACCAACAGAAATGTGTATCTCTAACATAGTAGTAGAAGGAGTTTAGATAGATGAAGACACATAAGGTACATACTAGCTGCAGAACAAAAGCAGTCCAGGGAGTACATTCCAATACTAAACACTTATTTTTCATATTGTTTAACTCTTTTTTTCACATTGTTAACTCTTAAATAATTTCTCGACTCTGGTTTTGATTATTTTATTTATCCATCTTCATACAAATCTGAAACAACGAATACTGGCTTTAAATATCATGGATTCCAAACCTTTGACATTTGATCTTAGGTCTGGGGATTAGTAGATCATCTTTAATTTAGTTGTGCAGACATAGTCTTACAGGCATAATTTTTAGGTGGCTAAAATTAAATGGGGTAAAGCAGAAGACATATAAAACTCAATTAACCTTTTTGAGGTCTTTATTCTACTTCATACTGTGGCCCTAAGGAAAAAAAAAATAAAACAGGAGCTGCTAAGCAAATAAAGTCTAGGCATTCTCCTGAAAGATCATGGGGAATCTATTGACTTCATAGGCTTTCTACTTTTTTCATGGGTTAAAATTTGTTTTGACAGAGTTTCTAAATTAGAAAAACACCTGACAAACTGTTAATGTATTTTATTCCTGAATGTGTGTGTTTGGGTGAGCTGGATGGGGATGGAGGAAAGAAAATACACACAAAGGTAACATTTCACAGGAAAAGACAAAAATTTCAAAATTGAGAATGGTGAAGGAAAGATTCATCTTTCTTAGCTATACATGAAGAATGAACACCATTTAGAAAGAAAAATAAAAGGCATACGTGTGTCCATATGATTGAAAATCAGAGAGAAATTATCTTTAGAAAGATAATGTTTGAATATTATTATATTAAAATATTGTACCCATTGGTTTCAGTGAGGGTCTGGAACTAAATTAGAAAAAAAAATGTGATTCTTCATGAAGTCAAAGGATTGCTAATCAGCTAAGATTAGAGGAAGTGACATAACAAAATCAACAGGAAGTGGAATTGCTAGTAGATAATAAGTTTATTCAAATTTATGATTGACTTGAATATAAATATTTCAAATGTCATACAGGCCAGTGACTTCAATAATAAAACAAGCAAAAAAGTAGTTGCATCAATTACTTACTGTAAAAATTATATGTCGCATTCTTAGATTGAATGGTCCTGCACCGATAATTTAAATTCTGAGGATTACTTACATTAGTAGAAGTTTGGGTCACACAGCATACTTTTTTCCTTCAAGATATATTTCATTGTCATCTAGCAGCAGCTAAAAAGTGTATACTTTGAAGGGCATTAAAAATAAATGCTTTACTGTACATCCGTAATATTTTCAGTATAAGAATCAAACTGAAATATCTGGATAAAATTTTTAAAATTATATATCTCTCTTTGAACAAAAAATGTGATAGACCTTCTGCATTTTTTGAATTTGGGAGAAAAATTAAGGTCAGTGATTCTTGCATACTATTCAGGAACTGTCCATTATTAAATAATAGTTAAACAATACAAAGAACTTGGGAAATATAATGGTTAGATAAAATTATTCATATGTGAATAGCACATTATCATCAACTGAATAACAGAAATAAATATCATTTATCATTGTCAGTCACTGGCAACTTGTGCTCAGTGCAAAAGATTGTTGATTACTGAATAATTTTGAATAATTTTCGAATAAAATTTTACCAGCCTAGTTTATTCTCCCATTTCAGCAATAATAATAAGTTGATACCTCATTTTCTTGCTACTTTTGCATATATTTTATATCACTCCATCATTATTTTTAATTGCAGAGGCAAAACTAGTAACGAAAATTAGGCAGAAATTCAACAGAACTTTGAGTCTGAATTTTCTTTAGCATTAAATGACTTTTGTGTGGTAAAATTGGCCTTCGGCTTCCTAGAAAGCAAACTTATCTTCATGATAGTTAGCATCTTCTTGATAATACTTAAGAAAAACATTATTTTTAACATGGGAGAATATAACATTTTCTTTTCTTATTGTGCATAAAGACAAGTGTTATTTAATACTTCTAACGCCTTAGGAATTTAAACTTACATGTGGTAATAGCAGTGCATGATATTAACTGAGTTGCTTCTCAGACTGCCATTATTAATCCTAAATTTTAAAAGTTACAGATCATCTACACCACCTACAACCTGAAACACTGAAGAACCAGTCGAGAAGGATTCTTTACTAGATTATATATATAACTAGAATTTTTAACTCAGGGAAGGAAAGTCAAAGTCAGACATAGGAAACTACAATTAATGAGAAACTATGTGTCCAGTTTCAGTACCTTATTTATGTGGTTCTTTCTTTAGATTTCTGGAGTTTCACTAAACTGGAGAATATGTCAATCAAGTCCTAAAATGTGTATTGAAATGCTTAAGAAAATATGAAGGATCTACTCCACTGCACCTATGCTTTTATCTATTAAGTGGGAAAGGTTAATGCCTGAGTAAGACACAGGAGCACTCTCTACCCTTGCTGCAGTAGAGCTGCCATGCTTTACAACCCTTTTCCATGAGTCCTATAGATTTGCTGTGACTAAGTCTTCAGACCTGGGTTGTTGATATGAGCAGCTGTAGCAAGTTGAGAAGCAAGCATGGTTTAAAGTGTGTTGCAGACCGCAGGCTCTTCTGGGTTCCGCAACCTTCCAGGTGAAACGTCTTTAAAAGGACCCTCATGGTGTCTGGGGCACAGACACACCACAGTGATACAGCCCCATTGTGAAGGCTGAAGGAGCAGCCAAGCAGCCAAGCTCTTCTCAGGCAATGCAGGATAGAGGGAGCAGGAAGCGATCTTCCAGGATCAGGGACGTTTTTATTAGAACAGGAACTGAACCAGAGACTGAAAGACCCTGAGGATTCAGAAATATGGGGGTTTATAGGGGTTGGAGTGGGCAGAGTCAGCAACTTGGACCAATGAGGGAAAGGACTGGGGAAACAACCAAATGGGGAAGGGATCCAAAATTGTCAAATCAGGGGAAGACAAAAACCAGGATCTAGGGTAATGACAAATCACAAACAAAGGATTAGCATACCTGGAAAGGCTCACGGGGTTGCGAAGTTTCTTGCTCGCTGCGAGCAACGTCTCTTAGAGAGACTCCCTGAGGGAGAGCTTGAAGCTTAGAAACAGCTTACACGCTGTCAGCCTTCCAAGGGAGGTGAGCTCCTCTGTGGCTGGCTCAGGGGCCACCACAGAAGTGGAGGATTGGTATCCCAACATAGTCAGGCACTACAGCCTAGACTTATGCAAGATTTAATCTAATGAGTTTAATAAGCAAGGCTGAAGGAGTTAATTGTTAGAAAAGAGACAGTGAAGACATTTTAGCTCCTTCTTTCTCTCCAAGTAAAGCTAACCCCGCAGTTGAATGATCCTTAAGATCTCATCAATATGGAAATAAAAATGACCAAAATGATTAAATGCAATTATGGAAGCATAAGGACCACGGAAAATCCAAATTGGTAGCTTTGTCAAGTCTGTTTTGTAATCTCAGAGATAATTCATCTAATAGTTTTAATTTGCATCCTGTGTAAGACTTTTAGACACTAATCACTAGACAGAGTTATTTTGTGTTGTTTTCTGATTGCAGGCAGTGCAATTGATAATGAACTACCAGGGTGATTCAGATTGTCAAGGAAAAGGGAACATTTTTATTATAGTATCTAATTCTATTTGTTTAAATAGCTCCAAAGAATATGCACAACTAATATAAAAATCTGTCCCAATTGCTGCCCTTATTTGTCTGAGAAACAGTCCAGCAAATAGAACATGTGGAAATTTGCTTTCCCAAGATTCAGGGTCCTGAGTTTGCCCTATGCCTGGCCCATATTCTTCAGGATTGTAAATTCCACCAGTATATGATTATGATCAGCTCAGGCTGCCTCCATCCTGTCATCACCAATTCTCTCCTGTTGCACTGGAGATCATCAGGTACAGTATCACATCCCTGCATGTAGGGCTGTCTGTTACCTGGTCTAAGAAGTTACTCTCCGTGCATTCCAAGATTGTTGCGGTGTGTGGTATTACCCTCGGCACGGCCAGCCCCGACACCGCAGCAGTTCTTGGGGTTTGGCAGCCGGGAAGCGTCAGCAAGATGATGGCAAGAGAAGGGAGGGACACTCCAGAGGCTTAGAGCGAAACCGGGTTTATTGGGATCAGCACAGACCCCTTGCCTCGTGTCTGGTGCCTCAAGAGTGACCCCGAGCACGAGGAGAGAGAGGGTTTTGTTACAGAAGGTGGGATCTCAGGGAGGGTAGGAACAGAGCCAATGGGGTACAACATGGAGTGGTTGTTAACATAACATACACTGACATACATGGAGATAGGAGGGGAAAGGTTCCAACCCAGCCAGTCACCAAAGGTCCCTCTCAGAAGCTTCTGGACTTGGGGGACAGGTCTTGGGGTGACTAACAGGGCGGGAAAGTCTCTTGACACCTGATGGACAGGCAGCCAAGGCGGGAAAAGCAAACCAATCAGGAGCTGTATCTGGGGAAGGCTGTGGGGAAAAGTAGCAACTTAGGGTTACAAAGAGAAACTGGGGTACAGCAAACTGAACAAGGGTACAAAGAAAAGCCATTTTGTGCAACCCTGGACTTACAGCAAACTTATTGTACAGAACACACCACCACTCAAGATTAGCTATACTACATTTTCAGCAGGAACCAGGCTGATTGAAGTCCCCCTGCAGACAAGTATCTGCAATTATGTTACCTCCTGGAGCTGGAGTAAGGAGGCTTCAGCAACAGGGAGCAACAGAATCAGTCTCTGATTCTTATCCACAAGCTTTCAACCTGTTTATGGTTGTTTTTCAGAGAGCTCCTTACGCTATCCAGAGTCTCTGGCCTTCCTTCCTTGTCTGTTGGTTCTGAACAGCCTGTAGTCATAGATAACCTCACACCAGTCATTGGATTCATCACACCACAAATGGTGTTTCCATCACTTCCCTGGATAGCCTCCTCCAGTGCTTGACCACCATTTCAGTGAAGAGATTCTTCCTGATATTCAAGCTAAGCCTCCTCTGAGGCCAATTTGAGGCCAATTCCTCTCATCCTATTGCTTGTGACTTGGGAAAAGAGACCAACAGTCACTCTCCCACAACCTCAGGTAGATGTTTCAGAGCAATTAGAGCTTCCCTGATCCTCCTTTTCTCCAGGCTAAAGAATCCCAGTTTCCTCAGCCTCTCCTCACAGGACTTGCTCTCCAGATCTTTTACCAACTTTGTTGCTGTTTTTTGGAAATCACCTGTCTTGGCTTAGAGCCTGATCACATATGTTCAATAAGTAGCAGAGAAGACTGCAACAGCATAAAACCATCAGGCAAGGGCAAGCAAGGAAAACTCGCAGATTAGCTACAACTTTCTGGTTGTTGAGTTCTCAGGCCTAATCACCTGGACCCTAAGGATAAGACTTAACAAGATAGCTGCCAGTGCTAAATGTTCAACTTCAGATCTACAGAAATGGATAATCAAATCAAATTATATGTGATTTAGAATACAATTGTTAAGAAGTTAGTGTTTTGTATAAACAGCGATGATCATAAATAATTTGTAAAGAACTATTTTGATAATGAATATACTTGGACCCCATTCAAAAGTTTCCTCCAAAATTTGCCCTAAACCAAGACAAACTTTAGTTTTACAGTTTAAGACTGATCAAATCTGTCAGTCTTCTAAACACTCCATAGCAATCTCCCACTCCCTGAAAATCCCAGATACACGTATATATTCACTAGCCACAAACGTGAGGAAGATAAATGTCTCAGGTTTTCAGACATTCACTTGTGTATAGGAGCTGCTGTCCTGTATTTCAGTGTCCTTAGCTTTCCCCCTTAATTTTCATCCAGTAACGTTGTTTGCTTAATGTCTAAATTTTTGAAGGTGATCAAAAGAAAGAATTATTGGAGAGAAATAGAGTTGGAAAATAAATAAGAAATAGATATAGCAGACTGAACAGAGAGAAAAAAAGAAAGATTAAAAAAAAAAAAGATTGTTCAAGAGACCATCTATTATTGACCCAGCCAAAATGCCAAACTTAGGAAAGGAAAAACAGAATATAACTAAAAGAAATAATATAAACTATATTACTATTGCAGCCCATAAATACAAAATTTACTAGCAATATTTTGCAGGAAATTGATTGTAAATTGGTGGTATATTTTTCTTGCTTTGCTTTAGATATTGCAATTTGTAGACCAAGTCCCTTTAAGAATATCCCCTAATCATACTTTCTTGGGAATTCAATATTTGCAAGTAAAAAGCCTTGGGAAGCTCTATCTGGGCAAAGAAAACAAATGGATTTTTCCAAGTTACTGGGTTTAGATAGAGGCTATATTTGTCAAGGCCTGTTTGCAGATGTGTCCTTTGCTAGTACAGATGTATTAAGAAATCACTGTTTTGTTTTTAAATAAATAAGGAATTGAAAAGAGAAATATAACTTTAAACCTATGATGATCGTTAGGTATCAAATAAATAACGAAAAAAAGAAGAAATTAACAAAAAAATCACCATGCCAGTTATGTTTGAACAATTGTATCTTCTTGCTTCACAATATTAGTATTTCTGATTCCTATATTAAATACATTTTTCTATTAAAAGCAATAAAGCTTGTCTGAAACGGCTTCATAAATATGCTTTGAATAGAATAAGCAATTAGTCTTTTTAGTTCAAGAAGAGAAAATAGATGAAAAACTTTCTCTTTCTTTGTGTACTAGATTTAGCCTTTACTATAATTAGAATATGAACAGGTAGACCCTTTGACAAATGGCATATGAAAGATATAAACCACTTCTGCAGTAGGTTATTATCAGAGAATTAGGATTTACAGAACAGATCTTTTCTAATGGCTTGAAATTATTTTTCAGTTTTGTGCATTTTTATTACTATGACTAACAGGATTAAACACTATATAAGATTTTCAATAGGTTTTTGGTTTTTTTTCCTTTATTTTAACACCAAATATCTTCAATAATGTTTTTTAGGACTTTTTTGTCAACAATGAACAGTGACCAACAGCCTATATTCACTCCTCCTAAAGCAGTGTGCAGAATGCTATAGCCTCTGTTATCTCTTAAAAAATGTATCACGGGACCCACCTTCATACTTTTAAATATAGGTAAATTTATTTTATAATAAACTTCATTCTGCACATAGTCTGGAATGATATGTACCACATTTGTTACGAAGATAAAATTGATAATCCTAAAATTTTTTAAACCCCATCTAAATTATTTTTCAGGAATTTTAGACGTATGTCCATATAACCATCTTTGACCATCTCCTGTTTAGAATATATATCAATGGCTATATAAATAAGCTATTCTAATGATACTGATGGTGCAGAGTTTTTTGCCTTAGTTACTTTTTATTAATTATTAAAGAAAATCGTTTATCTGCAGTATAGTCTCTAAGCTTTAATAAAAAGTTAAAGAATTAGGCTGTCTGAATATTGTGAAAGGTACCACTGAAAAAATACAAACTTTAAATTACACATGAGAGAATCGATACTAGTACTGTGAGTGTATTGGCTATTTTTCATTAAAAAATAAATAACACTGACAGTATAGATAAAGCAGTGACTTAATGAATAAAAGCATGTGAAAATAATGCAAGTTTTACAGTGGGTTTTATGATAATTGTCTTATATTAACTAAGCTAAAAACCAATGTATGTTTTACCATCTATTTTCTAATTATTTTACTAATAAATATCTATTAGTCATCATATACAATATATGGGCAAAATCTGCATAGACAGACTAACACTGTGTAAGAAATTTCAAAAATTCCAACTGAAATGATAGATTTTGACATTGCCTTCTGTTGAAAAGGCTCAGATGTACAAAATTAAGTCAGTGGGGACTCTCCCATGAATTTTGGTTGGAACTGAAAAGACAGTTTGAAGTAGGCACATGAATCACCCAGACCACCACGTGATCACTAAGACAGCAACATCAGAAACATCAAGACATTGCAAATAATAAAAGGGAGGTACAAGCTGACCAGAGCTGTGGATCAAGTAGCAAAGTAAAATTCTATTCCCCCTTCATAGGAAACTTTTTTCTGTGAGTTCTGATGATTACCTGTTCTCTTTGTCTTTCCCTGAGAAAGCTTTCTTCTTGGTATAAAGTCCCTGTTGTTTCTACTGTTGTGTAAACATTCCATTTTGAAATGCTCTTTGAAAACATGAGCCCAGTTTTTCCCAAAGCCTCCCTCTCTTTCTCTTTGCCCCAAAAAAGACAGGTCCCTGCCTTTGCAGTAGCCTCCTCTGGTGCATAAACCTACCCATTAAAATTAAGATACTCAGAGTAAGAATATGCCATGACAAATTTATCAAATCAGTTACTTTTTGAATTCCAAATCCATTTTATGTTATAGAAGACATTATATTCGATTGTATTCATAAATATTTAGTTCCTAGATTCCAAAGAACTCTTACAGATGTAATCCATGATGTTCTACTGAAATAGTTATATAGTTATACAATTCTTTAAAACTCCCGGAGAGTCCTCATAAAAAAATGTCTTAAACTGATTAACTACTTAATCTGCACTGAAATACCTTTATGCTGTCAAAAGTTGGAAAAAATTGGGTTTGCATTCCTAATCAACTTTATTGTTTCCCATACTAGCATTGCTTGACATTTGTAACTAAGGCTATTGTAAAATAGAAGATATATGTTCTTTATTAACAAAAATGTTGCTTTTTTACTTATTTTTAGAATGCATAATTCAAAAGCTATTTAAAGATGCAAATTATTGTAGCAAAACATCATGGGGCCATAAAGATTTATAAGCTGTTAAATGATCTTCAGGGCAGAAGCAAATAACATGTAACACCTGGCGTAGACAGTATGTTTAACGATAATACAAATCCTTTATGGTACATTAACACCTTCAGAAATGAATAATGTCCCAAAATCAATTTCACAAAAAGTTACAGATGAGGGTCAGCACGTAATGTAATTGCGCTGAGCAAAACTAGCAAATAGAATTTATCTAACTCTTCTGTGCAAGCTCTCTTACCATTAATATTCCTGAACAAACAGAATTTAAGGTGTGTTTATGATGGATGATATTTATTTCTTTGAGGATCTGAACTATTTTGCTATTTATCAGAATTAGAGTTATTATGCATCCTATTCCTCATTATGTGCCTAATTAATTTGCTGTATTAAAAATTCATCTTACTTTGTTCGGATCAAGCAAGCCAAAACCTTTTAATTTTATTGTGCTCAAAAGATTAATTTTCTTTGCTACCATAAGGACTAATAATTTATTCCTATTACCTGAATCAATCAGAAAATCAGTTTTCCCCCCCAGATTTATTGCAAAGGTAAAGGGCTTCACTAAGCATTTGTTTTCCTGCAAATTTAAAATATTTAATTGTCAGGAGTGCTGCTACATTGAACTAAGTATTATGAAATTTTGCAATATGCATAGAGCTATATAACGGCTTTACTGTGGAGGTATGACAGCAAATGGTCATACTGAACATCATCATTTTAGTGAAACACTAAAAATGTTAGATTGGGTTTTTTCACTTTGAAAGATAGCTAAGGGGTTGTGAAAACTGATCATATATCTCAGATTTTAAATAAGTAATTCCTTTTTTTCTGTCTGTATCAAGAAAATAGAGCAACTAAAATTCCTATGACAATACAGTGGAGTCAAGAATTTTGAAAATGAACAAGTAAATAGATGATTAGATGAACAGTATATATGTTCTCAAAAGACTAAATAATGTTGACAAAAGTTGGTCTTTGATAAAGACAAATATTCACTTCCACTACATTCTTTGAAATAGTTACATTATAGATGTATCTGTACATATCAGAAATACATATATACTGAAATATGTAATTTTGTGTTCAACTGAGAATTGTTTAATCTATTAGAAATTACTGTAATTTTATGGATTTTTTGATGTCTGAATTTTTTGTTATTAATCAGACTTTATGAAGACTTTTGTCTCTGACTTCTTCAAATAACTCAAGTGCAAATATAGATAATTGTGTTAGATCTATATTGTAGCCTTTGTAATATTGCAAATTCTAATAAGAAGCAAAAAATTGCAATTGTATTAATTCTTTTCCCCCTTTTACTCCACTATAGGAGGTAGTGTATTTCACATGAAAAAATATTTATTAATAAAAACTATATAACTTTCTATAGACTACTGGCATATATTAAATCAATGTTCACACTATTTACTAAGAAATATGATGGCTAAGGTGTTCCATTTATCATTGACTCAGAATGAGATTTATCTTGGCAAACATTAACTGTCTTTAAATTTGATATGTAGTCTAAGACAAACTATGTTGATTAATTTCATTTCAGAGTCAATGAAAGGAGACTGAAGATACATGACCATAAGATACATGGAAAGAATAGATATTTTCAGGTGTACTTTTTCAGTAGATCATTTAATTTAGAGGAGGATAATGAGAAGCAAAAGGAAACCTATCCTTCAAAAGTGTCATTAACCTAAAAATGGATCTGCACTACAACATAGGTAAAAAAAGAAAGGATCCATGTGTGGCACTAATAAAGTCTTAGAAATTCTTTAGATTCTCAAGAAATAACTGGTGAAAGACCATGGAAGATAGTATTCATGCAAGTCCTGGAACATGCCATTGTCCTGAATTTTCTGCAGCATAAAGTGTCTCAAAGATTTGTCTATGACCTTGTGGATTTTAATTTTAAGAAAGCAACTATTGTATTTCCAATATGTATTGAAACTCATCATAAAAAATGGTTTTCTGTGAATTAATATTCACTTCAGTAGTAGATCCATAGTAGATCCATGGTACTTGCAGATCTTAACCTGAACTTGGAACTTAACCTGAATATTTGTCAACTTCATGACCATGATTGAATAATAAATACAAAGTATTGCAAGAAATTTAGGTGCTTCATTCTAAAGCTTTCTGAGTCTGGTTTGAATTACTTTTCTTTTTTCAAATATTCTTCAGACTTTTCACCATAAAAGAAAGGGGAAAATGAGAAATAAATATTTCTTTTGATATCAAATTTTTACTCCATTTTCGATGATCTCAAGAAATCTTTTTAATATTGCTGTCTGAATTTGGGGGAAATACATGTTCCGTTAAAACACGTCCCACTTTTTATCCAAGCATACAAGCATTTTTAATAGTATTTGACTTTTTACCTATAAAAGCAATCTTATTTTCATGTAAATTAAAGCAAAAATAAAAATCCGCTTAATAATGGCCTTATCAAGCAGAATTATTATACAAGGGTCAAGGAAAGTGCAGGTAAAACCAACACCCCGAATCTGTGGAGAAGAACTGTGGCTCTTCAGGAAAATGAAATGCTGGTCCAAGAAGAATGAATCCTAGCCCCTAACACATGCAAGGGGTATTTCATGTAAAATTGGTGCTGATAAGAAAACTCAGGCTTTGCATTCAGATATTTTGGATGAATATTCTTACATTTAGGTGACTTAGCCTTAAACTACTTTCTCCAAAGAGAGTCCGAACTGCCTCTCTTAAACAACAGCCTTTAATAGGCAATAAGGTCCTGAAAAGAATTAAAGATTATTCTTAAGAAGAGGAGATTCACAGGATTGTGCCTCTCAGGCTGCATCTTTCCCAGTAAACCTCAAAGCCAAGTCATGGCCTTCAACATGGGCACACTTCTCTCTGACTGCCTGCATGCTTTTCAGTGTGTTTTGTCCCATGCCAGCTATCACACTCCCAGAAGAGCTCAGACATGGTCTGGGGAATAACAAACTTGCTGCAAATAGCATGGTCAAGACCGCCCTGCTCCGAGATGGAAGTAAATCTTTCCCCACAAATGTGAATCAGTACTTCACACACCTGTGAGGACAGAGGGGAAAAAAATCCTGGCAACTTTTACAACATGCAAACATAGTTTAAAAGAAAAAGACAAAATGTTGTCATTCTATGCCAGGGATAGCCATAAACATTTGCTGATTTGTAAAATCACATCTTTAAATGTGTGCAAAAGTTTAAGGTCAAAAGCTGATTGATTACACAATTAAACATCCCCATAATTAGGCAGTACTGAACACAAGTGTTTAAGAATCTAATTTTGGATTCAGGTCTTGTAAATTCCATATGTAATTAGCTTAGTAAACTTTCCAGACTTTTTTTATTTTAGTAAATATCCACTTACATGTTGTTTTGCACTCACAATAGCTGAAACACTATTCATTACACTTTTGTGGCATTTATGTATCACTCAGTAGACATTTCCCCGTCCACATGGTAGATGCTAAGAATGAGATTTTGCAACTCTTGTCTAAAAGAAGATCATCTAACAGCACGGGGAAGCCAGGCATGGAAAGTGCAGCAAAAGTTTTTTAGCTTGTAGTGGTACCACACTACCTTCTCAATCCTGTATGCTGTTATGGAGTGGGTGCCTACAGGGCCCAATTCTATTACATATGTAAACTATATGTTACTGTAATAACATGTGCAAAATGTATCTGTGGATTTGAAAAGTTTATTACACAGACATCTAAGAACTACTGCTAAAAAAGTCCTTGTAAAACATGAATTTGTAAACTTATCACAAAACCCAATTTTGCAGGTCCTTATACAAATTTTCATAGAGTATCAATTCTCTGTTCAGTCAGGGATGATTTTTCAGCATGGTACTCCACAGTGTTTAATTTTTGCCCAAATCAAACACACCTACCTTCATAAATCCTTTATGATTTTTTCTTGTCTAAAGCTTCATATGCCTCATGCATCTCTCCACCCTGTTCCATAAACAATTCATAGAAACAGCATGAGCTATGACCTTTCAATGTACAAAACATATTAGAATTGCTTGGTTGTCTTT
The DNA here is from genome assembly GCA_008694505.1 of Cyanoderma ruficeps. Lineage (NCBI taxonomy): Eukaryota > Metazoa > Chordata > Aves > Passeriformes > Timaliidae > Cyanoderma > Cyanoderma ruficeps. The sequence goes on along the minus strand of VZDJ01006585.1, from coordinate 10,237,807 downwards.
ATGGTACTAATATATTTAAATTGTACCAGTGGATTTTAATAACTTAGTTGTGGTGTCACGTATAGGAACACTACAAGGCAGTGATATACAATTAAAAGTATTTGTGTTTTTTGTGTTTACTCTTTACAGCAGTTGTTAACTATTTTATATGGAAGCTACACTCTTTAGATGTGTATTTTAATGCAAAATTATTTTGATTTTTGTTCAAGCTAATTAAATCTATTTTTCCAGTATATTTGGCACATTCTATTCTATAAATGGTTTCTGTTGTAAAATTTCATCCTATGCATGCATGATTGGCTATAAGTAAACAGATATCATATATATATATGTATTTTATTTTAGCAAAATTACTAATGATCTCAGATTGATACAAAACTGTAAAAAACACAGAAATTTCAGATACAGTGGAACTTTTAGAACAAATTTAGATTTTCTACTGAACATAGGTGCATGTATTCAAAATAATAAACCTGATAGTCCTCTATCATCTGCTTCTTGACAGTGAAGCACAAAAAAATAAATTAGTTGAATTGAGAGACACTTTAACTAGAAGTTTCCTTAGTTTCTTTGAGATGTGCTTCTGAACGTAACAGAGTTTTTTCTGAACTGGTTAGAGCTCAGCAGTCCTGTGAGCAACCTGATGTGGCTGAAGTATAAAATAATTATATTAGTATGAGCTACTTTTGCAAACAGCTATTGAAAGTATATATATCTGCGTGGAAATATATACAAAGATGAGTTGATCTACTCTAATTATTAAAAAAATCACTAGTTAGAAATTCAGAAAATGGTGCAAACAATGTTTTGGGGGTTTTTTCCTACCTGAAGAGGTTTTGTACTTGCCATAGACATACACGTTATGATAACATACCCAAGGTCACTATCAGGTTTTCTACTGCACAAGACCCAGCAAAACAAAAAATTCATAAAGAAAGGAAAAAAAAACCCCAAGAAATGTAGGGATTAGAATAGTTGATATAAAAGTAGAAGAAAAAGCACAGGCTTTAAATTCTACTGGTTAAAACACAGAAGCTGTTCCATGAGTTGGCACTAGATTTCGGCTCCCACCCAGGTTGGTAAGGTCTGTAACTACTAAAGCTACAAAGCTGTGCTTCTTTTTACATTTTCTTTGTATGAATCAATGATTCTTGAATTATGTTCTGCACAGTGGAACCATCCTAATAGACTTAGTAGCTTACACAATGGTTAGGGCACTTAAGTGGAAAATTGAAATATGGTATTTAATCTACTCACACATGGAAAAGAACTGGACCTCTATCTCACTCTTTGTATGCAATTTTTCTTTAACATAAAGGCAGTTGAAAAAGCAGGCAGATTCACTACTGGATTAAAAAGCCCCAAACAATAAAACCACAACAAGCCAAAAAACCCCCTGAGTTTTGCTCAATTATTTGGAAGACTGAAAGTAAGTGGGTAATTGACTTTACCTGGAAACTACAGACTCCTAAAAATATCTTTTTGTATGTCTTCTGAGTGAGGTTTTCAAATGGAAGACTTAAGCTTTGTATCTATACCCAAAGTACAGTGACCATTAAATTTAAGTATATTCTTGCTCAGGGTTTTGAAATATGTGGCCTATAGTCAGTATCTTTAATGTTCCTCTTCTGACCTACATTCACTATTAATGGGCATTGGATATGATTAAGCTTTATTTTAGGTTATAGTCTTTACCAGAGTGAAGTGGAATTATATCTGTTGTGTGGCAAGATGGCTTGTCAGTATACACATTTATCAGGTATAGTGATAAAGATGCAACTTACAATTTTGCAGCAGCAGTAAAATCCCCTGGGTAATAGCAAAATGTAATGACATAGATGCTGAGTGAGGTGGTGGCACCTGAGAATAAAGGGATAGCTTTATGAAGGGAGAGATATAAAATATACACATCACAATGCTTGAGTCTTTGTGAATTTTTTTTTAACTGTTATCAGGGAATGCAGTATAGAAAACCATACCCTTGCACAAGAACAAAAAATTAAAATATATTTATGCTGACAATTTATATTTTTATGTTATCTGACCTTCCATGGAAGATACAGAGCAAAGTATTATTGGTTTTAATCCAATATAAAGAAACTACTATTATATTTAAGATATTTGAGAATACAGGTACATTTTTATGTGCAGTTACGATACAATTTTAAAAGTGAACTAATTGAATCAAACATAGCTACCCAAAATGATAAAAATCAATACCATCCAGATACAAAAAAACCCACCCCAAAACAACAACAAGAACACCAACAACAAAATCAGCAGTGCGTGATAATTCTGATTTTTCCAGAACTTGTGTTGGCAGTTTTGCATATCTGAGGCAATAGCTGGGACAAATTCTAGAAACATAAACGGCAAAATTTACATAATAAAGACCAAACACACATAAATTGTATAATATGTTACTTACAATGGGTTACATATTGATACTTACAATCATATTCCTCGGAATAAACATGCCAAGGATATGTTACATTATAAAAAGGGTAAATTGCATTGTCTTAAAAATAGCAATATTTTCCCAGTTGGTTATATTTCATTAACATGACATTCTCATTTGAGGCCCTTGAAATGACATTGAGTAGGAAGACAAGATTTTCAATGTTGAAACTTTTTGCTTTGTTTTGGGTTTTGGAGTTCTTTTTCTCTAAAAACTGCAGACTGAAAAGTGGTTAATTTCCCTTATTGAAAACCATGTAGGTTTTGATGGTAACTGACAAAAGACAAACACATTTTAATGAAAAAACAAAACAAGACTTAATTTTCTATTGTTTGATTGAAAGAATTGTCTAGCTAAAATAATATATTTCAAAAGCTTTTTTATTTTTTTCCTCTTCTGTTAAGTTATAAAGCTACAGTTTTAGAAACTAGATACAGCTCCCACTGTGTGGTTATAAAAAAGGGTACTGTAATACACATAGCTTTGGGGAAAGACCTGGATACTTTTTATTGTTCTATAACCCATCAGAACATCTTCTGCTGATTTCTCTGAGGGACAGTTAAATTGAAAGCCTGAATGCAAAAGCAAACACCTTTTGTTACATGTATTAGGAAAGAAGTTCTATGCATTATTGTATGCAATATCTTCTTTAGACAGTCAATTTGGATAATTTCTGGTAGTGAAACTACTGTCCATGTAGTAGCCATAGATTTAGTTAGGGGAAGACAGGTTTTCCAATACTGGGATAAGACATGCTTTAGTCAAAAGGGTATCAAAATTGTGCTGTTCATCACAGTAAATTAATAGCTTGTTAACAAAATGTCACTGCAGAGTTGAGAAGCCAGCTGTCAGAAAGCTGGCTTCTTGATTTCTTCCATGTTACCTATTTCTAATAATTTTACCTAAACAATTTTAAAGAAATAATTTTTCCTTTGGGGTATTGTGGGGTTGTTTGTTGGTGGTTGACAGAGGGGCTCTTCTGCAAGGAAAAAAAAAAAAAGAGTTTTCCTTTGTATTTTACTTTATAATCACAGGGAAAACTAGTCTATGTAATTATGCTTGCTGACAGATTGTTCACATTCATTGACATAGTGAAGTATCATGATACCAGTGCATCATTTTGAAGATGCAGAAGGAGCATTTTTGTTAATAACCTGGATGTGGTCAGAGGTAATTTCACATTGCAGATAAATTGAAAGGCTTTTGTTTCTGTTTCAGATCAAAACCACACTCCTAAGGTTTATAGAAAAAAAAAAGAAGTCTTGTAGCAAAACTATTAAAATCTTTCATGTAAATGAAAGATAATTTTGTTTGCTTCTGCAGTGCAGGTTTAACAGCTAGTGTGTTTCAGATTGCTGTAGCTGACTTTTTTGTGAGCAACAGCATTAAGTACCAAAGTATTTTTATTTGTTAGATTTTTTCAGTTATTTGCTGCCATTATAAGTGAAATGAACTTTAAAATCATGTGTTAAATTTGCACTGAAAGGAGAAGCAGAGAAGAGTAAAAATGAAAATGTTCATATTCTGGGTGCAAAACTCAAGAGTAAAAATGTAGCACGATGAGCAGATAAACTGCGAATGCTTTTCAGAAATTTCTGTGGTAAGAAGTCATGCATAGTGGACAAAAAGCCAATAGAAATAATGGCACAGGGAAAAATGGAACAGGCAATCAATAAGAAACAAGCCCTTATTAATGTAAAATGATGAAAAGAGTACTGTATTTGTTTTCTCAAATCTCTTTTCCCAGTGTAGCAATGATTAAAAAAAACAAAAAAACAAAAAAACAAGGAAAAATTAGAAGGATCCAAAATCAGAATGGAGAATTTATTGAAAGCATGAGGAAAAATGTGAAGCAAATCTAAATTTTCAGTTGTTTCTGCTGCATAGTACATAAAGTCTGCAAAAAAAATCTGTGGAGTTACTATCACCCCCTTCCCNAAAAAAAAAAAAAAATTCAAAACAAAAACCCCAAAAAAACTCAAATGACTTTCTCAAAGTAGGAAGAGAAAGGCAGGATGAAAATGTGCAGGCACATAGCCAATAGCCAAGAGACTGCCTTATGTGATGGACAAGTCTAAAACCTGCCTTTGTGGCTACTTGGCGGGACTGAACACTGAAGTGAAGATCAGTTTGGTGTGTTCTTAGAAAGAAGCTGAAAGGAAGAATGAAAGGAAGAATGAAAGCTGCTGAAAATACTCAAACCAATCATATGGTAAAATTGAAGTGAAGCATATGTAGCCTAGACTTAAAAAGAACACAAAGCAACAGGAAACAAAACATAACAAAATATGAGCATAAAAATCACATTATTCCCCACAATAAATTCTTTAAAGATTCTATCTGGTAAGGAAATTCCATTAGTTAAGAGCTCATGTTTTAAAAGAATTGTGTGTATGCTACTATAAGGCAGCTAATGTTTCTTGTTAGCAAATTTTTCTTCCTCTGGAGAATGAAGAGAATCTTTACTTACCAATCATTGCACTTCAGTACATGATTCGTTACTTGTTTTGACAAAATTTAGTGATGCCTCTGAGTTTTCTGGGCCATAAATCATGCTCTGTCAGAGAGAATGATGGCTTAGCCAGAAAAATTACTAGAAGCACATGTTAATGACTATTTAATATTAAAAATGCTAGGCTTTATATATTCTATTGCTGCAAATAGGGTGGAAAAATTTCCAAAGAAGGGTACCTATGAATCACAGTGACATCTTAAATACCCTGCGTTAAAGATGGGAATAAAAAGGTTTTCTGTTAAAGACATTTTGTTTGCATTTTTGATTCTTCCTTAAAAGAAATAATTTTTTTCTTTGTGAAATAAACATTTTCTGGCTCTTGTTCCAGAAACCATAATCCCCTCTCTAATCTTTCTGTTTCAGAAACCTCAAGGACTTTTCAGACACCTGAGGAACCAAGTTTATACTTAATTAGGCTATTATACAACCACATTAATCTTCCTGCTGCTATAAAAAATGGTCAAGCTGCTACAGGTATCAGATACTGCAATGATACTGCGCTTGCATCTTAAACAAAACAAAAACCCCACACACAGTAAAGTATTTATTTAATCCTCAATATACTATGCTTGATGTGTTGTGGGCTTTGTACAAAGTATTTTCATTATTACTGTCTTTTAGGTTTCTAAAAAAAGCATTGAAAAGATGATAGACAATGGAAAAAACTAAGACCTTGTGCAAAGTCATCTACAGCATAGCAAGGTTATTTACAAGAATGTGATGGTAAAGGACTGAATTTGGCATCTTTAAATTAATCGAGGTTTAAATTTCTTTTAAAGGAAAATTTTGACATTAAGAATACATATAATAGCTGATTATTTGTGTTGGTATATCTGGTCAGCCTTGCATTCATTTCTCAGAGAAAAAAAATAATAAATTTT
>VZDJ01006585.1:10165509-10231940 GCA_008694505.1 Cyanoderma ruficeps | reverse complement strand
TTTTTTTTTTTTTTTTTTAGGAGAAGCATTTAGAATTTCTTCAAGATTAACCCATGTAGTTTTATCCCACAGGCAAATAGGAGAGGACAGACATACAGGGTTCATTGAACAGTCAAATATTCAAGACAATGGAGTTAACTGCTAGCTCTTCTTACTTGGCTCTGAAAAACATTATTTCCCTGTACATCTCTTCTCTGGGAAAGTTCTTATGTTGTCAGCTCTGTGAGGATGGGTGTTGGCAATGGATGTGATCCCAGCAGTGATACCCACTGTCACAGTCCCAACAGGGAAAGCAGACTCAGCATACATTTTGAATCACTTCAATATACTGATTCAGCATTTCTGATACAAGTAATTTAAAGGAATAAATTTAGCATAACAGCAGGTTTGAGTCTAAAATAAGGGACATCCTTCACAATGAGGCACATTTGACAGGTAGGTTTTAAGCAAACAGACTTACACACATGCCTACAGTCCCTAGTGTAAACATAAAAAAATAAATAATGCACATTCTGCACGGCTTCTTTTTAGTAGAATTAGTTTAATAAAAATTAGTGCATGAAGAAAGAAGCTTCTATAGAGCATCTTTTCGATACCTGAATTTAAATTATTCTCTATATGAATTAGGGATATCATATGAACCACAGATGAGCGTCATATCAAAATGAAGGGGTTGCCTGAACCCTTTATGTTTTCTCAGTCTGCTGATGCCCTGGGAAAGTGAGAGTCTTATGCTTGATCAGTCTGTCAGTGTCCTGTTACAGAGACTCCCCTGTATTGGACAGTGATTCTACTAACTTGTTCAGGGATACCTGCCAACAGTATCAGAATCAACTCCTTTATTACACTTTAGAAATGGAGACCTGGATCTCCCTGATTTTGTCAAATATGTTATCCACAGTTGGCAATTGCCAGCATCCTTGAGGGACTAATGCAAAACAATTTACAGAGTAAGATACTTCATTAACAAGCACACTGATAATAGAAAATTAGGACAGATAAGGTTTGAAAATTGCTGGTGATAGTAACTGTCTACAAAAAACAAATCTGAAGCAATATAGAGACACGCTCAAATGAACAAGGAAAACTAGCTCAAGATAATAATTTATTGCTCATAAAGTTTTTACCATTAGGCATCCCTATGGGAGTGAAGTACAGGTTCAGTCCTTCTGATTCCACAAGTTATAATGAACTCTCCTCTAATTTCGTTCATACTTGGCTCACTTTTACACTATTTTTTTTTTTTTTTCATTTAGGTGGAGCTTGAGTGACTCTATTCATACATGCTTTTGTTACTAATTGGTGCAAAATTCTCACACTTTACTCTTAAGGTATAGTCAATAAAATCTGGAGTGCTTGCTCAGCGGATACAGTACTCATGTATCCACTGATGTCAGCTTCCCTGCTCTGCAAGGATTACCACAGAGCCCGGCCTGATGTCTTCACCCACCATGTCACCCCTCTTAACATGTGCTTAAGGTTGCAAGCTGTGTGTTGGGAATGCTCCATGCATCTCAGTCACATTCCATCCAGGTAGTAGCAATTGCATTTTATCCTATAGATTCCCTACTGTTACAGCTTCTGTTAGAATGTGAATATAGCTTTAGTTTTCTCTAATTTTGTTCCCAGTAAAATTCCCAGCGAGGAGAAGAGGACATTGGTTTGCCGAAATGAAAACAAAAAGGCTCTTGTTAAACTACTGGTATTACATATTTTTACACAGATGTAGGGTGAAGCCTTGTTCCACTATGATATTCTTCAAAGAAAAATATTCAGATGAATATTAAGATGTCTGCTAAGATCCAATTATTTAGAGATGTCTCTGCTAGAAGTAAGATGCAAATGAGACACATTGCCCAAGTCAATAATACAGATTTTATTTAATAACAAATTTGAGGTAGAAAAGAGACAAGAGGGACAGAGAGCTCAAGCAGAAGATGGATCATCCATGGATCCAGTGCCAGCATGTTTGTATTCCTTCACCCCCGGGCTTCTCAGTGGTGCAGGGTCCCAAGGTTTTGCACTATTTAAAGATTTTAGCAAACAAAGAAATTAATGCTTATTGGCTAAAGAGTTCTCTTAGTCTATTGATTAAATGATTCTTCACTTCCAATGCTAATTAGCCCCATGCTCAGTCTTTCCTTCTCCTGAGTCAGTCAGTTGCTCAGTTCAGTGGGCTGTGAGTCCATGGTCAGAATCTCCACCTGCCAGAATTTTTACCAGTTGGAACTGATTTCAGCAGAGCTGGCTTTCCCTGTGGCCCACAATTTCTGCATTCTTTGTGTCCATGATCAGTGATCCATTCTTCTCCTTGTTACCTTGCCCTAGGTCTGAGATAACAGCCAGACAATAGTACCATCTTTATCTTATCTCGAGTTCCCAGCTGTTGTAGCTTATCTTCCAGTCCAAATTCCAGGTATCCAGGGAGGCATATTTGGGGGAGCTTCCTTGGTCATTGTTGGTCTTAGATGTCATCTGTCTCATAACTTGGGGCGATCTTTGTGATATGTGTATTTGCAGATGCTTCTTTACACAGTTTGCCACGGTGGGAATTTTGGCTGGATGCATTAAGCATGAAGTGCTACCCAGATCTCACTTCTGCCAACCCTGGAGTTAGAAACATCCTGTCTCTCCCTTCTGTGGCCTAAAGAGTGTTTGAGACAGGCAACTGTGCTCTTTAAGTCCTTACAAAGCCAAAGTTTCCAACCTTCTACTTTACCTGTTCATGTGCAGCTATGTCATTATCTTCTCTTCCAAAAAATTTGCGAGCCCAATGTCAACACTACTGGAATTAACATGGTACAGGCTTGACGGTGTCACAGATACATATTGGAATTACATAATTTTTTGAGTCTGTGCTTGCAAGAATAACCACTAATAAAGCTGCAGGGATACACTTTATTATATTATTAATAAAAATATGTACCTGTTTTCTCCAACTCTAATATTTTGCAACTACAGCTTTACTCATATCAATCAGAAAAATTAATGCTTAGTTTACAATTTCCATTGATAATTTAGATAATGTCTGTAGAAAAGATATTTCAAAACTACTCCCTTCCTTTCTCTAAGAAAATCAAAATAATTATTTTTATCAGTAAATCAGTAAATTAACAGAAAGGACAATTGCACAGCTATTACTTAGAAACATTTGTGCCTCTTAAAAATCAAAGATTTGTTGGTGACATGAAGATCAATGTTGGTTTCAGTAATGAGTTCTGGATCCTGTGAGGTCAAAGTAAAGCAAACATCAAGACCATAACTGTACTTCAGAATATGAGGTATCCCTGCTGAAGAGGAGGAATCACTTCCTCTTCATGAATCATCTTGACAGACTCTTGTGGGATAAGACCTTGGAATAGAGAGGGGGCTAAGAAAAGCTATTCACATTCACCTTACTCCAAACTAATCACTGCCTCACTAGTATTCCATCTAAATGAGAAAAGAATTTGGGAAAAAAAAAAAGTCAGGAGGCCTTTTGGACAAGGAAATCGTGGAAAAAATCAAATATATAAAAGGAATTTTACAGAAGATGGAAGGAAGGACAAGTAATCTGGGAAAAGTACAGAGACACTCTCAGAGCATGCTTTCCTTACCAGAGACCTGTAATTGAATCTGGCTAGCAATGACAGAGGCAGCAAGAAATGTTTCTGTAATACATAGGTGACAAAAGGAAGACTCCCAGAGAAATGTGGGCCTGTTGCTGAATGGAAAGAGTGACATAGCACATGGGAAAGGCTGAGATACTGAATGCTACCTTTGCCTTAGTCTTTACTAACAAGATCATGTTTTCAGGAATCCCAGGAGGCTCACACCAAGGACAAAGGCCAGAAAATTTTACTTTGGTTGAAAATGATCAGGGTACAGAGTATTTATGCAAAATGGCTATATAATCCATAATCCCTGATGGAATATACCTACAAGTACTGATGGAGCTGACTGATATCATTGGGAGGCCACTCTTGGTAATCTCTGAATGGCTGTGGTAATTAGGAGCGGTGCCTGAAGGTTGAAGGAAATCAAATAACATTTTTATTCTCAAAAATGATTCTCAAGGAACTTCATCAACCTTACCTTGATACCCAGGAAGGTGAATGACCAATTAATCCTAGAAAATATTTCCACACACAAGAAGACAGGCAACAGGAATACTCAACATGAATTCACCAAAGGAAAATGCCTGAACAGCCCGATAGCTTTCGATGATCAAATGACAGACTTGATAATTGAAGGGAAAGCAGTGGATATTGTCTACCTTGACAAGTAAGGGTTTTGACACTGTCTCACATAAGATTTGCACAGACAAGATGTTGATGTATGGGATGGATGAGGATTGAGCAGGATTTAAAAGCGGCTGAAAGGCTGGGCCCAGAGGGTGGTGTTCAGTGTCATAAAATCTAGTTGGAAGTCAGCAGCTAGCCAGGCACTAATAATGGGCTCCATCCTATTCAACATCTTTGTTAATGATTTGCATGATGGAACAGAGTGCACCCTCAGCAAACTTGCTCATGATACAGTACAGGGCAGAGTGGATGATATGCCAGAGGGTTGTGCTGCCATCCAGAGTGACCTTGACAGGCTGGAGAAGTGGGCTGACAGGAACATAATAAAATTCAACAAGGAGAAATTGAACAGGGAAAATTCAAAATCCTGCACCTGGAAAGGAACAATCCAAGGCACCAGTACTTGCTGTGCACCACTCAAGGAATGCTGCTTGACAGAAAAGGACCTGGGTTTCCAGTTGGTCACCAACTTGAACATGAAGCAGCAATTTACCCTTGTTTCAAAGTAGGCAAATGGTATCCTGGGCTGCATTAGACAGAGCAGGTCAAGGGAGATGATCTTTCCTCTCTGTTTGGGCCTAGTGAAGCCACACCTGGACTCCTGTGTGCAGTTCTGGGCTTTCTACTACAAAAGAGACATGGACATACTAGAGACAGTCCAGCAAAGGGCCACAAAGATGATAAAGGCACTGGAGCATTTCCTCCAGTGAGGAATGCCAGAGGTAGCTGAGACTGTTCAACCTAGAGGTGGCTCATTTAGCTGAATTTTTTTAAAAACTCAATACCCAAAGAAACTTGAATGTTAAAGCAGATGACCAATGTAATTTAAAGTTTCTTTACCACTGTTAACACAGTTGCAATTATGGCCTGAAATTAATACTGAGTTACACTGCAGTTTTCAATATTTTAGCTCTTGCTCTCCCTGGTGGATCTGCTTAACACAGCGACACTAATGCCTTCATAAATCTAGATTTTATTGTAAGAAAAGGTTAATTAGCACATTTTCTTCACCTCCAGTAAAAGTCTATATTTATGACAGTGATGTTTTTAAGTTAAAAGAAAATTCAGCTACTATGACCCAACCCCCCCAGGTAAGAGAACTTAGATTTAAAACTTATTACAACTTACAGTTGAAAACATGCATATAAATTACTATTTATATTTACTGGAACAATTTGGCAAATTAAGCAGACAATCTGAAAACAATTCACATTAAAGCAAACTATTCTCTTTCTTTAATAACTACTGAAAAAATAAAGGGAAAAGCTTATTGGAAAAGAAATTAGATTTCTAAGTGCTTTTTCTTTTAGTGATTAGAGAGTTATTATCTATAGATTCTGGGATCCTATGAGGCTTTTTCCAATCCTCTGTGAGGAGAGAATTTTTTTTTTCTAAGGCTTGTGAATCAGGGACAAACTGCATACATAGTGAGGGCTTAAAAATTGAATTTCAGTTTCTTTACTTAGATAACAGCTGACTCAAGGTCTCCAATCCCTTTTTTTTTTTTTTTTTGTATTAGCTGTTACATAAAGCAACACAAATTAGGAGAATACCTAATACCCCTAGCAGACTACCCTCTACAGTTCTAGCATTTATATATGTTTCATTAAACCCTTTCACCACATCCCACCTGGAACACAGATTGCTCATATTCAATTATGTTACAGCATTTTTTGAGCCTGTTTCCCTAATAGTGACAACGCTGATTTTCCGTTTTGTCATGGTGGAAGATACTAATTTCCCAAAGAATTGTGCTATCATAACTTTGCAACGGGAAGCATGAATTTCCATTATTTATTCTTTGATTTAGCTAATCATCTTCAATTCACAGTAATTCAGAGTTGGAAGGGACCGCCCACGAAGATCATCAAGTCCAACTCTTAAGTGAATGGCCCATGCAGGGATTAATCCCACAGCCTTGACATTCTTATCACCTTTAGAACCATGCTCTGACCAACTGAGCTAATCTCAGGCTCATATCATTGATAAACACGCATGTCTGGAAAGCAAGAATCCCATGAACAAATGGCATAGGCCTAGATGAAAAAGCAGGCTTTTTGAAAAAAAACACCACAGTAAAAATTTGTATGGTTTGAGAGAAAGGAGGAAACAGCTTCAGGGGAGATAAAAAAAATTAAGCCATTTTGGTTCAGGGGTGAAATGACTCATAGAGGTTTACAACTGAGTCCAGAAGAGATAATTACATATCAATATTTCATTACTAAACAGGACACTAAATAATTTTGTGAGCTCCTATAGTTGCATCCCGGAGCTGCTTCACCGACTAGCTTGGTCTCTGGCAACTATATAAGGAAGGTTTAGTGGTCTGAATCTCAGGTTGGAGTGTGGTTGACGGCGTGGAAGAAAGAGTGGACTCTGCTTGGGTTTCACCTGGATTTATTCCATCCGGCTACCTGCCCATGAGCAAAAGCAGCCCCTCTGTTCCCACCTTAAATACTGGGGGCATGCACAGAGCAGAGGAGAACTTAGAACCAATCCAAGGGGAGGGAGGGTGTGACCCAGAACAGGGAAAGTTTACAGAACAATGAAAGAAGGTGGTACCAGGGTACCTTGCTGAATCCTAGGGCTTTTTCCCCAGAATCTTCCAGATCTTACAAGGTGATTTACAAAGCCTATCACAAGGGAAACACCATCGGGGGGTTTGGGGATGGGGGTGTAGGAACAAACCATTACAAACATATAACAAAATATACAGAACATTAGAAAACCCAAAATGCGCACTGCAACAAGCTCCTGAGACCATTCCTATAGTTACACTCAGGTACTTAAGGAGAAATTTTTTGCAAAGTCTCCAAGATAGGAACACGTACAATCAATAAATACCTACCTGGAGATTCTTTCAACTTTTCCATATTTCAGATCTTAAGTGAATGAAAATTTCAAACCATATAACTTCCTCAAGATCTTTTCAGCACCTTTTGTTTAATTTCATTCATGAAGTTCTGTGCAAGTACGGGTTATTTTTCTAGGCAATGGAGTTCTGTGCAAGTACGGGTTATTTTTCTAGGCAATACTGCAATCTATGCAGCATTTCTGCTTCTGGCATCTGTAGGTAAAATAACTATAAGAAGAAAACTAAAATGCAATGGAAAATAACCATTGCTATATCATGGCAAGGTGATAGTTTTTATTTAATTCATTAATTCATTAAAATACAGATCCTTCTTGACAGACCATTTAGAAATCTTAAGCATCATAGTCTAAAAGGACACTGAGGATTTCCCAACAGCTCTGACAAGACTGGCAATCCTTTCTATTTTGCTTTCGATTTACCCCTTTCTACTCTTGCTTTATTTTCAGGATATAATATATATATTTAAATATTGAGCCTCTTGCATTGGCATTATTTATTCAGCTCCCTTCAGAGAAAACATACTTCTAGTTTTAAAGCTTTCACACATATTATATTTTAAATACAATCTAGTAGCAATTTATAATTCGTTGTTAAAAAAGAGAAAAAGAAACTTAACTTTGTGTTGGGAAACACATTAATACTTTGAAGAAACTTCTTAAGAAAATCCTTGGAATAATTAAATTGTCAACAGCTGAAAGCATCAAAACCAGGTTTTGCTGTTCACCATAATTGCCTCAGCAGGAAAAAAAAACTATCAATATTGCTTTCTGAAGTTCAATGCAGTTTCCATTCAGTGCACTCTTACTTTGATTTTCTAATATATTACTTTGAAACCTATGAGCTGAGACACTCATTACTTTTGACTACAAATGGCTGCAAAATTGATGGGAAAGCTGATTTAGACAGCACACTCAATAAAAAAAACCCTTTTAAGATGTTTTAATGACAAAATCTTGGTGACCAAGGATCCATGTGTCTTTCCTGCCTAATATGAAAACAGAATTCTGTTTTCCAATTTTTGCTTCCCACAGAGACAGAAGTAGATTTGAAGATTAGTCACATCTCCAACGTAATCATATTCACTTTAAAACCTGTAGTACACACAGAAATATCTCTCAGAATTATTTTAAATACTTCCTTATAAAGGTGGTTGTGTATGTTGGGAATAGATTAAAAGAAAGAAAAGAAAATAGAAAAATTAGATATGAGAGACTAAGAGAATAAAAATGCAGAGGCAATTTCTGCGCATAAACCATAAGTATACCAGAGATAGAATGGCCAGAGACTCAAACCAATAAACAAATATTTATATATATTCCAAATCAATATTTATATATTATTCCATTTATGTATTTTCAATCAGCTAAAGCAATCAGGATGTTAATAAACATAAGGAACCCTGAATTTACTGTACAAGATTATTTGCAAAACTTATTGAAATTAGATTTGCTTAGCTTATTTGTAGAGGGGTTTTGTCTCTGTAGAAATATTGAATCTACATTTGAATTCATCCTGTGAATAATCACACTTTTCTCCACTCAGAAAACGTTTATTTTTTTTTTAATACAGAACTGAATGAGCATAACTTATAAATGATACTTTAGAAAAGAAAGGCCTTATTACCTTAAGTATTTCCATAGTCAGTACAACTGGAGTATTATGCATATAGAAAAGAAATGGCACATTTAGTTCAGAGATGAAGAATACAGTTTTAACTATTTCTATACATTGGAAGAGTAGACAAAAAGGTTTTATATCTGTACAACAAAGGAAATCATAGAATATTCCAAAGTTTTCATCACTCAAAACATCCTCTACAATATGAGGTATTTCAGCCTTTTTGTTCACCTCTTGAAGGGTTCTTACAGAAGGCAGAATGCTGACGTAGAGACAAAATATGCATTTTATATGTTACAATTAAAAAAAATAGAGTTTATATAGAGTTGTGCATTTTTTTCAGTGGTTTACAATACATTAGAACCAATTAGGATAATTTTCTGGTAGTATGTCTTGTTCTCCGTGTCTTGTAGTAAGAGGAATTGTTATTAAAAAAAAAAAAAAAGGAAGGCTGAATAGTCAGTTGCAAATGTTTAAAATATAGTTTATTCACTTTTTACTTTCAGTGTTTATCATTTGAAAATATGTACAAACTGTTCTTGCAAAAAAATACTTTTATTGCTTCTGAAGGAATCAAGACTGTGTCAGATGGGTTTATATTGATAGGATGAACAAGGCCTTTTACTGCATACTATCCTTACTACTTATTTAGCCACACACCATTTTAGTGTCATAATGAATGTGTTAGAAATAGATATCCTGGTGAAATATTAATATATGTATAATTTATAATTGTGAGCAACCCTATACTGAGCGTTTCAATCATATATGCACACAAAGCTTGTAGACCCTTAGAGTTATATCTTTTATTTTGAGGCTAAATTTCATTTTCAGTGAATCACCAGATATATGAAATCTCAGTGTAATCAGTGAAGAATGTCTAATTATTTAGATTTTGGTCTAAATATTGGTGAGTCTCTTCCTGAGAAATGCTGAGACCTATGTCTTTTTCCATTCTCTGCACTGTGGATTTACTGAGTTTCAACCCTTGCATAATGAGATACCTATAAAGGGATTATAAGGTATAGCTAAAATAAGGATCTGAGCTTTACCCATTTAACCAGTTTAGTTAACACATATTATTTTATTCCAACAAATAAAACAATAAGCTATAAAAAAGTGACTTGTAATGATTCACAAAATTTGTGATATTGAAATAAATATATAATTTTATAAATGACTGTTAAAACTGAGTTAAAAAACCTTTGTCATACACCAGCAAAACATATATACATTGATTTATTTCTGTAATTTTGTGATAGGGATCATTTTAATTTTTTAAAAAAACACAATATTATCTGCTTTGCAATAATTTACTGTGTTTTGAGTTTTCTGAAACCTGATGTTGTGCATCATCAATACACAAAACACAACATTTGAAACACATCATTTGGACTACTGAAATTTACTGGGTTTATCTGTCAAACCTCTAAAGTGATTTTGTAATTGTTGCATATATTGCNAAAAAAAAAAAACCCAAAACCAAAACAGGAAACAAAACAAAACAAAACCCCCAAAAACAATTAAAAAACCACCTAAAATGTATTTCAGGAACATTTTATTTTTTTCTTCTATGTGATTCTGTCCATTAAGTAATTTTTTTGAACATCCCTTATAAGCTATTATTTTACTGCAGTATTAGAAAGGATCATTACAAAATTATGCTACAGGCTGGATTTGTACCAACTAATTAATCTGTTAACAAAAGATAATATAATTCCTTGAATCCAGACAGATGGCCTATGATCCATTTTATCTTTCAGTCCAAGATCTAAAAATTGCTGCATTCTTAGGTTTTATTTAATTTGATTGCTCATATTCCACCTCTATTTCTCTTCTAATGTTTTGTTGGATTTTTTCTTCACAAATAGAAATCTTTTTTGACAAAAAAATGATAAAATAGAACAAAGTCAAGAGAAATTTCCCCTATATATAGAAACAATTTACAAAACTAGCATTTTTTCTATAAACATGGGTAAGATATGGATAAGAGGAAAATTTTTTTCAATAGGACGTTGTCATAACTAGAGAAAAGTTTAAACAGAGACATTGTGGAGCTTATCCTTGGTGATACTTCAAATCCTACCAGGCACAGCCCTGAGCAGGCTGCTCTAGCTGACCCTGATCTGGGCAGGGATTGGACTACCAGATGTCCATGTCTCTTCCAAACAAAATTGTCCTGGCTCTATATCCACGGAAGTCTTTTCTCTGCAATCCTGTAATACCACAAAATATCTTGACGGGGAATGTATCTTTACAGAGAATGCCCCATGAGCATCTTGTATAATGGTGTTGAAAGTAACATTTAAATTAGCATGAAATTTGAAGCTGTAGCAAACATTAGCAAGTATTCACCCATATTCAAAAACTTTTAGATAGTTTGTGTAATTGGGACAACAGATGATAAAAGCAATTCACTACAAAAAAAATTAATTGGACAAGAACCTGCTAATGCTGGGCAATTTTTATGGAAAGAAACGGTCACTGAAAAAGTTTTACATTGCTATCCTGAAAAGAAAAAAAAAACCCAAAAACAATAAACTCAACCATTCTGCAAGTGACAAAGTGGGGGAAGTATACTGTGTTTACAGTGACCTTGTTTTATTAGTGGGGGAATACTGATTTTACCCTGTAAGAGTTCAAATTTCACAAAGTAGACATACTCTCTTAATGTCAATATGCCAAATTAAAAGTTAATGTTAATGCTATTACTTGTATGATGCTCTTGCAGTCTCATTTATCTCATAATAACTCATTGGCTCTTCTTTACTACACCATGATTAGACAGGGAACTGCTATGAATGGAAATGACAGTAAGCAAGACACCAAATGTAGATATCAGGGGTGTTTTTTGTCCAGAGACTCTGAAGTCATCAGAAACCCAAAGTCTTTTTACACAGCTGAAAGAATTAGTTCTTCCTCTCTATACTACACATTGTACACAAAATTGCGTACATATGTATGTGCATGCATACATATGCACTTTTATATATATACAAGCTCACACAGATACACATATGATTTTGCTTTTATTTTTCTTTTCTGGGATTTATTTCCATGTCCCAGAAAAGTAATTTTCTAGGAATGTTGTTCATTGCAAAAAATAACAGACTTCAGTATCAATGTCAGAATCCAACACTCTCTGACAAAGTACTTCACCCATGGAGGGTGTACTACTTAATATAAAATTCACTTAAAGATAGCTGATATTACATGGTATTTCTGATTTATGTGTGGCAATGTTTGATACAGAGCGATACAATGACACAACAAAATGCATATTACACTTAGCAAGATACAGCAATTGCAATAGACAATTCAATCACCATAACAATGGGATTCCCATTACTGGTCTTCATGATATGCTCACTCTCACAGTGCTGGGCAGATCCAGTCACCAGAGGGAAGCACATGCGTGTAAACCAGCTAAAGCCCCTTGATCTCATCAGAATTCTTGTCCTACTTGTGTGGTTTTATAGGCTGTGTTGGGATGACCTGTGTACATACACATCCTCCATGTTTGTCTGGCTAAGGAGAGGAGACATTCACAGTCTTTTGAGTGTGCATGAACAGTGAATTAACTCAGGGAGACACATTTACAGCAGCAATTGATACATCCTAAAACAAAAGCCACCCTCAGGTTGTTGTCACACTGACACAGGCTGTTGTGGAACATAGAACAGTGTCACTAATTTCAGCAACAATATATCTGCCTTTTTCAGATTAAAATTTGCAAAGCCTTCATAATGTAAAGTAGGCAATTAAAGTAACATAGAAGAGTTTTTCCAAGCAGAAGGCTAGCCTGACAACTTGAAAAATCTTCAAGAAGAAGGAACGGTAATCCTTTAATTGAAAATAGAGTACAGCTTTATTCTTCCCTGATGTCTTCAGAATCCACAGGCATACACTTTCAGAAAACTTCTTGTTTCTACGGACAGCTCAGCTAAAAAAAAAAGGGCAATTACAAACAATCATACAAATTACTAAGCTACGCAGCATGTCAGCCCAGAGGCCCATCAGTCTAGGATTCTGTCTTAAACAGGAGCTGAAAGAAGACTACTGTGAAACAGCATAGTAATAGGACCCACACGCAGTGATATTTTCCCAGACTATTTAGCAACCCTCCAGCAATCTGCAAATTCACAAGCCTGAAGTGATATTTTTGTTTTCTAATGGCCACCAAGGGAATTATTTCCTCCATAAATTTATAATAACCATAATGCCTTATGACAATGAGATCTGCACCTTAATTTTACACACTGAGAATCTACCAAGAGGCAGTAGGACTGATTTCTGCTATTCTTTAAATAGTCAATAGCTAGATCTGTGTTACTATGCACTACTTCTCCCTATACAGACTTCTGTCCTACTCTACAGATTCCTAATTAATTCATTCAGTGTTATTGTCCTTAGCTATCTTTCATTGTTCCTATAAGAAAAATATTTTAAAAATTACTAGCTACATTCATGCAGATGGTATGACTGATATACTCTGATAGATTTTCAGAAGAACTGGTTTAACCTAACAGCAAGGAAGTGATTCTTAAACCCAGATGAATTTTTTTTGATCAAACTACGTGAGATGGAAACTTATTCCAAACTACTCAAAGAAAAATGAGAAGAGAATAAAAAATGCTTTCTACAACATAGTTCTTATTTTCTTTATAGCTCACGCTGTCAGCAATGTTCAAATAAGAATAAAAGATTCTCTTTGCCTTGTAATGGAGCTATTTGTCATTTATTTTTTTCTGATTTTATTTTCAATATAACTTTCAAGCATACAAGTAGCTACCACAAGGTTAATCATTGTATTGCGCTCAGGCAGCTTGTTTGATGTTGCACTTTTTCATAAGCTACCTATATGATTTAGAAGCTTAATTCCCACTTACATTAAATGAAACAGTCCTGTGAAAGAAGACAACAAGATGGTTGTCATGCCCACAAAAAAAAATTCAGAATTCTACCCATAACTGTTACAATTATTTTCTTGTGTATATGAAGCTTTTTTTTTTCTTAGAGGCAATTACTATTTAATTATTAATATAAAAAAGAAAATATTTAGAAGGGGAAACTGGAAATGAAGACATCTGTACCCCATAGCTGTAATCTGATGAGTTTGGCAATACCTGGGTTATGTGGACTGAGGTTAAAGTTTCTACTTTGATTATGGAGACAAAGTTTGAACCTGAAGCTATGGCTGTATTTTATATTGCTGAATAAAACAAAGGCAGGCATCAATCTGTGGTTCCAGACATAAGTGACATGGGTAAACCCACATTTTAACTAGGTAGAACTCAAGTCTTTTAACCAACTGGGGGCACAGTCTACAATATTCTGTCATTAGTCCAAATTTAATCTCAGTTCATGCAGTACTGATACTCCACCTCTTGATGCATTGTCTTTTGACCAAGGTCATTGTCACAGACAAATTGCCAGCACACTGCCACTTAACATCCTGACCCTTTACTGATAGCAGCAGCATGGGCAGGATGCCATCTACACTATCCATGTGATGTGATACTCTCAAATCACTCTGGTGGAGTCTAAAGGCAGTGAAACTCTCATGTGTATTAGATGCATTTGCGTGTTGGCTGTTGCTGCCAGATTACCATGATACTAAGTGTCCCAGGCACTCTGCCAGAGCCCTGGCATCACTTATGATCCTGTATTTGCTATCAGCAATTGGGTGAGTTGTACACTCATGCCTGTTCAAAATATCTGAAATGTAATGATTCTGTTGCCCTGAGCTTTCTGTCTTTTTGTCTTTCTGTAGAACTTTCTCATGCAGCTTCATGAAAACAACATCTATTCTTAGAATGTTTACATACTTCTCTCATACATTTCTTCTGTGAGAGAAGAAATGATTGATGGTGATGTCCACCACCCAGGTTGAAGAGGTGGCGACCTGTGTAGCCAATCTCTTGACCTCTGTACAAATGTATAAAAACTGGAGTCAGATTTAAATTAAAGGAGAGTTTTCTAAAACAGCCGTGGTGTGAGTTTCATTTCAGTGTTCCTGAAATTGGGACACGCCCAGCTTCAGCCCTCAACATGATTCCATTGTACACCTTAAGCAGTGCTTCTAAAGAAGAGGACATATGGTGTGAGTCTCAAGGCAAGACTCCAGAGGACATGAGACTGCATGAGAGTACAAAAGCAATCTGACATTAATGGGAGAGGACTACGTAAGAGATGAAGGGGTCACTCCCGTTGAAGAGGCATTCTGTTGCCTTTTGAAAGCTGTAACTGAAGGGAACTGTTCTCCAAGCTATGCCCATTATTTTCTTGGGAAAACAACTGAAACAGCTTGGTGAAATTGCCTGGAAGTGTGGAAGATCTGTATCGAGTGTCTGATCTCATTCACTGATGCTGTTTTTTCCTGCTCAGATCCAGTTCTAATGTTTGATGGTGCCACCAAGATCCCAGAATGGTTTAGTGTCACCAAAAGAAGCAATCCTATTCTCTTCAAAACATCTTTACTCCTCTACTCTCTGTAAAGTTCTTTCCCTCATGCAACTGCACACCTTAGGCCCAGGTTCTTAAATGTTTTACTGACTGAAGTTTCAAAGGAACATCGAGAGTTTTGATTCTGTTCGACAGCTTTTGTTGCTTAGGGGATTTTTGATTTCTTTTTATATTGGACATGTTGATTAAGGAGAGAGATATTACCACAAAAACATTTTGAAACAGTTCAATTTTTTTCCCCACCAAGATGAATTTTTAATGGACTGCTTTGAAAGAAAAAAAACAAAAAAACCTGTGTTGCCCAGAAAAAATGAAAATTACTCTGCATATTGCTTGTCTCTTGAATTTTAAGAATAGAATATAGCTGTGGAAAAGATAAATGACTTGACTTACATCCCAGCTGCAGTTCATTGATTTCCTTTTTAGTCTAAAAATTAACCTTTAAAGACCCAGAACTGTACTATAGCTTAAGAGAAAGTCACCTATTGTAGGGATACGATTGTCAACACAAGAAGAGCAGTAAAAAATGGTTTAAGTCATTAGAAGTAAACACTGTAACTGCGTATGTGTGACAAAAAAACAATTTACTGCTAATTACAAAAACTGAAAACCAACTAACAAACGTTTCTGCATTTATTAGGAATTTATTTAAATTCTTCTATCTGACCTGGAATGAAAGAACAGTTAAACTATACATGGTTAACATCCACTGACTATCAAGACAACTCCAATAATTATAGCTTTAAAATTGAAAGGAAAACTAAAGAATAAGTGATATAGCACATGAAATAAAATTAAACAGAATTAATTTCTTGTATTTTTTTCATAATTTAAAAGAAAAGTATTGCTATTTTATATAACAACAGTATATTTTTTATAAATATATATTTTAGGATTTTAACTTCCTGCAACATCTACATTAAGTTTAGTTTTTACTTTTCAAAGGTTTTGCATTAAAGAAGAACATGGTATGAATATTTTTAATAAAGCATTAAGGATTTACACCAACAGAAGAGTAAGGATTATGAACTACTAATTATAATTGAGTACTTATTAAGCATTCCAAGCACCACTAGTATTTCTAACACATAAGCCAAACTCTACTGATGTTAATTACATTAATCATCTCATTATCTTCTCCAGGACTGGCATAAATGAGTTAGACAATTAAGGTGGTTCCTTTTTTCACAGATCTCTGTACAACATACAGATTAGTCCTGATGGGTGCATTGAAATAAAATCCCATTACTTTTCCAAATTGCTTAATTTTATTTTCCTATGGAGAAAGAGCAAATACAAAATTTCCGCAGTATACAAAATATAATTTTCTGTTTAAATTAATTTTTAGAGATTTTGATTGATGGAGGTTCTTTTTTCTCTCTTTTTTTCCTCACTTTTTTCTTTTCTTTTTAAAAAAGTGCCAAAAATAACTTTGACATGGAATTTTCTAGATGAACCTGTGCATCCTTAATTTATTCTGCAATACACTGGAAAAATGTATAATGGAAAGTAGAATAATGCCCTATACAGTCAAAAGAAAGAAAAACCCCACAGCACATAAAGATATCGGTGGTGAAATGACCAATGATAACTCAACCCATTAAAATTCCTTTAGCATTGCTTGTCTCTCAGGATGCCATCTAATTCTTGCAGATTTTTCAATGCATTTTGACTCAACACTTATGCTTCATAGGCAACTTTGCACGTTCATGAGTCTCTGCACAACCAAATGTTTCTTGATATTTGCTCTTTTTTGTCTCCTTTCCCCTCCTCTCCTTGCACAAATCTGACCTGCACTGGGCTCTTTTGTTCACTATGAAGCCAAGAATACAGTAATTTGTGTTTTAAGTCTGAGAAGCCTTTTTATTAAATAAACCTTTGAAATACTTATCCCTTCCCGTCAAAAATCCAAACAAGCAAAAACCCACTCAAAGCTGTTATTATTATTAGAGCGTGGAAATGCTTGAGTCAGACTTCAAGACAAATATTGTCAATTTTACCCCACCATCTGGGGTGGGATATTCATATAGATAAAAAAAATTCCAAAAATCAGTGAAAGATTGTATCACAGGACCAGGTTCCAAAACAAGACTGTACTGCTGCTATTTGTTGTAGTACCTTGGCTGATTTAAAGACAAATAAACGATATTTTATAGGGCCCTGACTTTTCACATACATCCTTCCGAGAAAAAAAAATCCAACAAAATTAGAGTATTCTAACAATATTCAAATGTTCTGATGGCTACTGTTTAGAACTGTGAGCACTGTATAGTCTATTGAAAAAAAAACCAGAAGTATTTCAATAAAATAGAAAATATGAAACTTATCTTAGTTCATTTATAACTCAACTAGATATATTTTTAGAAAAAATATCCAAGCTTATTTCTGTTGATATATCACCTCCAAGAAGAAATATTTCCTTTTTCTTCTGCTTTAAACTGTTTTCTGTTATCACTTGTTCATTTTCTACATATATTATATATATATATATATATTCTATACATATGAATTTCAAACTACTCTGTAACTATTTCAGTTAATCTGCCATAATGGAGTGTTATGTTTTAAACATTTTCTTCTTGTAATTAAGATGCTAGAATTGGCCATGCCATTCTATTATTATTTCTACCCATGAATAGTGAAGAAGTACCCTTCTCATTACTCAGTAGTATTCTCTTCATCCAATCTTTATTCTTTGCAA
Organism: Cyanoderma ruficeps; assembly: GCA_008694505.1. Classification (NCBI taxonomy): domain Eukaryota; kingdom Metazoa; phylum Chordata; class Aves; order Passeriformes; family Timaliidae; genus Cyanoderma; species Cyanoderma ruficeps. The sequence goes on along the minus strand of VZDJ01006585.1, from coordinate 10,213,999 downwards.
ACCTCACACTGGCATAGTCATTTCTATTTCATTCAGATTGTATTGATTTGTCTTATTTCAGATAGCTCCAGAAAATGTAGGATATGTTTCCTTTGCTGTTTAAAATTTAAAAGCCCATGGAAAATGTCTGTTGCTGAAATTATTATTTCTCTTCAGAAGAAACAAAGGCAACTCTTCTTAGAGTGTGCATCTTTCAGTTCTCCTGCTTCTTACAGCTAATATTGCTAATAAGTGCAACCTTTGAAATATAGTATATTATTAATGTGTTTGAAAAAAGTCCCTTTGAAGTCTGATGAAAAGACTACAGGGAGAACCTTTTATAATATTTCTTACATGGATTTCTTTTATAATAATTGATTCTTGTTCACAAAATGGAAAATTCTTGTTGTCATGGCTCATACAGGTTTTGCTGTTAATTTGGTATCAGTCTTGCTGAAATTCAAAATTGTGTTTTACTGATGTTACATGCTGCAATGTTATTATTACCACAAATTTGGGGTCCCAAGCAGGGATCTCTCTGTCTTCACACTATGCTGAAAGAATGAAACAAACCATAAGGAGATATTTCTTTATTTTTGGTGGTTTTTTCAACTTAAATCTATCAATATATATGTACCTAGTCTCATATGCATAAAATTATTGTGTTTCAGCTGTTATCACTTAACATCAGTCATATAGAAAAAAAGGGTAGAATTCTCAAAGTCTTTTGGGATTTTTACATCCTAATAATTTGGGTAGATGTGCTTCTGCTTCTTACGTTTTTTCTTGTGACGTTAGTAGCTATTAGTGAATATTTGAGCATCCAAACCAAATTATTTCTGTTTCCAGAATATCTCATGAACTTAAATGAGACAAAGGAAATTCACTGTTAGATAGGAAAAAAAAATGAAAGGCATGATGTCAAAGAAGAGCAGAGAAATGAAGATAAATAGTATAGATTAAATCATAAAGCATTTTTGTTCAATAAAAAGTTTTTGTTCAATAAATTTTGTAGCACTTAGTCCACAAATCAAGTTTGATAAAGAGTATAAAGTAGTTGATAACACATTGTGTTTACCCCTCAAAATACATACTTTTATGAATTAGTTTTGACCTACATTCTGTAGTATCAACTTCTGGTATTTGGAGAACAATTAGGCCTTATGTCTAATTACCGAAGTATAGCACAAAGAGTTTACTAAACATATTTGATGTTTAAACCATTACCCTTTAATTATGAAAACACTAAAGAATCAGTTTTGATACTTATAATTGATTTTCAGAAGAAAATCCTCTGACAGTTGCATTTGAAGACTTATTCCCCCTGCCAGCATTTGGTCCAAAGTGCTGCGGCATACAGCAATTCTGACACAAACATCAGTGGGGATTTCTTCAGTGTCTCTTGCTTGTTCTTCAATAAATAAAAATATTTGGGGTTTTTCCTAAGACATTTTAACATGATAAAGAAAATCTGCTCAAATGAGATTTTCCATTGAAAAATCTCAAAAACATATTGGTGAAAAATATTGGTTCAAATTTAAACAAAAATCAATAAATCATATATTATATTCATTTAAGCATAACATTTTCCTTGAAAAAAAAAATCCTAAATTTTGCTCAGTAGTTGAATGTTCAGGAGTTCATTTAAAGTCTTTAACTTTGGGATCTAATGGACTCAAATTTGCAAAGGGGAAATCAGGGATTTCTTGTATTAAATAGTCATCAGGTGGTTGCGCCTAAGTAGCAGGGAGAAGTGCTAACTCATAGGGTCCATAAGCAGAGTGTACTATTGGTCACTTTTGTTTTTCTCGTTTTCATTGTTTCTGGTGTACCCAGGAGGTTTTTCTTGGCCAGAAACCAGTATTTCTTGTTCTCGGCCCCTAAAATTATCTCTGTGTACTACTAAACCAGGATATATTTTTTTTAAGCCTATAATATGCAATTCATACACAGTGAATTAAAAAAAAAATCCATTTTGAAATTTGATTTATGATTGACATGATTTAATCCCAGTAAGCAGCCTAGACCCACACAGCCACTTGCTGACTCCTGCACCAGACTGAAGTGGGAGACAACCAGAGGATAAAAGTTAGAAAACTACTAGGTTAAGATAAAGACATGCACAAAAGCAAAGTAAAACAAGGAATTAATTCACTGCTTCCCATGTGCAGGCAGGTGTTTATCCATCACCAGGAGAGCAGAGTCCCATCTCATGTAACACTGACTTGCAAAAACAAATACTGTCACTCCAAGTGTCCCCTCTTCCTCTCACTTTATATTCTGAGCACATCATCATATGTTCTGGAATAGCCCTTTGGCCAGTTTGGGTCACCTGTCCTAGTTGTGTCTCCTTCCAGCCTCCCATGCTCAGCAACAGCAAAAACAGCTCTATTATCAACCCTGTGCTCACCACAAATCCAAAACACAGCCCTATACTAGCAATAATGAAAAAAAAAAAAAAATACTCCATTCCAAAATGTCTGAGCTAAAATCTCAGACTTGAAGACTAAAAAGAATAGGGTGTTACCATTTTATAGAGCTCTGTTGCAGCAGCCCCCTTGCTGGAGAGTAAAAATGAGCCAAGACACAGACTTCTGGTTTATCAGAGCATGAAAAGGGTCCTGGTTTACTCCTCTTTACAGCTCAGCCATCCTAACTCCAACAATTCACTGACTCTGGCTGCAGTAAGCTCCTACTGTAGGGAAACCTGTAGGGCTCCCTTGCAGCCTCTGACTGCTGGTTATTTCCTGTTAAACCATAACTACACATACTGGTTTGCAGACTCTGACTGCAGGCTTTTACCCAGCTAGACTGTGGCTGCAGGTTCCAACAACAGGCTCTAACTGCAGACCCAGACTGACCTCACAGCAGTGACTCTCTCTCCCCAGGAGCCTGCTTCATGGTTCCCACTTCCTCCTCCTTCATGATCCTCCCTTACCACCTAACCTTTTATCACACTTATCTTTATTGGCTGTAGCTGTGACTCATCAGGGCTGAGGCTGAATTGGGTAATTAACACAGCTGTTACTTATGAGGGGCAAGGTCACCTGTATTCCCTTCTCCTACAGAGCTCTGAAAAAATGAGTAAATATATCTGCACAGTGCTTCAGCAATCACTTTAAGCATCTGAAAACCAATGACAAGTATACTAAGAAACCACTTGTTTATTGCTATTCTTCCTAACTCATATTAATTTCCTTTCATGTCATTCATTTCACTTAAGTTTGCCATAATAGTTACATGGGTAAATAACAAAATAATCCCTGCTAGTAACGAAGTCTGTCAATGTATCAGCAATTTTGTGTCTTATACACTCTCAATAAAGTGCATTGAGAGACAGGAAGTTAATCACTTCATAAAATAAACCAGTGGCACAGTGTTCACAGGTGCTGTGACAGGCTGTTTACCTGGTTCACCAGTGGGAACAACCCCAGGCACAGTCTGACTCTGCATTGTCACCCTTGCCAAGAGTCCAGCCTCTCTTGGGCAGCTGTGGGTGCACTTACCCAGGGAGAAACAGAGTTCAATAGTGTGGCCACGAACCTTTCTGTGGCACCTGGCTTTGGTGTCAAAAAATGGTCCTGGATGTGTTTAATTTATTAGCCCTGACAAGTGTGATTAAGTACAAAAGAGTAGATGCATTTTATTCCCTGAAATGGGCTTTAAAGTTAGTTGAGTTTAATGGAAAAGAACCTTTTAAACTTACTGGCATGTAAAAAGGCACAGAGCAATTTCATCTAAATTTAGATCTCTAGCAGCTGCCATCTAAGTTATCCCACACACTCATTATGGCCAAAGGAGAGGAATAAATATCTCCACATCTAATTTATGGTAGCTGTCTATCTTATAACAACCTGAAATTCCTTCTGTAGGTGTTTATTTTCCTCTCTCTGATTACGAAGTGATCCTTGTGGAGATTCTGAAGGTTAACTTTTAGAGCTCTAAACATTTCTTCGAAATTAATCCTAACCTGAATTAGCTGTAAACTTTCTGAAGGTAAAGTACTAGGAGTTTTTTTCTCAGATATGTGACAACACCATTAAGTTTCTGCTGTTTCCCGTAGTATGAAGTGAAAGTTTAAAACTAGGTTAACTAAGCAAAAGATTTTAAAACTATTTAATCTAGAAGCATACTTATATGACAGTTTATACTCTACTTTTTATTTACTTTGTTTACCATAGGTCTTTGAATCAGGGGTTTTGAGTAACTTAAAGGGCATAGGTATAAAGTATTTATGATCATTGTGATCATAAGAAATACCTGTATTTTTAGGGTTTGCATATAGAATAAAATATTGATAGAGTGATGAGAGCAGATACATATCTGTGGTAACACTGTAAATGGTTTCATATAAAAAATTCTGCTCTGGCAGAATTGGCAGAATTTTTTCACTTGTAAGTCAGACTGAAATGCCTATCATTATGTTTTGTGTTATTTCTCCGTCATTTGTAGGATCCTAAAAATTATTGTCAAAACTTTCATGATCTTATCACAGTGAAAACCTCAAATCAACATCACCACCTTCTTTTGATTGAGAGCAATCCCCATACTACTATAACGGTAGAGTGAAAAGGCATAATAGTAGCACATACTGTGATTTTTTGAAGTGAAAAACAGCAGTGGAAAAGTTAATAAAATGGGCAAGACAAACCATAAATTCTACTTAAGGAGATACCCATGAATAGTGACCAAATTTAGCCTAAGCCATATTGATCTTTTCAAAATTTAATTAAGGAGAATATTTTCTTATCTTCAAGACTAAACCTCTATTATTAGATACTTAAATTATAAATAGAAATATATTTTATTAATTTCTGTTGTACTTTCATAGTTTAATAATTGAACTCTTTTCTTACTTGAAAACTTGAATGTTCTAAATTAACTATTTTTGTAGATGTATGTTTAATTTTTTAAATTTTATTTATGTTTAATTTTTTCTTCTTCTTCCTATTATTATTATTATTATTATTATTATTATTATTATTATTATTATTATTATTATTATTATTATTATTATTATGTTTTTGTTTTGGGACTGATTTTTTTTAATAATTACATTAGCCCACTTTAGAGTTTATTGAATAGTGGAAAAATCATAAAACAGGTTGGGTTAGAAGGTACCTTAAAGATCAACCAGTTCCAGCCACCATGTCATAGGCAGGGATAACTTTAATTTGATTGGGTTGTTCCAAGCTCTATCCAACCTGACCCTGAACATTTCCAAGGAATAAAATGTTCACTCTTTTAAAATCTTTAGAAATTGTAGACTTCTGAAGTTGCAAAAACTAAAAAAAGTCCCCTAACACACCCCTCAAAGTTGTGAACTGGATTCCGGGTTATACCTATTGACTCTATGGGTCCTGGATCCATGTTCAAAGGTATAGCACTATTCTTTATTTGTCTTAATTTTAAAATTTCTCTTTTCTTCACAGGATTGACTCTAGGATAGTCTTAATTATTTGACCTCTTTCTACCAACTCTGCTTGCCTCCCTGCCTCGCCAGTATCTAAAGCTTGACAGGAATTAATTAAGCTCTAAGACAGAACTGAATCAGAAAATTTATACCTTTTGTACATTTGATAAAAATGACAGATGCCTGCCCAACTGACTTAGCTGAAAATCTGCAGTATCATTAGAAATATTATCAGTTCCTTACTCTAAATGCTGTATATTCAAAAATTACCATTTTACTTTCCCCCAGTGTAGCTGTTTGAACCTGGCTGGATGTCAGGCACCGAGCAAGCCACTCTATTACTCCATTCCTCAGCAGGACGGGGGGAGAAATAAGATGAAAAAACCCTTGTGGGTCAAGATAAAGGCAGTTTACTCACACAGCAGTGAACATCATGAGCACACAAATGAAGGAAAATAAAACCAAAATTTTATTCTCTTCTTCCCATCAGCAAGGAATGTCTAGCCACTTCCTCGGAAGCAGGACTTCAGCACATCATGGTTGCTCCAGAGGGCAAATGCTGTAAATAACAAATTATGAATGACCCTCTCCCCCATCCTTTTTCCTTATCTCAGCTGCTTTTGTTGAACATGTCATCCAACATGGAATACCCCTTTGGCCCATTTGGGTCAGCTGTTTTAGTTTCATGCCCTCCCAACATCTTGCTCATACACAGACTTCTGGTGAGGGTAGAATGTTGGAGAGAGCTCTGAGGCTCTTCAGCAGGAGCCAAAACACTGTGGTGCTGCCAACACCTTACCAATGCAAAGCACAGAGCTGTGAGGGCTGCTGTGGGGAAAATCAACTCCATTTCAACTAGACACAACACATCCAGAAAAAAATATATGTATATAAAATAATCAATGAATAACAATAATAATAAAAATTTAAATAACAACCAAAAATGCTGAACTTTTTGTATGTTCTGTATGTTTTGTAGGAATCCTTTTCATGCTTCAAACTGATAAGAACTCTCAATTACTTTTGATAATCAGGCACAGACACATGATATGTCCACAGACAAATTCTGAGGTTTTATATTGCATATAGGATTTAATATTGATGTTTGCTATGGATTTAATAGAAAGAGAAAACCTTAAAGTCCTTACTAAGCCACTTCTTTCTAACAGGATTAATGAGTGCTGGACTTCATTAATTTTAAGTATTTGCTCTGAATCAAGTGCTCTCCTTAATTATTTAACAACATAAAGCTAGTATGGGGTCAGTTCACAGTAGTCCTCAGGCTGGAAAATTTCTCTTTACCTCGTATTTTTTAGATTTTTAGATCCATGTGTACTTTATCTGTCCTTTATTTTTTCTTTTCTTCTGGTGGTTTTTTGTTTGTTTGGGGGTTTTTTGGTGGTTTTTTTGGTTTTATTTTTGGTTTTTTTGAGAGGGAGAAAGAAAGAATCATTTAATACTATCATTGAAATCCACAGTTATTATTAAACACAGTGCTGTATGTGCTACTGGACAGACAGATACTGTCAAGCATCAGCTAGACAGGCAAAGGTCAATAATGTACCAAATATACCAACATAAATTTAAAGAATTATACTTCAGGGTTCAAAATGATAAATTCTATTACCATGTGAGAATGTAGTTCCATGTCATCTGACCACATTTTAACTCATTTCAGCTGGCTTTGGATTTCCATCAGTATAAGTGAGAATGACCACTGTCTTTGCTGATCATAGTTTATTGTGAATTCATTATGTCAAGAATATGACAATCTGAGTTATGCTCTTGCTGATGCTGGTGTGGGCAGAGGTAAGGTTGATTACTGTCAATGTGGAAATAAAAAAGGCTGAGACCCATGATATCCTGAAAGAAGGGCTGTGGACAGAGGTCTCTCCCCATGTGTAGTGCAGCAGTCATGTGGCTGTCAGGACACTGAGAATTCTGGCTGCTAATGATTAGACAAGATTACAAGAAGCATAACAAGTCTTTGAAGTTGTTACAGTTTTTATAAATGAGAAGCAATATGGTGAAACACGAGATCTTAGAGAAGCTGAATTATTTTTCTTCCTGTAAATCACTCTTTCTTTTGTAAGCAGGGTTATTTCATGGAAATTATCCCATAGCTGTAATTTCAGTCGGGTTTTTTTACATTATTGTAAATATGAACAGAGAAGTCTCTCAAGACAAGTTTCAGCTCTTCTTTAAGAAGGGGAAGAAGAAAATCTTAGGGGACCAGAGGCCCATCAGTCTGCAGCACCCCTCTGTAAGCAATGCCCAACTGCAGGAAGGACAAGGAAGTGAATAAGAATAGCTACAAAGAAGCAGGAAGGTCCATTTGATAGCCTTGGAGGAAGAGAAAATGTGCTCTGTTGACTTTGGAATGTAATTAAAGACCAAAAAGGTGGGACAGAAAGCCTCAACAAGTCCAAAGACAATAGCCAGTTGTAGGGAACCACTGATATGATAGAGAAAGCTGCTACCTAGAGGGACATCTGCAGGCTAGAGAAATATCATCACATTCAACAAAAGCATATGGGAAGACCTGCCCTTGGATAGAAAAATTCCAGTGAAATCATGAAGACTAGGCCCCTGCTGGTTAGAAAGCAGGCTGCTGGAAAAATATAGCAATGTGAAGCAGGAGAAGCTAAACATGAGCCATAAATAGTCTCATGCAGCAAAGAAAGAAAGGCAATCACCTGCTGGACCGTATTAACAAGACAGAAGCCAGCTGCCACCACGTGCCCCCTGAAGTCCTGAACCCTGCACTCAAGTGTTTGCAGTACAAGGAGGATTTTTGACATGTTGGAAGTGAATCAAGTATAGTGCTATAAGGCTGTTTGGGGTGTGTGAGCACTGGGCATGTCACTGAGATGAAAAATGATATTGCTGGTATCTCTTTATCAAGCATAGACAGCTAAAGGTAGACTGTCAGGGTAAAGCTTTCTCACATACATCATTGGGGGCTGGCCTACTTTTGGCTTGGATAGAGTTAATTTTCCTCCTACTAGGCAGTGTAGTGCTGTGTTTTGGATTCAGTATGAGAATAATATTGATAACACACCAATGTTTCTGCTGTTTCTCAGTAGCGCTTAAAGTAAGTCAAGGAGTTCTCCATTGCCCATGCTCTGCCAGTGAGCAGGGACACAAGAAGCTGTGAGGAAGCACAACCAGGACAGCAAAGTGTTCAAATGGATTTCTTCTACCATAAAACATCAGGTTTAGGATGCTGACTGGGAGAAGTAGGCTGTGAGCTGCCTGGGGACTGGTGGGATTGGTTGGTAGGGGGTGAGCGACAGTATTAGGCATTACCTGGGGTCTTTGTTTTCTTGAATTTTCTCATGCTCTATCTTGTTTCTCTCTCTGCTGCTTCCCTTTTCATTGTAATTATTAATTATTAGTATTTTTATATTGCATTTTACTTTATTTTATTTCAATTATTAAGCTGGCCTTATCTAAAACCACAAGTTTTACTTTTTTCTGATTCTCTTCCCCATCTCTCCAGGGTACAGGAGGAGCAAGTGAGTGGCTCTACTTCTTTCTATTGTTGTGATTATTTACAGAGAGATATTGTAAGGATATGTGAATGAAAACTGTGTGGTCTTCTAAGGTCATCTGGTAAATGGCCTTTTCAATAAAAAACCCAAACAAACACACAAACCAACACCAACAACAAAAAAGCAAACAAACAAACAAAAAAAACCCCCGAAAAACCCCAAAACAAACAAAAAAAGATATTGTTTAAAATGGAAAAGGCCTTAAAGGTCATCAAGTTCAATCTCCTTCTACAAAACATGAACATCAAGCAACTTGTTAGAATAGGGTATTTGTGTAATTCTAACTCCTCAGAGATTTTCACTGTTGTACACCTGTCATACACAATTGGGTTTAGTCCTTTTTCTTTTCTATCCCCAGCAGTAAATTTTATAATTTTCACCACAGGAGCATCTGTTACTTTAACTGACAACAAATACAAAAGAAATAGGAAATGCAATTTTTTGGGGGTTGGTTATTGGACATTATATCAACAATAGCAATAAAAAAAAATATTTGATAATCTCATATGCAATCACATAAATACCCGTAAAAAATAGAAACATCAAACACACTAAAAATTATTGTAAGGATATCCTGCATCCTGTTATGATCCAACAAGTGACAGATTCCTCTGTCCGAATTAAGGTGCAAGTGCAAATGTAATATGGGTTTTATTTAACAGTAAATAACAGAGAGATAAAAAGACATAGAAAAGGGATCAGGGGCGCTGCTAAGATCAATCTCTAGTACTCTAAATGGTCCTCTGTGCAGGATCAGTTGTTGATGCAAAGTATTTTCTGCTCATGTAACTCAGTGGTGACCACAAACAAACCCTTTTTCTGCTCAGAATACCTTCAGTAGAGGGTAGTCCCTGGACATGAAACCATTACTTAGCAAGAAATACCAAAAACCAACAGGAAAAACAACAAGGAAAAGGCAAACCCTAAGAATACACATTTTTAAATTTAAATGTGATGTCCCTTTTTAAATTACTTAAATATCTTCAAGACAACCATTTTAGCTTGTTTCATTCAAGAGAAATCTATGTTTTCTTTCTTGTGGTTTATACTCCAATATTCTGATCTCTGTCAAAGACCCCACTCTTCATGACCAATTTTGGCTCCGAAATCTTTTAAATAAAGCTGAGGACAATTAAAGTTCTGAGAAAAAAAAAACAACCAAAACAAATGTTTCCTCTTTGTATTTAAACCCTCAGTGGTAAATACTAAGAACAAACACCCCTGAACAAACCTCATAATGCCAAGGTCAACAGTGGGAACTAATCTTTTCTACTCAACTCTCCTATGTTCAGATGTGTAGATATAACACCTCAGCTTCAGATCACAAGCCTTGTTTCTTCAGAAGTATCAGTTCATAGGTTATAAGTTAGGAATGAGACACAATGTGTAACAGACTCTGGACTTCAAAGAACAAGGAGAAAAGCAGAAATAACCAGAGCAAGGGGAAGGACAGACCCATTAAAATCTCAGACACATATAGTTGTTAAAATAGATCAATTGGTTATTCAGACTGTGTCAGTTGATTTGTTTCAAGCCTTGGTTTGACCTTTGCATCACTTAAGTAAGTAGTTTTTGAAAGCCTTCTGTTTAGAAAACTGTTTTCTGGAGGCAATCCTGAGGGAAAAATTGTATGAACCCTTAGCAGACTATCACCTTATACAAGACCTTTCTCAGTTCAAAATATCATGCATCCTAAGAGCCTAAGATCTAAGTTCTGTTTATGGAAACACTAAATGTTTAGGGAAAGAAAGTAAGAATTAGTGTGAAGTGAGCAAGTGGTAAATTTGATTTTAGACATTAATAATAGAGAGTCATAGATTTTGTTCTTATAAGGCAGTGGTAGACCTAAGGGCTTGTCAGTGTTTGTGTTGGTCTGACCTGACTTTAGACATTGCCTAGAGGTCTAGTGACCATCGCCCAGGCCACGCTATATCTGAAAATCTGTGAATATCACACAGAGTACAGACATGAGAAAACAAGTGAAAACATTACTGCTTAGTAATGGCTGGTGGAAGCTGCAGTGTGCAGCTTTCAGACTTTAAGTGAGCATCAGACTCTCCCTGAACACCAAACACCTACAGAAAATTCTTGGTGTTGACAACTACTGTTATATGCCAGGACATCCATGCTTCAGAGAGATGGGACCAGCCCTTGGCCCAGAGAACATAAATAAGTAAGAAAAGCATCAAAAAGAGGGTGTAAATATTTACTTTTAAAGCATAATGATTTTAGGTAATTATTAAAGTTCTTTTCCACTATAAATTTTAACCGAAAATCTGGCATTACCACAATGTAACTGAAAAATAAATGTGGCATTCTAATTTAATTGTTAAGATTTACGGGCTAACAATAAATTCCTATCTACGTTTCGGTGTTTGATGACCCTGACAGAAAGACAATATTTTCATATGTTGGCACAAAATGCCCCATATTTCAGTTTCTGCCCATTGTGTCTCATCGTATTACATCTGACAGTCTGGTTCTGTCTTGTTTACACCTTCCCAGCAGTATTTATACACCTTGTTCCCCCTGAGCTTTCTCTTCTAAAGACTCACCAGTCCAAGATCTTTCAGACTTTCCTGGTATGAGAGATGTTTCACTCATCAAATCACCTCCAGGGCCCTTCTGTGGACTTGGTGTAGTCTGTGCATGTCTCCTTTGTAGCAGGGAGCATAAACCTGGACCAAGCACTCAGGATGCATTTCACCGGTACTAATCACCTTCTTAACATGTTTGGAAATAGTTTCCAAAACTATTTGCTCCATTATCTTTCTCAGGGGCTGAAGTAAGGTTGATGGTCATGTAGTTCAAGTAGTTTTGGTGTTTTTCTCTTATGCATCCTCTTATGTCCTAAAAGCAGCTCCAAAAGATTTGATATGCATTCCCTTTTTACAGCTAAAGCACAAGTACAGATAAAAAAATATGTACAAAGCACATTGTTTATTAAAGTTTGTGTTAGTCAGAGTTACTGCCTGTGCCCCATACCATGCCTAGAATACTTTAGAAATACAAATTTATTACTTTCCTCTTCTACTTAAAACAAATGAAGTAATAATTGTCATATTAGTTAGTGCATTCACAATTTCATACATGAACTTGCAAGGAAGTATCTCTTTTTTAATTCCTGTTGTACCTTAGTCATTTGTAAGCAGTACAAAATCTCAATTTTCTTCCTTCTCAAACATTATCAACATTTTGGATCAGATATTTTTCAACATCTTTTAACATCTGTTTTACTGATGTTTTCATACATATATGAAGTGCAAACAAGGTAATAGAGCATACATTGCTAAACATACATATTTACAGTTCTAGAGTTCATGTGCTCTTCATTTGAATACATCTTTTCCTTTTTGAAATGCATCTTATTTTAGATAGCCACCTTTCTCTGATAATGAACTTTTGATACTTTTCCATATTTATGCTATTGGGTTTTTTATTTATCTACTTAAAATTATTTTTGGATTCATGTAGAAAGTAATATTAAATTATTCTTTTAATAAAAAATAAAAAAAGTCCTTAAAAAACCTTTATGCCACATGCAAATTTTTTACTTTTTTATTCTTTTAGCCACTTTTTTCACATTTTAGAAATAGTAGTAATTATATAAATAATTAAATAGTAGAATAGTAGTAAATTTTTAAAATATAGTTTTTTAAATAACTTTACCATTCCTTTGCAACTTTTTCGACTGACCGTACACTTCACTGTTTATAGTTCCACATGCACAATTTTTCTCCTATGAGAATTTTACTTCTGAGTAAACCATGAGAGGGTTTTTTTGTTTGTTTTGTTTTTTTGTTTTGTTTTTCGTGATATTATATCTCAGTCCTGTGCACTGATAGGAGAAAAAGTTATTCTTTTCTCGTGGTAGCCTGATTAATTTTTCCAAGAAGCACTTTATTGATGACATCTAATTTATTGCTTGTATCTTGCATGAACATTTACCCACATTACTTGGAGTAATTGAAATCTCCTTTACAACTTCTCATCTCCATTAGACACAGATGAATAATGCCATTTCAGATGTCCTAAGGCAATGGAAGCTTTCACATGGAGTTGAGAGGTGTGACATAGGTCTTTAGGGCAGTATCTGATCTTCTACACCAGTAACTGGATATCACAGCGAGCACCCCAAGGAAATGTCACTAGACACCTTTATGCTAACAACTGAACCATACCCAGTTCTTTGTCTGTAACAAGATTCTTCATCTGAAGCTAGGTAAGTCTGCTAGAAAACATACTTTGAGTTCTTTCATTAGAACAACAATCCAAGCATGTCTTGTACACTCCCAAAGTGAATATCCACTCGTAAAATGCCACTCAAAATCTACTCTCACTGGGATGGCATTACATATGAGATTCAATCATTAATTTTTTTAAAGAACTTAATGCTGGAAGCAAATCCAAAAATATCTTATAATTCACAGTTCTATTAAAATCTATATGAAGTCCATGGTAGTGTTGACCCACATTTGCAGCAATTAAGAAAATAATACAATTAACATCAATTTCAATTAATTTCACCCTGGTTTCCTACATATAACACAAGTCCAATTATTTTAGGTTTCTTTGAAGTAGGAGAAAGCACATTATCCAAGAGGGAAAAATGCACAATACGGTTACCACATACAGAAGCAGTAAATTTGCATGGTATATAGCAAAGCTTATGGCAAAAGCTAAGATATTAAAAACACTTTCATTATATTTCTAAATTCACTTTTATCTTTAAAGGTCTGCTTTCATCTCTTGGGATAGTTGTAGGGAAAAAAAAGGGAACTACTGTACATCAAAATTATGCTTAGTTGTAAACTACCTTGTAATTGTATCTGCGAAAATTAAAAACAGCTAAATATTCTTCACATCTTTAAAACAATATTGAAATTATTTTCTGTAAGTTAAATTGAAGTCAGAGAAGAAATTAAGTCAAAGGTAGCAAGAGGAATGGAAAATAGACTCTAGATGAGATATAGCAGTAGTTTAACTATGGAAGTATGTAACAACTGTGTTGACAAGCTACAGCACACAGGCTACCAAGTGTACTAAAATGTTGTTTTGAATACAGTCAAGGGAAGAATGCAAAATATTTTTTAAGAGAGAGAGAATTATAAGCATGAAAAGATATAGCTGATCATCCTGTGCTGTTAAACATGAATAAATTTTTTTATTGATTATTGAGGAGAGGAGAATGCAAGTACAGCTGTATTGATTCAAGAAAAACAGCTACCTAGAATCTAATCTCCAAGATTATGTAGCACAGAAATAATGGCTGTTCCTGCCCAGTTTTTTCTACATTGGGAGTGTTGTGCCTACTAAAAGAAAGGAGCTGCCTGGCTCTTCATTGCTCTTTGAGCCAGGAAGTCATGGAGATCATCACTGCCACTTCCACAGCAGTATTACAATCCCAAGATCACTCTTACCATTGTTGCTGAACCTGACGCTGCTGCTGATGCAGACACTATAGAATTTATGCTCTTACTCCTAGCTCTCCAATATTCTGTTTTTTTAGATAAAAGAGAAGATTAATAGATATATGTTCCCTCTTCGCAGCTATGGGGTTTACTTACTTCTCTGTCTCCGTGTTTGTCTTTTTGGGCATAAAGGTTATAGCAAAAGGGTGTTTGAAACCTCCAGCCATAGTAGTGTCTGCAGCTCTAGTCTTGTTTAACTCCTCTCCTGCCACCAGCTTGGGCTGTTAGCTCTTGACATGCTCCAGTGGCTGTACCCTGTTGTATCACAACCACCAGTCACAGAATGGTCTGGTTGAAAGAGATGCTAAAGATCTTCTAGTTCCAACCCCCATTGCCATGGCCAGGGACATCTGCCACTAGACCAGGTTACTCAGAGCCCCATTCAACCTGGCTTTGAACACCTACAAGAATGGAGCACCCACAGCTCCTCTGGGCAGCCAGTTCTTGTGCTTTACCACTTCCTGAGTAAAGAATTTCTTCCTTACTTCTAACCTGAATTTCTCCTCTTTTAGTTTAAAACCATCCCCTCTTTGTCCTATCACTCTCTACCTATGTATGAGTTGCTCTCCACCTTTTTATAAGCTCCTTTAAGTACTGAAAGGCCTCAGTGATGTCTCCCTTGAACCTTCTCTTCTCTAGGGCAAACAACACCTGCTCTCTCAACCTGTCTTCAAAGATGTTCTGGCATTCTGATCATCTTCAGGGCCCTCCTCTGGACTCGCACCAACAGGTCCTTCCTCTGCTGAGAGCCCCAGAGTTTGATGCAGTGTTTCAGGCAGGGTCTCCTGAGGGCAGGATAGAGATGGAGAATCACCTCCTTTGACCTGTTGATCTTGCCTTTTTTGATGCAGACCAGGATGTGGTGGGTCTTCAAAATCTTAAATATTCAGTAACATGTTCCTACCTGTTTAGAAAACTGTCAAGGCAAGCAAGTCAGCTGTTTACTAAAAATAAAATGGGGGGATTAGATCATCAAGAGACTACATATCTTCCACCACAGAAGCTACCATTTTGATAGCAAGGAGTCAGACTAGTCCTTTCTAATGATATTGCACTTCTAAACTGGTAGCTGTTCTTGCACTATGATACATTAGAAAAACAGTATGTTTTAGCAATGCAAGAAAAACAATACTCAAAACCATCAGACTTTCAGCAGTACTCTCTTACAGTGCATTGAGCCATGTCAGTGGAATTTGGCAAAAGTTTAAATGCATGTTACTGCTATCATTAATGTTCCAGGAACTGTTTGGAAATGACAAACATCTTGGGGACAACAACAATAAATAAACAAACTAGCATAAACTCATTATGCTGGTTTCAGTGTGATGACATTTTCAACAAAAAACAAGGGTTTGTTTTCTTGTTTGTTTTACTGAGATAAACTTGTTTACACACAGGCTTTCCAAATACCAAACAATTGTTAAATAATGAAAATTGAAGTGATTGAGATTATTTATGAAACATTATTGTTAGCTTACTCTACATAGTATTTTAGTTTGGGTTGTAGCATAGTTTTAGTACAAAAAGAAGTGTTTAACACATTGGTCCACATTAAAAAATAAAAAAAAGAAAAAGAACAATTTATGTTGCCTTAATCAATGTTAAAATTAATTTCTGATTTTCACACATTCTTCATAGTCAGTTTATACCCAAGCTAATACCTCCAAATACAGCTATGAAAAATGCAAAGATTGGCAATACAGTTTTTGACAGTTTCCTCTTCCTTAGCTACCGCTCTGTAAGCATTCAAATAAGAGTGAAACACTATAAATTAAAGTAAATATCTGCCTCTCTTAGTTTTTCTTTTTCTGTCTATAATCTGTACTTATTCACTCTATCAGGTTTTTTCTGTACACTGAAAATACAACACTGAAACTATAGTCCTTTTTACAAAATTATCCCTCTTAACAATTTATTTTAATACTGAAAATTTCTTCTGTGCCAAGGTGTGCATTCAGGTATATTTTTACATACTCATTCCAAAATTAGATAGTTTTACAGAAGGAATAAAGAACTCAAGGCTATATAAACTCCAGGGGGGAAAGCTCAAGGGGGAAAAGCTCAATCTTACAAACAGGTATATTTCTTCAGTTGGTAAATGGGAAATGGTAAGATCATGAATATCCTAGTCTAGACTAAGGGAAATCTCTTTGTCTTACTGAATTTGATCTGGCTTGAATTCTAATATTAGAACCACAATCTAGGAACTAATCTTCACAATACTATGCCCATATTATTCAACACACTTCTATACGATGCAGTTTTATATATCTTTGTGTATAAATATATAAAAATCTCTGTACATAAAATCTTTGTATAATTGATTTTAGGTAAAAGCGGTCTTTTATATTGTTTGAAGAATACTTTTTCACTTAAAATTGTTTCCAGATCTGAATTAACTTCTGAGTGCTGGAGAAGTGAAATGCAAAACACACTTCCCTGTTTTCAAATAATGCAGAATCAGAATTTCTTTGACCGCATACAGATTTCTACATTTGAGCTGTTCCCCATTTTTATATTATTTACATAAATAATGGAGAGAAATATGGTTATTACACAAGATTAATCTTACCAGATAGAGGCATCTACTCAAAATGAGTCAGGTTGTAGACATGCCAGTTTATAACCGTTGCCTAAAAAGACAAATAGGATGACTAGCCTGTGTGTATACACACACACNACAATATAAGTTTTGAGGTGAAAGGATTTCTATAGAGTACATATTTACCTTGAAGGAAATAAGGGAAATTTTAGGAATAGTTTTATATGCCTGAAAATAAAGACTATTTTTTGTGGAATCCTCCCTTTTGAAGTAACTGAAATCTGATCTTACTTATGTTACCTCCTCCCTTGACCCAAACCCTAAGACTCCTCCCCTCCAATACCTGATAAAAGCCCACCAACCTGCCCCTGCCTTCCCTCTCGCTGTCTCTCTTTTTGTCTTCTCCTCCCTCCCTGTGTAGGGGCTGGGGGGGGAGAAGGGGGGCGGGGAGGGAGATAAGAAACTATTATTCAAACTTAATAATCATAGTCATGGATTAAGGAAAAGCTAAGGATGGATACAGAGAAGATCCGTCTCACCTTATTAAATATAAAGTTAAAAAAGGACAGCAGTAGAAGCTACAGTTCTAACTTTTTCCTAGACTCATTTTATTTTTCTCTACCAGCTTTTTCTGTAGTTTCTGTTAGAGAGCTTCTCTAAGTGCAGGAAAGGAAAGCAGTGAGAGATATTTTCAAATATAAAGAGCTTGCAACACAAACCAATGCTGTCTTAATGGAAGTGGATAAAAAGACTGCAGGGATCTCACTCCATTCCTACTACAATGTCTATGTACAACAGTTCATGCTTTGCAATAGATACTTCAGGCATTGTAGCAATATCTTCAGGAATATCTTGGGTGGGAATCCATGTTTCAGGCTCACTGGCTTCAAAGAATAGTTGTGAGTATAAAAATAGAATCATAAAATAGAGTTCCAGCAATGCTTATCTGAACAGAGAAGCTCTGCAGATTTTATGTTGGTCTCATCATTAACTACTTACCTAGTCAAATGCTCCTTGAACCATTAACAATATAAACAGACCTAGTGAAAAGATGGATTGACTACAATTCCAGGGGGAAAGGGAAAAATTGTCTGCAAGAATGCTCCTGAACATCTCACAGATTAAGGGAAAACACAATTGTTCACTTAGGGATATACTTTCATATCATACCCTGTGATGCTATAAAAGCTGGGGAAAAAAACCCTCTTCTGTCTCAAAAACATATTCTTTAGATATGGTTTCATTACTAAATAATGTTTTTTGAATGCCTTAAGTGCTCTAAGTACGTTTGAAATGTGTTTGTCTGAAAAAATATATCTGCATGAAACAAAATGTTACAACAATGTGGGAACTACCAAGTGTTATTTTCAGTCAATTCTGAATCCTACTTATTTTCTGCACATCCGAAATCCATAAAAATATGAAAATGGAATTTTATAATTGTAATAAAATAAATTTGCATTTTTCTTAGACTATCAGCCATGTGATTCTGTTCACAGAGTTTTAAAGAGTTTTAAAGGTAAAAATATTTTGCCATCAAAATAAAATAAATATTTATTTTGCCATCAAAATAAAATAAAAATAAACAAAAAACACACTAAAGGTATTCAGTCTGATTTTTATATTGATAATATCAAATTTTGAACATTTTCATTTTCCTTTTTCACTCTGGCTCAGGATCATCAAAGAGAACATCTAGAATCCTCAGGAACTATTAGAATTATTTTTTTTTTTTATCTACCACCAAAAATGACTTTTTTTTGCTTTGCTCTGTGAGTCCAAATATACATTCAGAAGTGTGACACAGTGTTAAGGTTCAGTTATTGAGAGATGCTTCTGATCAAATTAGAGTGCAAACAAGATCATACGCCAAAGTCAATACTATGGATTTTATCAAACAATAAAGTGTGAGGTATAGACACAGAAACAAATAGAAAAGGGGGAGGGGGAGAGAAAGAGGGAAGGGAGGGGAAAGAGAGAGGGAGAGGCAGAGGCTGGTCATTCAAAACTTTACAATATAAGAGATTTTTAGCAGATAATTAATGCTTATTGGGTACACAGTTCTCTTAGTCTATTGATTAAATGATTCCTCACTTCCAATGCTAATTAGCCCCATGCTCAGTCTTTCTCTCCTTTTCAGTCAGTTCCCTGGTTCAGTGAGTCCATGGTCAGAATCTCCACCTGCCAGAATTCCCTTTTACCCAGTCAGAACTGATTTCAGCAGAGCTGGCTTTCCCTGTGGCCCACAATTTCTGCATTCTTTGTGTCCATGATCAGTGATCCATTCTTCTCCTTGTTACCTTGCTCTAGGTCTGAGATAACAGCCAGACAATAGTACCATCTTTATCTTATCTCGAGTTCCCAGCTGTTGTAGCTTATCTTCCAGTCCAAATTCCAGGTATCCAGGGAGGCATATTCGGGGGAGCTTCCTTGGTCATTGTTGGCCTTAGATGTTGTCTGTCTCATAACTTGGGGCGATCTTTGTTTGACCAATGATACGTGTATTTGCAGATGCTTCTTTACACAGTTTGCCACGGTGGGAATTTTGTCTGGATGCATTAAGCATGAAGTGCTACCCAGATCTCTTCTGCCAAGCCTGGAGTTAGAAACATCCTGTCTCTCCCTTCTGTGCTTATCTCATGGCAACGTCCTTCTGTGGCCTAAAGAGTGTTTGAGACAGGCAACTGTGCTCTTTAAGTCCTTACACATAATCAAAGTGATTAATGATTAAAAGAGTGTTGATTCTTTTAGCTTTTAAAATTTACAAAAGTTATCCAAATAATAGTTTAACCTCACATAAAAATAGCTTTTAGGTGGAAATAAAACATGTTAGAAATACCTTTTTCACTAAGTGAAAATAAACAAAAAGATGAAAGGTTGATTACAGATTCTTTGTAATTTTTTTTTTAATTCTTATTTATTTCCCTCTCTTCCTGGAAAACATAAGAAGAGATTGAAAAATTAAAAAAAAGAAAATGGTAAAAAATTCTTTCATCAAACAGAATTTTGAATTATTTTACTTGAAAAAACCAAAAAAACCAGCAAACATAAAACTAAATGCAAGAAATTTAGTCCAGGTGAAAAAAAATCTGTGTGATGATCTCAAAGGATAAACTCACATGATCTAAATTCGATTCAAGCATGTATGTTGTTAAAAGCAAACAAAGGTGCAAGCCATTTTATCCTCCTGGCACATTCAACATAAATCTGCAAACATATGAAGCTCGTATCTTAACTGAATATTTCACATTGTTCCATTAATCTAGTGGTTGGAGTTGATCTTTAGGAGATGATATGTTGAAGACCTGGCCTGAAAAAATCCAGACTTTGGAAGCCAGGTGAATTTTTTCAGACCAGGATGACAAAAACAATGAAAGAACCAGCGGATAGTGAATGGGGTAAAAGGAGTGGAAGGAGATTTTTTTTTTTTTTAGTTTGATGTTTTTGGTGGGTTTTTTTTTTGTTTGTTTGTGGGGGTTTTTTTTGTTGTTGTTGTTTTTTTTTGTTGGTTGGTTGGTTGGTTTTTTTTGTTGAAAGCAGATCTCTGTTCAAAAGTAAATGTGAGGCCCCAGGTGTGAAAATGAGTGGAACAACAGCAAAAAAAGGTTAATAGTCACTAGAGACACCAGCTAAAATAGTCTTTTGAAAGCATATATTTCCCAGAGTTGCTTCTGAAAGCCCAGATTGCTATCTTGGGCCAGACAATTAATTATATCTGGAGAACTTCATGTGGTGCTATGATGCATTTGCATTCTTCATAACAACAATTTCACTTCTAACTACTATGTCAGGAGACCATCTACCACTGTTTTCTGTCTCATTTACTTAACATAATAGGCTGCTTCAGATAGTATACTAGTTTTGGCTGGGAATTCGTTTTATTCATAGCAGCCTGAAAGGTGCTGTATTTTGGATTTTTGAGCACAACAGTCTGGATAACACAGGGATGTTTTAGCTACTGTTGAGCAGGGGTTACACGGCATCTAGGCATTTTCTTCTTCTTACGCTGCCCCTCCATTGAGTAGGCTGGGGAGTACCAGAGGTTAAGCAGGGCACAGCCAAGAAATTTGGCCCAAATAGACCCATACGTACATCATGTTCAGCCATAAAACTACACGAGGAGGAGAAAAACGGGGGACACATTCAGAGTTACGGCCTTCATCTTCTCAGGTAACCATTACACCTGATGAATCCCTGTTTTTCCCAGAAATGGCGAGTATCTCCCTGGCAAAGGGAAGCAGTGAATAAATTCCTTGTTTTGCTTCGCCTGCATGAACAGCTTTGTTTTACCAATGCAACTCTCTGTATCTCAATCCATGGGTCTCTCCTGGGTTCTGCTGGAAGGGAAGTGAGCACTTGGCTATGTGAGGCTGAGCTGGCTGCAAGAGTTAAGCCACAAATGTATCTTCACTCTACCCCAAGTAATGTTGCTCAAATTTCTATATAGAGAACTGTTCATAGTTCTAAACAGCTCTCTAAAAATTGAAGATTACCAGAGCATCCAGTTGTTTTATTCTTCATGACAAGGTTCTTATTTAATAATTGACTTTAGAGGAAGGTATCAGGTCTTAAATTAAATTCAGAGAGGTTTTTTTTTTCTTTTTTGTGTAAGCAACATGCCCAATTGGGTTTAGCAGTCTGTTGTCTCATCTTTCTAAGAAAGCTAATCTACATGTTTGCATGATGAGGCACACTACAAAAAAAAAATTAAGTTGCACTAATTCAGATACATTTTCTAACTTAAATCACCTCCTTGTGTCTTGAGTCTGGTCTTTAAGATTTTATTGTCTAATAGAGTCTTAAGTTTCTACATAATAATTTTGCTTGGTGTTTTAAGATAGCACTCCATAAATGAAAAGGGAAATAAATAATTAAAAAACCCCTGAACAAACCAACAAAGAAACCCCAAACCACAAAACTTATAAAATTTCACATTAAAATTCACCAACAATAATTGTAAGGTCTTCAGCAGGTATCATCAAAGACAATACCATTTACCATACTACCAACAAGCCAGCTTGCTGCAATGGATGTAGCTGCAAGGATAACATACACTACATGAATATTGTTACAGTTCATTTCATTACTTCTGTGCAAACAGTGCATATCTAACTTAAAACAAGTTCTCCTTTGAAATGTACTCTTTCTTAAGAAAAAAATAAAATTTGGTATCTTATGAAGAAACACATCTTTAAATTACTTCTGTTCTTTCTCTTGAACTATAATTACCAAAGGATTGCCATGAAAAGAGCTAAAGGCTATAATTAATATTATTCTCTTTTTCTTGGATGAAGCACTTAAATGCAGTGCATTATTTCATTGATCTCCCTGCAGACAAAGTAATGCCAATCCTTTTTTAGAAA
Organism: Cyanoderma ruficeps; assembly: GCA_008694505.1. Taxonomy (NCBI): domain Eukaryota; kingdom Metazoa; phylum Chordata; class Aves; order Passeriformes; family Timaliidae; genus Cyanoderma; species Cyanoderma ruficeps. Next base: position 10,191,677 of record VZDJ01006585.1, on the reverse strand, counting down.
CAAGTTTCCTACCCAATTTCCCCTCCTTATAACTTTGAACAGCATGTTCTTTTGCAGTTCCCAAATGTTCAGAAATACTTTCAGAATAACAATGAAATGGAAGACATGAAGATTGCAATCATGTTAACATTTTTTTACTGGATTTTTCACAGATAGTGATTAATAATTATTTTCTGATTCTTCTTTCACTGATTTAATGCATCAAAATTGACCTGCAGAGGGTTCCAGAGATTTTCTTGGCAACAGCTTTGGTTCTTCAAGGATGTGGAGCCAAATTAAATAACTAACCTGCATATTAAATAATCAAATGTTTTCCGACCAGTTTTGCCTAACCATATGTCCTTCCTCTCTGCTGTGGGCTCATGAGCTATAGGACCTGTTCAGTTTGTTTTCTAAATTTTAAATATGAATATGGGTCAATTATTTGAATAAAATTGTTATTTAAGGCTTTTATTTTTTTCTTAAACATAAATATAAATCTCAGTAAATTTAAATAAGATTTGAAAGATGTCTCTCAATGCTGCACTTGTTTATCCTGCAACAACCCTTTCTTTCTCTTGCAATATCCCACCAAAATCGTGGTTCAAATAAGAATACCTGCCTATTTAATTAGAAATCATTTAAATAGATTAAAAATTTGTCTTCTTTGTATATTTAAAAAATGCACGTTTTACTTTAGTTTATTCATTCATCTGCAATGCTCATTTTATTGTCTAGGCGGGTTTTATGTGTGTATATACACGATCACGGATATACCTTAGATCATACAAAACTCTGAAAACTGGGAAAACAACTGTTGCTGAATGTAAAAGGAATAGGAATGACATGCTAACATCAATAAAAAAATATTTATTTGTCTTCATCTAATTTTGTAAATTCAGAAAAGTACTTATTAGCTTAGAATTGTTCAATGCACTATTCACCTGGAAAGGAGGATGTATGTCTTTACGTATATATACACACACACACACATATGAGTACTTACATTTCCAAATAACTCTGTCATCTAATACTTCAACAAAAGACTTTTTTTTTCTTTTTGTTTAAGTTTAAATCTTTCATTTCAGCTAGTATTTACAGAAGCATCAGGGTCCAAAGATTGTTAATCCAGTAAATTTCAGTCATGACTATACACAGTTTAAATGACTTAGTATAGAGCACTTCACAAAATCGTTTTTTCCTAAGAGTTATTTTAGATTGGATGAATTATTTGTGATTTCAGATTTTTTTTTTTTTTACTACCGTAGTCCACAGAATGCAGAGAAACAAATTGAAAGAGCACTGCATTGGGAAACATAATAGAAAGAAAGGGAATGAGAAAGAGGAAAAAGGGGGATGAGGGAGACAGAAGGAAAGAAAGAGGGGGTGAGAAAGAAAGAATCCACATCAGAACAAAAATGAGCTCTTATAGACTTGACCCCAAGCTCAGATAGAAAAGTGTGAATTGAAGAGCATTTTGTTAAAACAACTACTACACTCATTCACACTGAAAATCTAATATCAGAAGTAAACCCTACTTTTCAGGTGTTTTTAATAATGAAAATTGTATTTTCAATATTTTCTATAACTGAACAAAGTACCATTTATTTAAAACAGAGTTAATATACCCTGTCTACTTTAAGAAGCTGATATGTTCTTTTGACATTAATTGCTATGTTCTTGAAATGTCTCTCCCACCATCTTCTGTTATTAACTTCTACAGGGGAAAATGTTAAATAATCCTATAAAACCTTAACAAGATTTTGTAAAAACATATGGTCATGTTAGAATTAGTAGTGCATGACTGTCATGACATTACATTGTTCTATTTTTTCATTCAAGAAATAAAGTCTTTACAGTACAATTTATCCCTTAATACTTTAATAACATATTGTTAAATAAACAGGTGAAAAATGAAATTGTCTTAAAGTGCAAGATAATGCTGATATTTTCAGGAAACAAGTCCTGTGATAGAACAAATTCCAATCTCTGTGTGATTAGTACACTATAAATATTTTCTTAGACAATCAAAATAGCCAAAGTCATTAAAATTCAATATCTTCTTCAGTTTGCTGTTACACATTTCTAGATTAATATTCTTAGAGTGTAAGTGAAATTCCTCATTGATATGCCTAGGCACTCTGACCTTGGGATGTTAATCTGAACACAAACATTTATCTCTGCCTTGTCACTGTTTTAGCTTGTGTCTTATGATCAAATCTCTTAGACGGGTGGATATCCATCACTTTGCTGCCATTGGCCTGTGTTGATTTATAGATGACATCTCAAAGCAATAGTTGTTTTGAACTGTTCAATGCTTCATAAAATAAAGCAAGAAATTTCATAGTACTCCTGTGCTCTGGTAGTAACTACAACTATTCAATATTTCCCAGTATGATTTATCATACTGTGGAATAATACACTGACTTCTCCCCTCTTTTTCCATTGCTTTAGACTCGTATTAGCCAGTAAGATGCCGTGTGGTAGCTATATACCTAAAAGGGAAAAGAATCTAAGTAAAATGCCTTGACAATCTTGCAAGTAAATTTTATTCATGCCGTTATGCTTTGGGAACTGTGAATTTTCAGCAATGTTTTGTAATATTCTACCCAGCAGAGAACATAAACCTTTTCAGTTTTCACAAAAACAGTAACAAATATTGTAATAGAATAAATGTAAAAATACATTTGAATATGAAGGACAGGGAGTTTATTTCTATACATATTTGATTAATTAGGGAGGATCAAAGGGAAATCATATTAATTAATAATGTGTTGTAAAAAAGTTCTCTCTCTCTTCCTCTGAGGAGAAAAGAAACTTAGAAACATTTTTGAGAAATTATGTTAAAGTAGTTTTTCCTTTAGATAAATATAGTGAACAGATCTACCTTTTAATTTTTGTTTACATGATTGACTTATCAGATATTATTAATAATACTTCTTTACATTTTATTTCAGTGCTTGAAAGTCCGATCTGTGAAATGATCGGTCTAACACATTGTGCAATTTGGGTTCTGTTGCAATAAGGAAAAATAGTAACTGGTATTGATAACATGAATCTGTGTGTGGCAGTTTGGGGGGTTTTATTAGTTGAGATTTTGAGTATAGAGGATTTTTTCTAGTGGTAGTAGTACTGGGGTTTCTTTTCCCCCTGAGGATTTAAGAAAATGGTAGAATCTGTATATGTTGGTATAATGAAAATATGGGAAAAAATTCTGTTAAATTCTACACGGTCTAAATTCTGCTGCCTGCATAAGATATCAAGAGGGCAGAATAATTCAGATTAAAACGGACTTCAGGATGTCTCTGTTCCAACATCCTGGTCAGAAGAGTCAGCTGTGATGTCTAGACTACCAGACTACTTAGGACTATATCTAATATGCACTTGAAAATCTCACAGGATAAAAACCACATGAACTATCTAGACAATTTGTTTATTTACATTTAATTCCACATACTTTGATTGGTCACAGTTGTTTAATGTGCACTAAGAAATTTGAGAAGAAAGAAGCTAATTGTTGGGGTTTTTTACAGTGGCATTTTGTCCTCTAAACATTATAGGTATGTTTTAATCCTATTATCATTATAACAATTGGGACATTGACACATGAAAATTCAGTAGAGAGTTTTTGAGAGATTCTAATGCTTATGAAAAAAAACATAGGAAGACATGCATATGAATTTCCTTGTTTTGTGACTTGTTTACTTTTCTGTAGAGTGGAATTGACACAGGCATAAATCTGACTTACATTCTATTCTAGGCTTCCCAAAAGCCTAATAATTGTAAGCTTTATTTAACAATAAAAGAATTTAGAATTTTAGAATTTTAACATTTTCTCCCAAACCCTAATAATAATTTTAAAAAAATCTACTAAAAATACTGTTTTGACATACAATAAAAAAAAATTAAAAGTAGAGCAAACTCTTATTCTTGGTACATAACAGCAACTTCGCAGTTTTTCTTTTTTTTTCACATTTTTATATGTATATTTCTATTAATACAGACAGCTATCATTTTATCCTAATACTTGAATTACTTCTGTTTTCATAATTTTATGCAGAGGAGTATTTTTCCCCCAGTACTTAACCAGCATATATTATGAAAAATATTGTGGTAAGCTATCTGTTTTTTTCTTTAAAAACTTTACTCCTAGAATTGTAAAGATTGAAAGGGTCCTACAAGTCACCTGGCCCAATTTCTGCTCAAAATATGTCCATTGAGAACTGATTGCCTTGTCTGATAGTTTTGAAAAACCTACAAAATTTGAAAATCCGTGGTGTCTTTAGGCATCCTATTCCAGTGTTCGACCTCCCTTATAGCCAACTTTTTTCTCAACATATTAAGCCAGAATTTCCACTGTTACAAGCTGTGCCTGTTGCTTCTTGTCCTACTCCTGAACACAAGTATGTAACACCAGGTCACATCATCATTATACCCTCCCTTGAGAGCAGCAAGGTCCTTCTTTACTCTCCTAAACAAATCCATTTTCCAGCTTTTCCTCATGTCTCTTGTTTTTTTCTATTACTGAGGAACACAGAATCATAAACAACATCAAATGTTCATACTCTTTTTGTCTAACTGAGCTAGTTGTTTCATTCCAGAAGACAAACTGTTTGGTCAAACAGGGTGATCCCCTTGGGTAATCCACTCTGGCCAGTCAGTCATATTCTTGTTTTTTGATCTGTCCTTAGACTGGTCTCCCTCCATTTAGTTATCCAGATCCTCTTGCTTTCCAGTCTTAGAGATGAGTGTGATATTAGGTCCTTCCAGTACGCAGGAATATTTTGTTTCCTTTGACTTTTCAAAGACCACAAAAGGCAGCCTTGAAATGTCCAAATGGATTTGTCACGTCTCCCAGCACCCTTGGGAACATGCCTCCTGTCTTCATGGTACTTAATTTTTCCTGCTGCTTCAAATATTCCTTAGCCGTATTGTTCTTGATTGCATGTGATGTTTTTTTATTTAAAAGGAATTATCTTTGGAAACTGGAACTGACCAGTGAAAATTGAGGGAGGGAATAACCAATCAAAACAAGTAAACACCACTAGGTCTCTGTTTTTTTCTATACTGTTTTTATCACTAGGTACACTGATTTACTGAGTAATGGGCCCAAATTTTTCTTAAGGTCGTTGTTTGTTTGTTTGTTTGTTTTCCTTTTTCAAGTGATCAACTTTTTTTTTAGACTTGTGTATCCAATGCTATCTTCAAGTCCCATTGAGATTTGACTTCCCAGTTCCATACCTGCATTCCCAAGTGTTGTCTCTATAGTCTTTCTGGGTAATCTACTCTCATTTCCATTTCCTACATACTTCCTTTTCCTGTTTCTGTTTCTCTGTGCCAGTCTTCTGCTTTTCAGACTGAACACTGCAAAGGACTGTTCTTTTTCTTTAAATGAATTATTTTTAAAAACCAATTTGTTCTGCTTGGACCCTTTGCCCTTCAGGAAAGTGCTCTTCAGGGCTCTGTCAAGGTGATTCTTAAAGAAGGCCAAATTTCTTTCCCTTGAGGTCGAGTGTTTGGGATACTGCCATTTGTTTGGTAACTTCTCTAAAGATTTTAAAATTTCTCATATTGCACTTGCTTCACATCCCAATGAGTTTTTCCTTGTTCGTAATTGCTATGTCAAGCAGAACATGTCCCCTGTCTGCTCACTCATGTCATTGAGATATGTCAAGACAGCCCTGTCTCCTCATTTCCACCTAGTTAGGCAACTTATCCTACCACATATCTACAGTGCTAGTGAGATTATGGCTGTTCTGCTGTATATGAACCTCTAATTCCTCGTTCTCTGCTTTTGCTGTGTGAACTCCTGTACAGAAAAAATATATGGATTCAGTCTCTACCTTACAGAAGGAAATACTCTCAATTATGAAATGCTTTATACCCTTTTCCCCACAAAAATAAACTCTTCAAAACATTGTGCTTTCAGATATCAGCTACTGCATTAAAAACTACTTTCACCTGAAGGTAACAGATATTTTATATCTGCACATAAACTTTTATTATTGCTCATTCCCCTGCATTTATATATTTGATTCAGAAGACTATTACACATTACAACTTCATGTCTGTAGGGCTGGAACCCCAAGATGTACATTTCTGTTAAATATGACAAATGTAGATTATTCTCAGGAGAAAGTCACCTATGCTGAGCTAATAATATTTTTTAGGTATTACATTTAACGAAAAAATATATATTTTGTGGAAACACTAGCTGTGGCATTGATTTTTAATTTGAATATGTGGTGGAAAGAGAGAATGTAAATACACAGTATAGTGACTGGTGCACCACTAAAGAATTTTTCTTATTTTTGTAATATTTTATTTACACTTCTGATAGCTGCAGAAATTTGATTTCTCTTTAATATGTCCCTTTTAGTAGATTTTACTACTGTTTTAGTAAATGTTTTTATTAAGGTTACTGAAGGTTTGTGGTGGTTTTTTTTCCCCCCCAGAAAATATCAATGCTTGAAATTCCATAGTTGGTTGACAGCAAAAATATAAAAAAGATAAAAATAATTCTGAACTTTTCAAGACTTTCAGCTGAGCTATAAGAACACTAAATTGTTCTTTGTTATTGAGGCATGTGATAAGGAAAAACTGATGACCTTGATTTATATATTCTTGAAATAGCCCTTTTCAAAGTCATATCCACCCATCTTAAGGACAAGAAGTTTGTCTTGATATACCATATGCTGCAAGGTGATGCCAAATGTCTGGGGAGACAACTGTAAACTCTGTCAGGGAGGTATGGCTTTGGGTGTGTTCCTATGCTTTCACTGTGTGTCATTTTTTTGTTATACCGCATGTTACTTACACTGCCTTTAAAACTTTAATCAAAGTCTATAAAACCTTGTATGTTATTTTTATTAATCATTTGTGCATTTCCTAAGTAACAGATTGACACCAAGGTTAACAATTTCTCTCTTACTTCTTCACTTTTATCACTCTCCTTTTCTTCACTCAATGAAACTGGATAAATTTTTTTTTCCTTTGACACAACTAAGAATGATTACTGAAAATAAGTTGTAGCCAACATTGGGGTGGGCCTCAGCTCTGCAGTTTGCTAAGTGAAACTGAGCATAATAGTTTTCTTTAATATGTAAAGATTAGTGAAATACAAGTAAAGTGGTTGAATAAGGATTTTACATTATCAACGTACCAGGAAGTACGGAGAAAAATTTAACAGTGCGTCTTCCTTATTTTGGGATGATTACAGTCAGACTCCTTCACAGATAAATGTGGAGCAAGGAAGATGTCAGGCCATTGCTAGGATCTTGCTGCCAGCAGGGGTGGAAACATTAAGACAGGTTTTGAGGGAGTCATGGTAAAACTGCATCTTGACCAAAAGCTGTACCAGCAACAAATCACTGTACTTTGTCTCTCTAGAGGGACTTCCATAGCTCTACATAGACTGAAATTTCCTCACTAAAGGCTATAATTCACATAGTCTAAAAGGAGTCAACCCTTTATTGCCAAATCAGGTATACTATTCCTGGTGATGCACTCATTTTATGAACTGAGAAGTACAAATGGATTCCTCACTATTTTTCAAAAGCTTCTTGCCTAGCCATAAAAGGAATAGACTCATAACTAATACCTACTGATTATGCAAATATCACTTCCTATCACTGCTTAGACTTATCTCTAATCCGTGTGTGTTTTTGCTCTACCAGAAAAACATTTCCTCCTAGTTGTTTATATGTCAGTACTTATTTGAAAACTCAAACAGATGTGTAAACAGGTTTGTTAGCACTCACTTCTAAAGCTTTGCAGAGGCATTTGTCTCAACTGTGAGCAGATAAAACAGGAACATTATCCAAGCAAATAGAACATCACAAGACTTACACAGAATTCTCTTCTTTTTTGTGCATCCAAAATAACTCGATATGTGTTTCCCACACAGAAAATACTTAGGAGAAATTAGTGTGTGAAGTTGCAAAGAAAGCCCAGCTGAAGTAATTTAGAGACAGTAATTACCTCCACATTATTGTTATTGTAGTCCTTACCACACACCACGAAGCAGAAAATAAGAACCTCTGACTCATGGAATGCTTGAAAGATATTGTAAAGATTCCCCACAGTAAAGCTTTGTGTGTCACCTCATCCAAAAATTAGTGAACAGATAATAGCAATCATTTAAGCATGCTTTTGGAAGTAATGGTAATTTTAAAGAGCCATTTTTGTACATAAATGCAGATTTAGGTATTCCTATAATTGGTGTTTTATCTATATTCCAGTTTATAGGTTAAGCGTGCCTGAGTACTTGTGGATGAAGAAACATACCTAAGGAGTTGAATCACTTTAGTACCTTGTACATTCCATATTTCAATAGCAATCTACTGTCAGAGTACAGGTTGAGCATACTGAGAAAGAATGGCAGTTAAATACACTAAGCAAATAAAGAAAATCAGCCTTAATTGAATTTGTTGAGATTTGCAGAAAAAAAGCCAAATCAGGTCACTGTAAAAGTTCTAGAATATTTTATTGTACTCCCTCATTTCCTTCCATCAGCAGTAATTTCCCTCCATTCTAGTTGACCTTTCCTTCTCCTATTCCCACCATCATTCATTAAGAATGATGAATTTTACCTTAAAATGCCACATTTCTCACAAACAGTGAAAAAGAAACAATATACTATAAGCCTCTCCCACTATACTAGTTTTAGGTTTTATATTTTTATTTTAAAATAAAAAAACCCCTTATATATATAACTTTGTATTCACAGAGTTGTAAATGTTTTATTTCATCTAGTGGAAAGAGAATGCAAAGCAAGAGTATATGCACTGTGCAGCAGCTGTTGTTAACTACTTACCACGAAATCCTTCTGTTTCTCAATTCTTCCAACCTGTTAAAATTAATTGCTTTACTAATTTTTTCTGGTGAAAGAAGGATGCTATTCATGATATCTCATCTAAGCAACCAATTTAAGTAAATTAGCTGTCTAATTATCTTAATCACTGGATACCAGATACTTAGAGAAACAAGTTCTGTGCAATTTGTATAAACATAAAATAAACTACAATTACTTCACATTAATTCTCAAGATCACTCTTTCCAGGTGTAGAAATTCAGAAACTTTACAACAAATACTATGTTTTTGTACCATTTCATATAGAAAGCTTCAGTATTTGTTTTCATTGGATGAAGAGTCAAAATATCACCTTTTCAAGACTATATTTTCCTAAATAATGTATCTTCCAAATTAATCAGCCCAGTACAGCATTAGACTTCTTCTCCTGGAACAGCTGAGTCTTATGATAATTGTATTCTTGTCATCATTTCTTATGTTCTGATTTGGATTCCTAAATGGATAACTTTTCCTATAATATGTCATGGGTACCTGATTGGAAAGAAGCATATGAAAAATTTATAATAGAAGGTATATCCTGACCAGCGAGACTATTTAGGAGAATAGGTACAATAAATATGCAAATGTATATCTTTCAGATTAAATAGCATTGGTATTGATATTAAATTGACACATAATTAAAAATTTGGATTTATTGTGATCAGACAATGCCATATTTGAAAAGAATTTTGGATTAATGCAGCGTGAAAACAAATATATTTTTAATAAGCTCTCAGTTTATCTCAATTCAAAACATTTATTATTTAGAGATGCATTTTCTGTTCAGAAAAAGAAAATAAATTTCTGTCAAATACTTCTTAATCAGTTCTGTTAATGAGTAAATGTATTAGGTTTCCTTCACAAGGTTTTGGTAACGAGGTGTCTGCATGAGTGTCTTCTGTGAGAAGATGCTAGAAGACTCTCCTAAGTGTGATAGAACCAGTTCCAGCCAGCTCTAACATGGTCCCACTGCTGGCCAAAAGAGCTGGAGCTCAAAAGAGCTTTGGTGGAAGCTGTAAAATCACAGAAGATAAGGGGCTGATGTGTATGTCTCAAACAGCAAGAGCTGGATGTCTGTGGAACCAACCAAGGATTGCTGGTAATGATATGCCATGAGAAAGAACAAGAAGTGACTATTGATGAGGATCAGGGGATGTAGGACAGCACTTCTCCTGGACAAATGTCCTTGTCCTAGTTCCTGGAGGTGAGCACAACACAGTACAGCACAAGTTTTTTCCTTCCTTCCTTCCTTCCTTCCTTNGTGCTTATACAGTAGGTCAGCGACTAACACACCAATTTCCATGTCATTGTCTAATTTCATAATAAAATTTTGCCAGTTTTTTTCAGATCCTCTGCAAAATTTTGTTTTTCTTTTTGATCATAAGCATCTAAAAATCTTGAATGTGCCCTTCCCCTTAAGGGTAGGATGTCACAGTAGTTCCTCTAGAATAAAGATTTAAGAAGAGGGTAAAAACTGTTGCATAACAGCAGAAAGGAGAGAAAGAAATCCGAATACATGAGAGAACAAGACAGAAAGTTCTGTGGAGGAGAGAGAGGACATGCCAGAACAGACACTCCCCTGCAGCCTGTGGTGAAGACCATGGTGAGGAAGGTTAACCCCTGCAGCCTACACCAGAGCAGGTGGATGTACTTAAAGAAGGTTTGCGATGGTGCGGTGCTTCTCCCGGGGCTTTTGCCTGCGCTTCCTGGCTAGCTCTGGCACCAGCGTTGCAATAAAGATACAGTCCTGTATTCTGGAATACAGTTCCAATCCTGTGGGTCCTTGTTTCGGCAAAAGCGTGAACAATGTGAGAAATAAAGGGATGGAACTCCAGTGGGGAACTTCAACTGGGTTTTATTAAATCCACACGACTTCCCTTCACCCAGGAGTCAACCTGCCAAAGCCCACTGAACTCCCAGGTTTTCACCTTAAATATGGAGGTGGGGGAGTGGGGAGGATACAGCTTGGAACCAATCCAGAATGGGAAGGGAGTGACCCCAAACCTGCATGAAAACCCATAGAACAAATCAAGGAGCAAAGGGGGAAGGGGAACATAGACCTTGCCAATCACTCAGAGTCCTCACCAGAATTTTCTAGACATCAGGGTGAGGCCCTGAAATGACAGACAGGACCCAGGTGTCACATAAATGATGATTGATTATAACAATAACTGGGATAAACCATAATGGGGTAAAACCTGGGGTACATGGCAAAAACCATTGTAAAACAGTATAAAACAAACAGATACATATAGAAAACTGGTAAAACCCCAAAACACACCATTACAGAGTCTGGGAGGAGACACAGCTGGAACAGCTGACTCTGACTGACCAAAGGGATATTTCAGACCATATGGCATGATGCTCAATATATAAAGTGGGGTAAGAAGGAAGAAGAGGAGCATGTTTGGAGAGATGTTGTTTGTCTTCCTGAATAACCATTGTGTGTGATGGAGTCCTGCATTCCTGGAGATGGTGAACACCTGTCTGCACACCCATGGGAACAGGTGAAGGAATTCCTTGGTTTGATTTGTTTGACTGCCTGGTTTTTGTTTTCCCTATTAAGTTGTCTTCATCTCATGCCACAAATTTTCTACCTTTTTCTCTTCCAATTCTCTCCAGATCCCACTGGTGGGGAAGTGAGTGAGTGGCTGTGTGGTTCTTGGTTGCTGGTTGGGGTTAAACCATGACAGATATCCAGACATCAGACTAAAGTATTCTTTTTATTGCCTTTATTTCCAATACCAGCACCCAGATGTAGCTTTTTGCCTCCGTTTTTCAAAATTTTTGAGGTCCTGAATTTTTCCTAGTAAATTTAGCTTAAGGTTATCAAATTGATTGTGTTCAATTTGTTTCCCTATATTTTGTTGTTTTCCTCTACAGTAAGTTCAAAATTATCCTTGGGAATAAAGATAGCAATGTAGCAGCTCTTTTCTGACATAATGAAAACAGTACTGAGGTTTCATCCTAACTTTCCTAATTTATTCAAAGTCCAGTCTACATCCACCTATTTAACTCACTGCAGCTGTAAAATTTTGACAATGAAGTTTGTTCAATGAAAAGCTTATTAAACATTTTTTGGGTTTTTTTTTCAAATTCTAAAAGGAGAAATTCAAATATTTATTTTAATTCTTACTGTGTAAAAAGTAAGGAATCCTTGTTTTATCAGTACTGTAAGAATCAGTCATATTCACACCAGCCAGTGCAAAAATTGTGTTGCCTTTAAGGAAAAAATACTTTGACCCAGCTGAATAAATGATCACTTGAATGACTCCTGGGGCTGGTCAAGGGAAAGAAAACAAAGATGCAAATTTATGTAGTGATTTAAATGAATGACTTACCATTGTCAGTTTATAAGTTATCTTATTCTTCATGTTAAGACAATGTAAAATGTAGCATACAGAAACATTGAGACAGCACACATTGAGTAGAAACTATGTATTGACATAGCTTTACAGTTTTTATATACATACACACATACAACAATTATATAAGAGCTAAAATTCTAGTAATTTCAAAACATGAATTTCAGGAATTTTTAGAAGATCTACCATTGCAATTGCTTCCCCTCTGCATCTTTCTCCATAAGAAAACAAAATAACCAAGCAATCTCCTCTATTGAATATACCCAGTCATACCTTTATTGAATTAATTAGATGTTTATGAACAGCAGTTCTTTAGGGACGAGTATGTTAATTTTGGGATGACAGTTATTTACTTTTGTTCTGTGTTTATGTACTTGGTGGTGATAACTAATATTCCATTCTACATTATCTCGTCAGTTCAGCTTGCTGGAGAGCATTTTGATAAGGTAAACCAACAGTGAAACTGAGCTTAAATTAAGATTTCTAGCATAATGAAACTCAATATTCAGAGCTCCTATTCCACAATTGAGATCCTGCACTCATTTTAATACAATTAAAGTGAGGGAGGAAAAATGCTGTAGAATACTGAATATTCGCACTAAATTGCTTTTAAAACTGAGAAAGCAAACCAACAGTGAAACTGCTATGACACTAAATGTTATCTCTATATTAAATATAAATGCTTTCCATCATCTTCCTTTTGCTACTGAAGATAATATTGAACGTTCAGACTACAGACTTTCTTTGCATGCTATTAAGAAAGGAAAATGTTAAAGATGGAGGGGCTATAATTCTCCTTTTATCTTTAATTCAAAACTGCTGTCCCATAGAAGTGTGGCACGTGATGCAAACTGGCACTTGTTGGCCTATACAAAACAACAATGGAGTACGATGGAGTTATTAAACACTTTTTATACCTTATATGTAGAATGTTCCGTATTTTGGGGGTTTTTTGTTTGTTTATTTGTTTGTTTTTTAAGTTCCTGTAAGGGATTTAAGAGATTCATTTATGTTTTGCACTGGAGCAAACAATATGTGGTAATCTAACCCACTCCCTTCAGGTCCCCAATGAAACAGACACAATAGCACGGGGCTTAGTTCATGAATAGGCCTTTAGGGACAAAAATTATACATATATATTTTTGAACATGTTTACACATTTCTGTTTGCCTGTGTATATACCTAAGAGGGTGGGTGGTACAAAAATGCATACTTTTCTCCTGAAATGCATGTGTTTAGAGGAAAGAGACTTTGACAGTGAGGGAAGAGGCTTTGCTCTGTCACCATTTTCAGGCTGAACTAAACATCTCAGTGTTTATCTGATGGTCATACTTTTGCATTGGCCAGCTCCATACATTTATCAATTCAGCGGTGTTAATTGATAAAATTCATAACACCCTGTGAGTGTTGAATTTTACCCAGAATATATCACAATGGGTAGAATTGTGATTATTCTAAAGTATTTTTTGAAATCTAAAAGGCAGAAATATTGACAGAAGTAAAAAAAACAAGTATACCGACACAATGGTACGCATAGGCAGTACATACATACCAAGCTGCTTTGTTGTTGTTTTTGCTTTACTACTGATTTATGTCTAGAAAAGTACTATAGCGCTTATCATTGACATGATTTAGCTCTCTTATTTTATTTTTCCTCACCATCTTGAAGAACAGAAGGTCTTTTGCCTTTAAAGATGCAAATAGGATAATTTACAAAGTCAGTACTTTTTTTTGAGCATCCATAATTTTGCATATTTCCTGTTGTTTTGTTCACCACACTCATAAATTAGATATAAAGGATTGAAATTTAAACTCCCCATCTTACAACTTGTTTTACTAACACAGAACTTAAGATTTCACATAGAAGCTACTGTGGGCAGCTTTCCTCACAGTAATTTCGTTCTTGTGTAGAATAAATATTTGTGAAAAAACATGAAGACTAGGTATCAGAAATTGTATTAAATGTATAAAAAATATGTCTCAGTCCCTGAGCAACAGTCTGAGCTCAGTCTCTGCAGACTCCAATATTGCAGTATATACCCCAATGCATTTTCTTCAGACACAGAATTGACCGAACTATTTGGAAATTGAAACAGAAAAATAGAAATCTGGAAGCTTAGGATCACTCATTAAATTACAGATGCTGCAGAATGGTCTGTGTAAGCAATATGAGTGTCCTATGGGAGGAAAAAAATGAGAAAAATATTTTCTTCTTCTGTAACAAGCATCTTTTATTGTACACTTTATAAAACTTTCCCAACTTTTAATTTGAATTCTGTTTTTCAATGTGATGAATAGAGGATTATAGTACTTCAGTGCAAATAAATTCATGTTTTATAGAAGACTTTTGCTTCTACAAAAATACTAGGTCAGTCCCACATGCTATAGCTTAATTTTTGCTCTAGTTAAATAATTTAATTCATTGTATCCAAAACCTTGATGCATTTTTCCTCTTTTCTGCAGCCAAACTCACACCAATCTAATATACTTATTATTTAAAAAGTTTGTTGATGGCAGATTTTTTGTTTCAAACAAATTTGGGGTGCAAGGTTCCTATTGATGCTGAGTGTTTGGACAGTACTATAAATGCATTTAATCGTCAAATGTCATTCAGAAGGATTAATCTTTTACTTTATATTTCAAGTAAGTTTTTTACCTTTGTTGCAAAGCATTTAAGAATTCTTTTATCCTCTATTGAGGTTCCCTCCTGTGTGTATCCATTTACACTTCATGGGATGTTGGAGAGGTTAAACAAACAAGCAAAGTAACAAATAAACAGTAGAAACGCATTATAAGACAGTCCAATTAAAAAACTGGAGTCTCATCCTTCCTTCAGGAGAGGAGAAAAGCCATCCCTGAACGGTGTCAAAGTCTAACACATGAGTTGCAAGTTTCTGGGTAGGAAATACACTTTTTGCTCAACAGAAACCCTATTTTAGAAATTAAAATGTGTTTCACAAGGCAAGGACAGCTCTATCATGAAAATCCATATCAAGAGTTGAGTCTGGTGTGAAACATCGGTGGATCAGCAATGCAGAATTGATGATTATAGAACAGTTCTCAACTCAGAATGACACAGTGTAAAGGAAGCTTTACAATTAAATCTAGATGATTGATTAATGGACATTTTGAACAGTTTGCAAAGAAAGTTTCAATCACCTGAAGCATAGCAGACTTCTTGATCTGAATGACTGCTATTTTGAAATATTACTAAATAGTATTTCTACCTGATGTGAAGGATAGTGAAAATGCATTATTATGCATTTATGCTACTACAGTCTTCACACTGGAGAACACAGGCTAAAGAGGATTACATCATGAAATCTCATCTAATTTGTACTATTGTCTGCAATGATGTGTTTTGTGCATATTTATTTGTGCTTCATAGATTCACAAAATCATAGAAAGTTTTGTGCTGTAAGGAACCTTAAATATCATCTTGTTCCACATTTCCTGCCATGGGCAAGGACATATTCCATTGGGTCAGGTTTTTCAAAGCCTCCTTTACATACTAGGAGACTGCTAAAAGGTCTCCCTGGGGACTTTTTTCCCTAGACTGAGCTATCCAGTTCTCTCAATCTGTCTTTATGGAAGTTCTGCAGAGCTCTGATCCTTTTTGTGGCCCTCCTCTGGGCTTGCTCCAGCAAGTCCATGTCCTTTTTATACTGAGGGCCTCAGACTTGGACACAGTATCCCAGGTGGGGTTTATGAAGGCAGAGTACAGAGGAGAATCACCTCCCTCCACCAGTTGGTCACATTTCCTTTGCTGTAGCCCAGGATGTGATTGATTTTCTGGGCTCCAAGTGTACATTGCCTGTTCAGGTTGAGCTTTTTGTGCACTGCCACACTCAAGTCTTTCACCTAAAGGCTGCCCTCAATCAGTTCTCTGCCCACACAGTATTTGTGCTTGGGATTTCCCTGACCCACATGCAGGACACATAAAAATTTTGTACATAAATACAAAGAAGTATGAGCTAATTATTGTATATGTATATCATATATATATATATATATGATTGTCATTTCTTCTTTCCTGCCCAATAAAATGTATTTTGACTGTATATTCTGCACACTTGTTAAATGCTCAAGATGTAGAATAAAGCAAAAACTTTGAAAAGGTACATATAATGTTTATTTTAATTTTTTACATGAAGGATAAGAATTCAATATAAGAAATATAAATCTAATTATTTACAAAGAGTCTTTGAAAAATGAATTACAATCCTTTTTCTGCCATTGACATACCATTTGTATTTAAATAAGAAAGAGAAAAAAAACCAGGAGCTACACCACTATTTAATATTCTGCAAAGAAGTAGGGATAAAATGCCAATTACCATAACTATAGTAGAAGGTTGCTGCTATCTGGAAGAAAACCTTCTATATGACACGAGAATTTGTTTTCAAGCGTAAGTATAGATAAACTGTCTTCCTTGGAATATTTTTTTTATGTTTCCTTGCAATATTATTGAACTGAAATGAGTCACCTAATTAGCTGGTTTATTCACCTATGAGGCAGCTAACTAGCACTCAATTTTTAAAAATTGCATTTATCTTTGTGCCGCAGCTCCAATCACAAATTAACACGTCTTTCTCTAGATCTCCCACAAAGCCTTCAAAAGTAACTGATGAATTACCAAAGAGAATAGTACAACCTTGGACTCTCCAAGCAGATATCTGCAGTATGAACCTTCATCTAAGAAGGTGAATTAATGGCCAGGATGGAGAAGCAGCCTTTATCATTATTCATGTCGGAAATTTAAATAGCAAGTCCTTGACACTTTTCTTTAGATCACAGTACTGTGTCAAAATCTAGCCAAAGATAAGGAGGGACATCAGCAGAGTGCACACAACTGTGATTCTGGTGAAGCATCTGAAAAATAGAAGCACTATGGAAGCTTTGGAAGTTTATTGTGCTTGTTGCAGAATGTGGCAGATTTTCATATCTGTCCAGGGCAAGATGGAACTGAACATGTATCAGAGTTGTTCTATTTTTCATCTGAACAAATATAAGGTTTTATTTTGGGGGTGTTTTTTTAATAGAAGAAAGGATAGTTTGGTAACAAGTTTTCTTGCCAGAAATTCATTAATGAAATTATTGTAGTTTTCAAGTAATTCAGTAAAGCATCAGAAAAAAAAAACATATCACACAAACCCCCACTCAAAAAACCCCCAAAACATAAAGTACAAAATATATGTGATAATGATTTTATATTTTTTGTTTAATTAAAAACCAGGAAGCTGAATTTAGGTCAGAATCTCAACACAAAATCACATCCCTCTTTAGAGTGTACATCTATTTATTGAAAATTACTTTTTCAAGGTCATCAACCTATATTGTTCATATGTCAAAAAAGGCAGAATATTATTGATTAAGTATATGATTCCCATTGATAATATTTTCAATACTAGTTTTTCTTTGGTATCCCTCTGCTTTGGAATGTGTCTGTTTCATCTTCTTTCAAGAGATTTCAAAATCAGAATTTTTAAATGTCTTCTATACAATAGTTCAAAAGTTGATAATTTATTGAAATTGGACAAATTCAAATGAGGCTTTGTTTAAAACTATGTCTTTTTTAATGGTAAACTCCTTTAGAACACAATGGCAGTATTCTAGTGGACTGTTTATATTTTCACTGAATGCCTAATTTATTTTCGTGAATGGAATGGATGTGTTTTTATGACAGAAAATATTATTACACGATAAAATTAATTTTCCATGGGCCATTGGAAACCTCATGAGATTCAAAAGGGCCAAGTTCAGGTTGCTGCGCCTGGCTCAGTGCAATTCCCAGTATCAAAACAGGCTGTAGGAGAAAGAGATTCAGAATAACACTACCAAGACAGATTTGGCAGTACTGGTAAATGCAAGTCACAAATTGACCAGCAATATGCACCCACAGATCAGAGACCCAACCGTGTTGTAGGCTGTGTCAAAAGTTGCCTGGTCAGCAGGTCAAGGGAGGTAATTTTGTCTCTCTGCTCTGCTCCTATGAGATCCCACCTGAAGTGCTGCATCCAGCTCTGGGGTGCCCAGAGCAAGAATGATGTCAAACTGCAGGAATGTGTCCAGAAGAGGGTCGAAAAGAAGATTGGAAGGATGCAGCACCTATTAAAAAGGGGAAGAGAGTTGGGTTTGTTCAGCCTGGTTAAGAAAAGGTTCTGAGGAGATTTTATTGTGACCTTTCAGTAGTTAAAGTGTGTCTACAAGAAAGATGGGGAAAGACTTTTTATCAGTCTTTTTGTGACAGGACAAAGAGAAATGGTATTAAACTGAAGGAGGGTCAGTTCAGAGTAGGTATAAGCAAGAAGTTTTTTACAATGATGGTGGTGAAAACAAAGGAACATGTTGCCCAGAGAGGTAGTACATGTGCCATCCCTGGAAATATTTAAGGTCAGATTGGGCAGGGCTCTGAACAACCTCAACCAGTTGAAGATGTCCCTGCGTTTTGCAGGTGGAGGTTGGACTAAGTGATCTTTAAAGGTCCTTTCCAGGCCAAACTGTTCTATGGTTCTATAATCCTATGAGGAAAATATACACAATTCTCCTATATGCAAAGATTTCAGAGGCATGGTAGGAAAATTCTCATTTCCTTAATAATGTCGAGTATTTTCAACTGGAACAAAAGTTTCAAACTATTCTTGAGGAGACAAGGGGAGGAAAGGAAACTAAGAAATGGAACAGCTTTAGTTTTTCATCAAAAACTTTTAATCTTGTTCTGTGAAAGCAATTCCTAAAGGAATCTTCCTGTAGATTTCAGTAAAAATCACACTGAACAGGCAATCAGTAACAGCTGAATATCAAAGAAAAGACAGCAAACAATCAGTTCCAGTGTTTTTATTCAAAAACTTACTTTATTTTATCCTAAGTTTCTTTTTAAATTAGGCTGAGTAGTTCTAGGGAGCAATTTGTAGCAGCAATTTAACATATGGGCCTTAGTGTAGGGTTCCCTTCATGAATCTCCTTTTTCACTTGCTACATAAATATCTTGTACTAAACATACAAACATTCAATCACTAAAAGATGAAGTTAATTCCCTTATTTGGTAGTTCTTGATTTCTTTACTGACTTGCAACAACAAAAATAAGTTAAACAGATATATAGTGTTAGACATAGTTCCTTACCATTTTCTACATAGTTCATGGTGATATAATGAAGAATTTTATTTATTTATTCTGTAAAGCTGAATAAAGGCCTTTTCAACTGATTATTAACAGAAACAATGAATACCATTCCACTATTGTTGTTCTCAAATGTGTGTTTGAAGATGCTGAATCCAAAGAAAAATTCTGAAAGACAAAGATACACCAGGGTGAAATGGACTTCAGTTTCTTCTCTGAAATATAGGTATACACAATACTTTACTTGTGACCAGTATTGATTCTCTCTGATGCATTACATCTTCTATCAAATATATTTTTTACAAATATATANCCATTAACAGAAAACATATTTCTTTTGTCAATCAAATAAGTCAGAAAGTAGATCTCTTTGGTAACCCTTTGGTACCTTTTGTTTCATTTGGGCTTACATAAAATCTGAGAGAAAATAGATAAACACCTTCTAAATTAGGTTTTCTTTACTTCCCTGATGTAAGTGAGGCTTAACACATAGAGATTCTGTAAACATAAATTATTGAGCTACAGGTGAAAAGTAAATAAACTTAGTTTTCATGGCTTTATATTTTTACATACTGAACAACATTGTTTTTGAGAATAGAGGAATAATAATGGATTTCACGGTGAAGGATCATTTAAAAGAAATACTTAAATCATGAGGAAGTAAGATCGCTTTGATGGAGAAAGTGTAGTACTGAAAGAAAAAAAGAAGCTTATAAATATAAAAATATATAATATAAAGTATAAAGACAAAAACTAGTAAAAATTGCATGCATTTTAAAAGAATATAAAGGAAGTGGTTACACACATAATGCAGACAAAACTGCTATAAGCCTCTTAGATTTCAAATTCAATGGTGTAAATGGGGTCAAAAAATGCATTGCAGATGCAATTTCTAGCCTCTGTTGCTACAAATAATCTTCTGTATTCTTGAGACAAACTAAATACTGTTGTGTTTCTAGCTCTATCAACAAGTGTCTTAAGATTCAAACAGATGTTCCTGGGTTTCTTGCCCATTGGTGCCAATGCTCATTATAACTTTGCCCAGAGGAGTAAGGGAACTAATAGAGTATATCTGTAGATTAACTTGCTGAGAAATGGTCCATCTATACCAGAGATTTGCTTCAGAGAACACAGACTTTTATTCAGATTTTTTTCCCCATGATGCTCATCAGAGATATCTCAAATACCTATGAGTCAGTGAGAAGTATAGATGGGATAAAATACTTAATAGACTGGTTTGCATTGTAGATAATTTCCCAAAGACACAAAGCAAATCTAAAAGAGTTTATATGCATATATTTTTATTACACTTTTTTACAGCTTAAACATATTGGATTGCAAGCAAATCAAGGTTCACTTACTCCGCTATGAGCCATCATAATCAAGGAGTAAAATCTTTTTTTTTTCCCACACACATTTAAGAAATACAATAAAAAGATCTTATTCCAATGATAAAAAGTATTTTTATTGCTCTATGTTGTTAAAAGTACTCACTCNAAACAACAAAAAAAACTTAATTTTCAGCAGTAAATGGATGAAGAAGGATGCAACACATCAGTGATTAACTTGGAAAATTCAGACAAATATACAAGTTTAGGAAGAATGGCTGTGAAATTGTACACAAGACCTCTGGTAAAACTCATAAAAATAAAATATTTGTGTTTGCAGACTGTGCTGTTTGTAGGATACATATTTCTTTCTGTATATTCTTTTACCTAATATGTACTGCGATTTAGTTTTGACCGCTAAGAGGCTGCACAGTTTTGAAGAGTTTTTTTAAGTGTGAGGGGGGATGTTTTTTGTTTTTGTAAATTCACTAGCAAAAGATTGAGGTAGTTCAATGTTTTAAACATTTTTTTTTAAACAAAATAACACACATCATCTTCGTGTCCTTTAAAATCACTTTTTTAAGTTCTGTTCATGGATTATATATTTCTGTCAGTTCTCAGATAAAATATTCCATATAACTCATGGATAGCAAATTCATTCTGTTACAGGTTTTATACCTGTATATCCTGTATATATGCTACTTTAAATGCTTTCACATAAACAATAAACTTAATGTGTAAGAACTTGTATCTTATTTGCAAAAAATATATATAGGGTATCTTCAAGGCAAGTTTGCTGAAGTGCATCTGCAACTCTTTCCATGTGCTACATGGAGATGACCTTTGTATGCCCAGGATTTCTGAATATTTGGAAACTCTAAATATCCTCTGAGCAGATGAATAAATGTTCAAAAATTCAAGGTTAAAGGATACCAGGAATTCAACCTACATGCAAATTCCAAGTGGCCAGTGAAGATTTTAGAGAAATCTGAACACACTTGTGGCATTTGATTTATGAAAATGCTTGATGTCTAAAAATTTTTTTTAGCACAAGCTTTAAGAATACTTATTTTTTAAAGAATAAATTTCCTGTATACATAAAAGTGAGATGGAACTTTGATTGATAGTTGTGTATAGGGTCATGATTAGACATTATTTTGCAGAAAGCATTCTACTTCAGTTCTTAGAAAACCCTTTGTCTTTCATGATACATCTGTGGAAATTTACATGTGATAGGCAAATCTCTAGCTCAGAGTTCTAATAATATTTTATATGTGGCTAAAAGTATGGGACATCTTCCTGAATATTTTAGAAAAAACTTTTATTTTTTATTTTCTTGTCCAAAAGATTATTTCTATTTATAAGCAACCCGTGATTCTTTTAGGAGGATACCTAGTATGATGGACATCTGTTACAATTTTAACAATTTCTCAGAGAATAAAAATATATAGTATCTTAATACTGTTATTGTAAAAATTAAAATATATTAAGCATTTTGCCCTTCTCACAAATAAACAGTTAAATAGGAAAATAGCCTCTGAAAAATTAAGGGACTTTCTCTTTCTTGTGCTACTTTATTTTTACCAGAAGACTTAAATAGTGCAAGTTTGGTTAGATGTAAATGGATATCCAGGAAGTTACTCAAATAATCAAAGTCCAGGCTTTAATAATTTAAGATATTCCAAACTATTGTCTAACATTAACTGTGAAACTAATCTGCCACCTGATGTTACTGAGTTGTTACCTTCCAGTTCCCTTCTTCATTCCTAAGACTTAAAACCTTTTCACTTAAATACTTACTTTTAAGGTTCTTAGAGTCACTAGTGACCTGCATCCATGCGGAGTCATCTCTTTTAGTACTTTCTATTCTTGTTCTGTTGTAACCTATGCACATTTCCAAAGCTTCTTTCTCAGTTCTGCAAAGTTTTCATTAAATCTAAAGCAAGGTCATGCTCCAGTTTTACATCTAACAATGCCTCGAGAGATGTCTCACAGACAGCTGAGAGACACCTGGTGTTGTGCCAGTAGACACAGAGAACTGGATTCCCCAAATACCATACATCAAAATACTGCCATATGAAAAGATCGTGCATCCAGACAGCTTGGGAGCTAACATGTCCTTCATGAGGAAATCCTAACAATTCACATGAGGCACATGATTAACTTAACACATTTTTGTGTTACAAAAATCAGGCACATACTTTAGCAAGTACTAAAAGCTTAGGTGTGGCCTGTATTTGTTTCTGAACAAAACTACACTTTCTGAGTGTCAGAACGTTATTCCAAGGTAGCAACCTCCAAGAACAAAACCCCCAAAAAAACCCTCCTACTTCATAGGCATTATTGATCACAACTACCATACACTACTGACAACAACTATGATATTGTTAGAATGGCTCGTTTTCAACTAATTTTGAACCAAGAAAAGCCTGGCATGGTCAATCTCCAGAGATGTCAACCTTGTTTATCTCTAACCATTCTCCCATTCTACAAGGAAACTGACATGTTACTCAAGGACTAAAGGAAATATAATACTAAAAGAAGGGGAAGGGCATGATTGCCATATTGGGCAGGTCCTGCTAGTGTCAGTAGGAGCTATTTCTTTGAGTAAACTAGTTATTTTAATCTGAGCTTTCTATATCATGTGGTGTGTCACGTTATTTCTCAGCCTATCCACCATCTGTGATTGAATTACTTGCAGGGAATATTTTGTCCTTGTGCGAGGCAGGTAGGAGCAGTATCTATAACTTGAAAACTCCAAGGACAGCAGGAAGCAAAGCAGTAGTACAGGAAGCAAAGCAGTAGTATAGGTTTTTTGATTTTGTGCCTTTTTGGGGGTTTGGTTGTTTGGGTTTTTTTTTGTTTGTTTGTTTGCTTGGTTTTGGGTTTTTTTGGGTTTGTTTTTTTTTAACAGCTGAAATCCATCAGCCAGTTACATTAGGGAGTCTGAGTAAAAACTGTTTAAAGCTCTAAGCATGTGACTAGCAGTTGTGGAGAAAGACTCGGAGTACCTACAACAAACTGGTACAAGGCACCTTGGAAAAAAGTGCTATTCCTTTCCTGCTCTCTTTCCTCTGAAGCCTAGCCTGGCTTTTACAAGTATGGTCTATGCTGGGAGCGAATAGTAATCCTTCCACATCCAAGAAAATGAGTAAATCCTCAGGGAGCTAAGGAACATATGTGAAAGCAATTGCTGTGACTCCTTTTGAAAGGTTACAGAATGCAATCCCCTAGCACCCTGTCATTCTCTGTTCTGCTGACTAACACAGAAACTAGTTTGGGACTCAGTTGCTCCCTTCCATGCCCACCCTCCACACTCTGCCTTATGCTTTCCACCCTTTCTGAGCACATCAAAGCCTTGGAGTTTGTGGCAGCACTTTGCTCCAGGCAATGGCTGGTAACAGGTTCTCTCCTGTGCTCCTGTCTTGGTAGGTCTGTATATTTAATATCTTTACTGTGTGCAAAAAATCATCAATTAAATACACGTGTAAAAACATTTGTTTATGTTGAGAAAAAATATCGGGTTTTCAACACAGAAAACATTTTTCTGATTTGTCACTGTAAATATTGAGCAAGGAGCAAGTTGTTTGTCTCCACCTACTTTATTAAAATAAAATTATAATACAAGATATCATAATGTCCGTTATTCTAGGAAAAAATAATTCCATTAAATTAATGACTGAGTTTTTTAATTTGCTATTTTGAGCCAGTAGGCTGTTAAACCCAGTGAAAAAACTCCACAAATCACTCAGGAGCTTTTTATATTTTTAGCAACTTGAATCTACAAAAATGGTCATTGGTCAGCCTTTTTAGTTAGTTCTTCTTGAAAAATGATCTTGTTAAGTGGATGTTAAAAATAGTGGAAGATGTCTTTTTGACTAGAGCTATAGTCTCCTAGAAGATTGCTGGAATTTACTTACAAAGGAGACTGAAAAAGCAATTTTAGATTAAAAAAAAAAAGGTCACAAAACTATTCAGTTTAAAGGTTCTGACAATTTTTGAATGAAATGAATTATTTTTTTAATTTTCAATTAAAAAGTCATTTTTTTGTTTTGTTTTTTTTCCTAGTTTTCTGTGAGATCTACTGCATCTAAAGCACAAGATTGCAATAGCAGGGACATTATGGAGTACAACAAGAGGTAAAATAGTTGACCAGTTGCTAACTTTAAAGTTTCAATATTTTCATTCTGAAACAGAATACAGAAATAAAGGTATGTGCAAGACTTTGGAATTAAAAAAAAAAAAAAGAAAATGAAGAAGTAAAGTTTCTGAACATCCTAGCTACAGAAAGGCAGGTATGTAAGTTATATTAAAACAGACAGAAAGTGTCATTCAAGGCACTTTGAGCAGCCTCAGATTTCAAAGTAGTATTCACTATTTAGTTTTGCATCTGGCCATCTCTTTAGTACCTGACCTTGGGCCATCAAAACCAGAGTTTTGAAAGTCATTCAGAGATGAAAATGTAAGGCAAATAGATAGATAAGGCAAATATAGGAATAATTCTTATGTGCTCACTAGCACTTTTAAACAAGACTTATTTAGAATCAGCTTACTGTTTTCTTATTTACACTTCTTAACCTTGTGTTCTTCTTTCATATTCATAAAACATGATTTTAGGCACATCATTGTGGTATGATGTTCTTTTCACAAATATCATGACATTTGTCCTCCAGGCTGATTTCTATTCACTTATCTCATTAGCATTCCTGCTTGGAGGCCATCCATGCTCTTCTCCTTATTCCTGTGCCAATTCATGACACCTGGCCACAGTAACCTTTCAAATGGCTTAGGATGTGGAATTCCCTAGGTTTAGGATAATTTCAATATGCATTCAAAGTTATGTATGTTTGGACAGATGCCCAGGTGTTTTTGAGGCTCCATTCTCATTTATAATTTAAAAATCCTGAACTACTTTTACCAAATAAGATAATATTCATTCAGATTTGATTCTTCAAGAGACATAGACACAATTGTGCACAGGGAAACAAACAGGCAGAGATACAGGAGAGCTGCCAGGGCAGGAGGGACACCAGAGAAGAAGAAACATTGAAGAAAAGAAAAATGGGTACCCGGATCAGGGCAGGAGGAAAAGCAGCCACCCCAGAACAGACAGTGAGGAGGCTGAGGAGAAAGTGAGACTGCCAAGGGACTGCAGCTGATGGACGAACTCACACCACAGCAATGGAGCAGAACCCGCACCGAACTCTAACTCCTACATTGCTCCTCACCGAAGCAGCCGGGTATAACATGGGACACCAGGAATTAGGGAGGAAAAGTGGTTTTCCGATATTTGCTTACCTGATTCTTATTTGTTTTTCAGAATTGGATACCAAAAAGTTACTAATGGGCAATTAATTAAATTGGTTGACGTTCCCTTCTCGAAATGCTTTTTTGAAATACTTTTTTGTCTCAGTACAGGTCTTCAGCCCTTTTGAAATAAAATGTGCAAAACTTTAGAAAATGATGTAATGCTTTTCTTTCTGCAGACTGTTGTTGGTTTGTTTTTTTGGGTTTTTTTTTTTTT